>QXTE01000430.1:546433-565742 GCA_003942145.1 Platysternon megacephalum
CTCAGCAAGTTTGCAGATGACACTAAACTGGGAGGAGTGGTAGATACGCTGGAGGGTAGGGATAGGATACAGAGGGACCTAGACAAATTAGAGGATTGGGCCAAAAGAAACCTGATGAGGTTCAACAAGGACAAGTGCAGAGTCCTGCACTTAGGACAGAAGAATCCCATGCACTGCTACAGACTAGGGACCGAGTGGCTAGGCAGCAGTTCTGCAGAAAAGGACCTAGGGGTTACAGTGGACGAGAAGCTGGATATGAGTCAACAGTGTGCCCTTGTTGCCAAGAAGGCTAATGGCATTTTGGGCTGTATAAGTAGGGGTATTGCCAGCAGATTGAGGGACGTGATCATTCCCCTCTATTTGACACTGGTGAGGCCTCATCTGGAGTAGTGTGTCCAGGTTTGGGCCTCACATTACAGGAAGGATGTGGAAAAATTGGAAAGAGTCCAGCGGAGGGCAACAAAAATTATTAGGGGGCTGGAGCACATGAGTTATGAGGAAAGGCTGAGGGAACTGGGATTGTTTAGTCTGCAGAAGAGAAGAATGAGGGGGGGATTTGATAGCTGGTTTTAACTACCTGAAAGGGGGTTCCAAAGAGGATGGATCTAGACTGTTCTCAGTGGTGGCAGATGACAGAACAAGGAGGAATGGTCTCAAGTTGCAGTGGGGGAGGTTTAGGTTGGATATTAGGAAAAACTTTTTCACGAGGAGGGTGGTGAAGCACTAGAATGGGTTCCCTAGGGAGGTGGTGGAATCTCCTTCCTTAGAGGTTTTTAAGGTCAGGCTTGACAAAGCCCTGGCTGTGATGATTTAGTTGGGGATTGGTCCTGCTTTGAGCAGGGGGTTGAACTAGATGATCTCCTGAGGTCTCTTCCAACTCTGATATTCTATGATGAAAAGTGGTTGTCCTATTGCACAATCTGAAATTAGTTTTGTGCAGAGGACAAAGGTCACATCCAGCCTCAAACAGAAGCAGCATCTTTTCTCCATGCACGACCAGCCCAACTTCCTGCGTTAGTTTAACATTTGAGTTGCTCTGTTAGAGAGACAGTGAGGCCAGTTTACTTCCTGATTGTAAGAGAGATCGTGCATGTGTATTTTTTAAATTTAAACCCACTGATTTGGGTGACTAAACTGGAGAATTAGAGACAGGAGTCGAACTGTAGCATGGAATCAAAGAGGTCTAAGGGCTAATGCTCACATGTTGGGGTCAGGCTTAGGAGCTGCTGGGAAATCCCAACTGGCATCAGAATAGGAAGCTGAAGTAAGTTATGGCTTGAAAAACCTCAGGGGCTCTAGGGGCATTGCAACCATTGCAATAAATAAGAGGCTGGGAGAGAGTTTAAGATGTGTAGAACCTCAAGCACCTGTGGTAAACAGCCCTCAGGTCACAGGCGAGGAAGAACTGGCTGGAGGCAGTGAGAGTTGCCAGCAAGCTACTGATCAGAAAGGATGAGAGCGTGCGTGTATTGTTTCAGTCTCCACTACCTCAGAGAGCCAAAAACTGAGCTAGTTATCTAGGTTTTTATGCCAGGGCTCTCGCTATGGTCTCTGAGCTACGGGAGCTCTGCGTCTGGGATCATGTATGATGGAAGAAACAGATTCCTGTACAGAGGGCATTTAAAGAAGGTGTCAATACTTGGTGCCCTCAGGAAGTTGGTCATTGGGAGAACATGCCAATCACCTGGACATTGTTACATCTCCTGAGGGGAAAAAAAAAGATCTGGTCCCCATGAATCTCATTAACACGTGAGACAAGCAAGAAAAGTAAAACCATTACAAGTGTACAGACTGCCCAGACGTGCCTGGGAAGGGATCGCTATTGACTTTTGAGCCATTGCCCACATACCAATACACATTAGAAGCTAATAATCAGTGAGAGCCTGTGGGGCTGCTCTGTGTGATGGGATCCCATCGCAGGACTGTCTAGCCTAGACAAAGTATTCACAAAGCCTGGCATTTCTAGAGCCAGAACTTTTTCAGCTACCAGGTCATCTTGGGTATCTGTATAGCAGTCAACATCCTCATGAAGTCACTTGGGTGCTAATATTTCAGAGTCAGGACTTCTATTAGTTAACAGAACATTTCTATGTTTACATCAAACCCATTGTAGCTTCAGGCAAAGAAGACAGAATGGTTGAGTGACCCTGTACATTAACAACGGGGGCGGGGGGGCGGAAAGAGTCTAAGATACCCAAGTAATCCCTGTCCTAACTCCTGCAACACTAAACACTTACACTGTGCAGTGACAAATGCTACTCACATGCTGCCTGTTAGAGATATGAAAATGAGAATCTGACATACCTTGAACACCAGGTGACAAATTCAAAGAGTGGAAAAAATGACCAAGTCCGACTGGATGCATGAAGAACAGCTACACACTGGCTAACATTTTCAAGTGCACCCAAGTGACTGAGGAGCCTAACTCCCAGCTCTCACGAGCCAAAAGTGTACGGGGATAATGCAGTAAAACTCATTCCAGTCTTTTGTTCTAGCTCTCAAGGGACTGGCTGAGAAAGCCTGAGGTTCGAAGGAGGTCTCAGTGCTGTTGTAGCAAAACTGAGGTCCCATGAGGTTTTTTCCCCCTCCACAGGTGTCTCCAAGACCACTGAGTAGCTGACAATACAGCATTTCCCAGGGGGCACTGCCTTACGTTATCAGTTGAGATCTTGGTTTTGTTTATAGGCAGGATGGTGTAATAACTATGAAGCGTTAGCAGTAAAACCTCCTGAGGGCTCCAAGCCCTGCAGCCATTAGGTGGGCAATCAGTGCCCAGTGCAGAAGGATTTTCTGGGTGACGGTGGTGAAGCTGCTAACAACAGGCTGCATTTTGTCCCAACATATGTCCCCATTGCAGTGCTGTAACGTGCTTACTGAGACTACGCTTCCTGTGTGCCCCACCTTGCCCTCCCCACTCCAGAGCAGCCTGCTGGGGAGAGGGATTTGTCCAGTCACTTGACCCTTCAGAGCCAGATTCTCAGTACAATATGCTACCACCTAATTCCTAGCTCCCTCGCAGATCAGCCTCTGGAAAAAGGAGGAGATCTGCTATACTGCTAAGACCACATGACGCCCAATAACTTCACCATTAACCCGACGGGACTCAGGATCAGCCACCTTGGGAGAGGCTTTGGTCTACCCCTACCGTAAAACATCTGCAGACATGGGGAACCCACAGAGTTTATCCTGACAGGCCCTTAGGTGGTGGTGACTAGGGTTAGGGGAAAGCGGAGCATTGCCCCATGATCATTCCCATTTGACAGAAGGTGGAACAGGATCACTAAGGGTGAACTCCTCGTTTGTTTCCTCATGTCAAACCCAACACGGTCATGAACTAAGCAAACCCGGGGGGCAATCCAACGGCCCCTGCCATTGCTCCACCCAGAAGCTTCAGCAAACTCCCTGCCCACAAACACGCAGGTGAGCTCGGGTGAGCGCACTGAACGCCAAAGGCCTGGCTAGGGAGAGATGGGCCTCATTTCACAGCCATGGGCTCACTTGGGTGGAAGATCTGTCTAGCCACCAGGTGCAGAACACATTTCATTGAAACATTCAGATTGAAAACAAAATGTCTATGGGGTTAACAAAGCTACAAGCAAGCGGCAGGGTGTCCGAGCAAGAAGCAGAGTCTGGTCTAAGTCTGGCCCTCAGCCAAGCCCTGCAGAGCAGCAGCAGCAGCAGGTAAGAGCCCGATGTACATGGAGAGCTTGGCTTTGAGCAGTCAGAACAATGCATTTATCTCGCTTGACATGCAGGAGCTGGCATGCAATGGGGGCCACAGACTAGTGCAGTCTAAGAACAAGGAGAAGGGACAGAACTAACATTTAGAAGACTTCACACAAGGCAGTGTCCCTCTCTGTAAGGCTTTGGCTGGGAGCACAAGGAATAGACTATCTCCCAGCACAGAACAGGGCTATTGCTGGTAGGGGGCCTATGCTGGACAGTTTTATACACCAGCCTTATAGCAAGGGAACACCGTATATATAAGTTATAATATATTATATATCTATATATATATATAATGAACATTATATATATAGTGACAGTCACATCACAGGAGCGGAGAAGTTTGCTCACCATTAGCAAAAATCCTATGAAAGACTGTTGGTAACAGAGCAGCCCGTAAGCGGGAAGTAAAACAAGATAGAAGTCGATGAGTTGATGAAACAGCAAGCACTTCACATCAATACAGACAGCTGGGTAGAACCACGGCAAAACAGGGACAAAAGGAAGAGGCTGGCCGCCTTTCAATCGCCTTACACCTGCTGACGCGAAGCCAGGAGCACGATGCCTCTGCACACCAAGAACTGTAGAGGGGCAAAGGAGAGGTGGGCTCTGGGGGCCTCTCAGACCCACCAGGGCATTATGTTCGGGGCTCTCGGGTTTTGAGGAGGCTGGAATTCCAACCATGTCACTCAGCCACCATTGTCCAGTCCCTGTGCCCACGCTCAGCGGGCAGATATGGGCAGCATGTTGCTGGGAATAGAGCTAACACCCTACATGGATTTTAGCAGTCGCACCCATACCACATGCCTTGGCACTCAATTTGTTTTGCTGTCCGGATGAACACAAACTTCAGGTCAAGTCCCATGTTCCCCGAGCACCCACAGCAGGGATTTAGTGACGGCTGGGGTATACAGAGACACACTGGATGTATCCAACCAAGAGCCCAGCAAGCATGTTTAGAGGACAAAAAGGTACTTGTTGCAAGTGGTGAATGGCCCAAGTCAGGCTCTAAAAATATATTCAGGACACTCCCACGAAGCTACCCCTACAGCCCTTGGGGTTAACATGCTCCAAAGCCACCCACACCCAGCCACTGTAGAAATGACTATTTAATCTTTTGGGGGCACACAATACACCACCCAGTCAGATTTCACTGAGGGCAGCCCCAGAATTTGTCAGCAGGCCCAGACTTCAGTTTAAGAGTTTCCAATTCTGCTATGCATTTAAAAGCTGCCCTGTGCAAGGTATTGCTGACCCAGAGAAAACACTTCCCAATGATGCACCTACAGAGCTCCTCCATACCACAGGCTGGCTCTCACATTCACAGCCCCCTGAGCTCAGGCCTCTGCTAACACCCACAAAGTGACTCCCAACAAGTCTGTGAACCTGGAGAGAAAAGCCCTCAGCCATACTCCACACTGGAGCTTCCAGTTCACATCACATTCTTCTCCCCCCTCCTGCCCTAAAGGGCCCTGCCTGGCAGCACCTTAGGTCCAACCCAGCATCTCCCTGGAATCTCCCACCACCCCCACCTCTGCCATCCTGGCTCTTCTCCCCCAACCCACCCAAAGCATCTCCAGGCCACCAATCCCTTCAGAAGCAAGCTGCATTTTCAAAAGAAAGCCCCCTGCATCATCTGAGAGATTATAATCACTGCAGCCAATGCCAGAGGAAAGGCAACCGCCATCCTAACCACAGCGCCCTCCTGACAGTAAGATGGGGGCTCTGGGAACATCACCTGGTGAAATGCACAGGGAAGCAGGCAGCTTTTATTTCTAGGTGATTTCAACTGAACACAAGAAGTTCACAGAGTAGCTCAAAACATTCTCCCCCCCCCCCAGCATTCTGACTGGGAGAAAGAGGTGCAGGTATCTCCCTGCTCTGGCCACAGCCTTCTCAGTCTCCTCGCTCCCTGTGCCTTAATGACTCCCCTCTCCGCCATCCCTAAACCCACTTTTTGTATGAGAAAAGGAGCACATGGGCTCAGGAACAGATGGACTGCTGCCCCAGCACTACACCTATCACTATCCCATACCCTTTGTCCATCCCAACCCATCTCTGTCTCAGATGGCCCCCTACATCCACAGCTCTATTTACTGCTCTGTTGCTTATCACTCCCCCCACCCTCCAACAATCAGTTTCTGAGACACTGATACTGGGCTTCTTGATTGTCCTTCCTTCTTGCAAGTCCCAACTCCCCATCGGGATGCCTAGGAAGAATGGGTGAAGAAAAGGGATTGTATTGCTCCATGACTGCATGTAGAGCTGGACCAGTCCTGCCACTGCACATTCTACCTCAACTCCAAATACTGCACAGGGAGCACTGCGGAACCAGGCAGGCAGCAAGCTGCCTTGGCTCCTGCAGCTGCACGAGAGGCTACAGCACCCAATCGACAGTGTTACATTATTTAAAGGAGTCAGCTGTCCCAGAAGCACCATCCACCTTTAACACTTCCAGCCCAGCTGGGGTTGTGTGTTCTTCCTTTAAACAGGGCAATGTGGCGGCTTCCCCCATCCTCCTGCTCCACTACTCTCCAGTGCCAGCTTCACCCGCTGCATCAGCCCAAAGAGAACGGAACCTGCTCTCACTTTCATGCCCTGCTGTTCTAACACAGCAGTGCAGTGAGGGACAGCACTGGGCATGTAGGTGGCATCTGAGTTCTGCTTTTCTGTCCATGGCCAGTCACTGCTCCCCCTCACACTGTCAGAACTGAACTGCTTACTGACTCCTTTCAATTACACACGGGAGAGTAAAGGTTCTCAACGTTTGGCTAGTCCCTGAAAAGTGACTAAATGGCAACATAGGCTCCATGTTTATTGCCTGAAGTACCATAAACTCCCCCTATGATGTGAGTGTCACACTGGCTTGGCTGGCTCCCATAGTCAGAGGGAATAGAGATCATGCAGTTGGAATGCACTTAACCATTCAGCCTGGACTCCAGCTCCCTCTCCCATAGCTGCGTGGGCGCTGCAGGAGTGGGAATGTGGTCACTGACCTCAGCAGCTCTGACTCTAGGGCACGCTGGGATGAGAGCTACTATACAGAGGGGAGCTTTTATGACCATAGCCCCATTTTAGTGTTCATCTCCTTTACTTACATGAAATGCTTCAATCGGAGAGATTCCGATCGTTCTTCTTCTGTACGTAAGGAAAAGGGAAAAAAGGTCCCAGCCAGCACAAGCTGTGAGTGGCTGCCTACTAGTAACTAATTCTGAGTGTTGCCTCTGCATATTCACGCTTATGGGATATACCCTCCCCAGTGCTGGGGGGAGATCTTTGAGAAAGCGCAACCTGTTAGACCACTTGTGCACCTTCGCGCTACACTGTCCTTAGAAAGGCTGCAGGGTTCCAACTGCTTCACTTCCTTCAATACACACTAGAGAAAACCCAGGCAAAGGCAGGCAGGCAGCATGACTATGCAGAGGTGACACTCAAAAGACCTATGGCAACCTTCTTCAAGGCAGCCTCTGCATAGTCTAATTTGTGGGAGTCCAGCAAGCAGTACGCCCCCAGGAAGGTGTAGGAGGAGTGTTAAAGACTGAAGAACTATCCTTCCAAATCAAGCCTCAGATCTAAATGCCAAGTCAAGAGTAGAGTCCTTCTCTGAATGAAGTGCTGACAGTCAGAAAACCTGCAGCTGCGTGTGATTCTTACCAACGAGGAAGGGTAGGAGGCGTAGTTCACAGATCCAGTCAAATCTCCTTTAAAGGTCTAATCCTTCCTGTAGTATCAATGGGCTGAACTTGGGGAATGACGGTGGGCAAGTGGCTTGCCAACAGGGGGGAAATCAGACATGCAACTCCTGGGAAGTGTTCCCAAATGTAGATCTTATCAGAAAAAGAATGGAGTCAGCACCAGGGCCCTGAGAGCTCCCCACTCTGACTAAAGGAGAATCGGGCTCAGTGCACAGCCTAATCCACTGGTGTGGAGGGGACGTCCCTCTGCAGTGATCCCCAAGGAATACAAGGTCTGTACAGGATTTCCAACATTTTCATCCTATGCAAGTTCAAAGCCTCTGACACCTGCTGTATGGAGTCTAACCTCCGTGGAGAAGCAGAGCTTGGTGGTCTGATTAAGAAGGAATACAGACACTATGCGTGGTATACATTTGAGATGAGGACACCAGTGTCCTGAAGGAGGATCAGCCACAAAATCTGCAGGCATGATCATGTTTGCATGGTCTCTTTAGGTGACAGGTGAAACAAGCGGGTTCAAAGGGCAAGTCCCCAAACACTGGCAGCATCAAACTGGTACAGGTCACAAGTCAGCCTGAATACATCCGGTAGGGCCTAGGGTTTCCTAGTGACGATGGAATGACCAAAGACAGCAGCATTGTCAGCTGGAGGATGGTATGCCAAGATGGCAGACAGTGCACCGTGGCTGCAGACAAAGTCTTAGAGGCCTTAAGAATAGCAACACAGTTGAGATGGAGGCAGAGAGCAGGCACATTGCTCTTCACTGCCCTAGGAAAAGCCTGTCCAACTTCTGAGATTCACATTTCAGCGGGGGGGGCTTCCTGGACTGGAAGCCGATTTTCTGCACCTTTGCGCTTGGAGGCGTAGCCCGAATCAGACAACGTCCTGTGGCCCAGACCAGAAGGAGTGACTCTAGGTTGGCGTGCATGGCGAGGCAAGAGGTCTGAACAATGGTAGACGAGGCACACGTGCTCCAATACTGTTAGGCACAGGCCAAGGCCATCACTACGAGATGAACTGTCTCCCCATCGGCAGCAACTAGTCAGGCAAAAGGAACCAAGGGGGTAGGGGGCCACAGAATCCTTCCATAACTTTGGCTCTGAACAGTTGTTGCCCCCAAGAGGGCGCTCATGTGGCCTCACGGGACAATTTTCCAGGCAGTTCTCGAAAATCAACAGCACTGGGGGAGTGACTAAGTGTGAATAGGCAGAGGCACGTGTAGTCCTTGGGGAAGGCCTGATTGTGAGGAGAGGTTTAAACAACTGAGGACTCTGCCCAGAGCCAAAACTCTGGGACTTTCCAGTGGCATTTTTAGTTTCAATCCCTCGCCTCAGGGACACGAACTAAACCCAGACCTAACTGACTGGAAGGGAAAGCAGTTTGTGCCACCTGGGGCACAGAGGGGCTCGGAACAGAAGAGGCAGGACAGACCCTCCTGCCCAGCCCTCTCCCCAGTCTGGGGAGGGGCAGTGCTAGTACTTAGATAGCCCATTCCCCCAGATATCCCTTCCAATGGCTTCTCGGTAGCTCAGGAACCAGGCGCCCACTACTGACAGACCATGTTAACTGCTTTGTTGTTGAGGGTCACCTCTGGAGAGTCTTACCTGACCCAATCTTGATCAGTCCATTATGCTGAATAAAGATGGTGTCACAGGTCAGGTTGCCGTGGATGATCGGGGGATCACAGGAGTGGAGGTAGCTGGAAATTCAGAACAGAACACTAGTGAAAAAAGAGTGCCGTAGGAAGGGGAACACCACAGCTCCTCCCTGCCCTGCTGGAAAGGTGACATTACAGAACAATATGCCAAGAGTATTTACAATACCAGGGCAATACAATTTAGGAACTGGGTGTGCACAGTCTTTGGGTTAGAAGACAAAGAATAAGACACAAAATAAAATTGGCTCCTGCTAAGGGACCCCAGGAAAGAAGAAAAGGAAACCGTCTCTGACCAGCTCTTGGAGCCCAAAAGCCCAGGATACCACAAATGGGGGAGGGGGTGGGAATGGAAGGGAGAGAAATATTACTTGTCCCGATTTCTCATGGGTAGAATATTGGCCACAGGGGTTTCAAAGATGTTCAGACATTATACTGAGGCAAGCCAAAGTCTGAAAGCAGAGTCCACCCCCAAAAGGAACACCCATTCTGACCTTATTTACTGGGAACCAGGAAGGTGCCCAGTACTGTACAGACATCAGACAGAGAGCGTGCAGTCTAGCACACACACATTCCCAGTTCAGATAGGCCCTTCTTGATCTGGGTCTCAGGCACCGTAGAGACACCTTGGCCTACTAGATATTTATACCTTGCACATCAGTGTGGTTTTCATGCAGTCGAGGTAAGCTAAATCCCCAGAGCTGACTATCTTTGGGTGCATGTGTTTAGACAAGGGGGTTCTTAGCAGAGAGCCCTCAGTTCCGGAATTTATTCCCCAGTCCTTGGCCTAGCCTCTTTAAAGAGCCAGAAGTAGAGATTATATCTATCCTGCACCTTTTGTTAGCCAAGTTAGCAGCCTGAGGGGCTCACTGGATCCCCAACTATTTCTGGTTATCTGTGCTTGGAAAAATGGTAGTGATGGGATGATCCAGGCCTTCCTCTTTGCAAGGCTGAATATTTCACTCTAGTTTTGTAACTTGCTAGCGATGTGGTGAATGAGTTTACAATTTAAAAAGTAATCTGGGGCTCACAGGACCAGTGTCCCCAGCTGCCTGCAGGACCAGTCTGAAGCTGCCTCTGGTCTGTGGGAGGGGCAGGGTTACCAGCAGAAGAGGGAGGGGGAGGAGGTCATCATATTTGAAACCAAGTCTAGTGGTAAGAGTAGTTTTGTCTAGACTCCCTAATTAGTAGGCTGCACTCTTCCATCCCACAGCTAATCAGGAAGACCGGCTCAGGCTGCCAAACTCCAGAGCAGCTGGACATTCATACAGAGGGCATCTCCCTACTTCACCTACCTGAGAGCAGAGAGGATCTGGGTGCACCAGCGCTTCCAGGCCTACAAATACAAGGCGAAGTACAAGTCACCATCAGCAAGGACTAACTGCTGCAATTTCAGCTCATCTGGAGGAACGCACCTCTCCTGCTGCAGACTGGCCTCTAAACTCCATCCCATCCCAGCTGTACTGGTGAATGGTAACCATGGGATCCCCACTCCCATGCTCCACACAGCCACCTCACTCATGCAGTGACTAAGAAACCCCCCACCTTCTTTCTGTACTCTAGGATAACTGCAGAGCCCCTCTTCCACTCAGGTACACGCAAGAGAGGTGTGCACAATCTGTGCACTTCTCAAAACTAGCTCATTCCCTCTGCAGAGTTGCATCAACCTGCCTGATGCTTTCCTGGAGAGACACCCCTAGTTATGCTGGCTGACTTTGCCAGGGATGACAGCTGAATGGAGCTTCTACCGCAGGCAGGGACAGAGCAACCCCCAACCATGAGCAAGGGGCCTGTGAAAAGAGCTTTCCAGAGGAGACAGTGCCCAGTCAAAGCAGGGCACACATGCAGGAGGAGAGATTACCTTTTCATTCATGGTCTTGTGGTTCTTCTTTGTCTTCTTCAGGAACTGTTTCAAGCTACCTGAGGACATGTACTCTGTGATGAAAATCACCTGCAGGGACAAGATGAGACATTACCTGCTGCTTCCCCTCTAGCCCGCAGTATCCCCAGCGAGTGGATAAGAGGAGCTTCTTAAACCACTTACCCTGGCCTTGTTCTCCTTTACATCAGCCCAGTACTTGTGGAATTTCACAATATTCAAGTGTTCCAGCTGGATCAGGTTGTCAAAGACAGCTTTAACCTTCTCCTATGACAACCAGAAAAGCAGAACCACATTACTGTCCTAAGCCAAGGAACGTTCCCATCCATTCCCCAACCTTCTCTTCTCCTATGTCTGAGTCCCCAGATGTTCCAACACCATGCACAACCCCATGGCATGGTTCCAGCTGGTGTGCCCAACACTAGCAGCATCTGACCGCAATGCTAGATACAAACTGCACGCCTTGCCCCCTAACTATGGCTGGACATTATTTGGCTACTGCTATTGACAGATTCAAACCATGTTCCACACCCAAGGAGAAGAGCCTGACAGAACCAGCCTGTCATACTTTCTGCACTGGGAGCACAACACAGTTCAGTTCCAAGCATGCCCAGTGGCCTGCACGTTCAGTTGGAGAATCAGAGCAATTCAGCACTCCTGTCAGATTGGCTGGGTTTGTAACTCTATGTTACGTAACTATGCTCAGCCACCATGGTCTATGATCCCCACCTAGCCACAGGACACATGCTTGGCACAAGGTGCAGGACAGCCTCCACCCTAACTTACCTCCTGAAGCTTAAAATTCTTGCGCTCGGAAAATTGAACTTCATTCCAAACAACTTCCACACCTTCTTCTGTATCCATCGCCAGGTAGGCGCTATCAATCCCGGGGACGTTGCGCTGATTCACCTGTACAGATAGATGGGGAAAGATGTGAAGCCAAAGGCAGGGAAACACCACCAACACCAGTCACTCATCTATAGCTCCTCCTACACTGAGCTTACAGCCTCAACCCCACTTAATCACAGGGTGCAATCTGAGACTTGGTTATTCATGTCAGTTATGGTGTGTCCAGCAGAGTCTACACTCTAAGCCACAAGTGTAGAGGCAGACCAGGGGTCATGTGAGCAGGAGAGTAGGGAATGCTCTAGGGAGAGAACTTTTTGCACAGACATTAGCTTGAAATTTGGGTTGCCCCATGGCATTGATTTGTTTGTGTCATTTATGATATTTCTAGTTCTATCAGAGTCATGCCCCCAAGCAGATCCAGGGGGTGAAGAGAGGACCCCCATGTGGAAACCAAGCAGACAGTGTCAGGAGGAATTTGCAGAGAATGATGTTGCTTGGAGCACAGAAGGAGGGAAGTCATTTCAGGCACAGGGAAATCAAGACAGTTGTGAGTGGGAGGAAATGCACAGCTGTCTACACAGTTGTTGCACCAATTTAAGTAGAACAGTTTGAAACTGCTGATAGTACTTTAGCTGGCATCAGTAGGTTTACCAATGAACAGCTATAACCCAGCGTGAGTGTGCCCGCACTAGAGATATGCAAAGAGTGTGCAGACAAGCTCTAAGGAAGCATCGAGATGAGCAGACAAAGCATGAGATGGACGAAGATGCCTTTGTACAGATAAGCTTTTAAGAGCCAAGGAGAGCCTGAGGGTGAGGGCAAGGTGCTTGAATGCAAGTTAGCAGAGAGACTTGAGGAAGAGCAAGTCACAGCAGCAGGAAACGTTGCAGTCCCGTGCCACTGGTAAGGTACATTTTCCCATGACATGCAGCAGCAGCCAAGGTTCTACAAGGAACGTGGCCTGCATGTCCCTGAGACTACAAGCCAAGCAGGTGGAACCACCCAGTCTGAGAAATCTCTGTTGGTGGAGTTGCTCAGCAAGTAGGTAAGAGCTGCAGGAGGACGTTGCTCGTCTGCATAGAATCCGGGAGCGAGAGGACTTCACCGACGGGATGCACAACGAAGCATCTGGGACAGAGGACGGTAGACGACTACACATGACTAGAGCATCACTGGAGGAAGAAGGGAAACAGTCTGCTCTGCAGGGAGTAGACTGGCTGCTGGCCACTTGGAGCAGTAGACAGGTCTCCACCCCCCACCCAGCATAATCAAGCACCAGTACGGTGCACTGGCAACATCAGGTGAGGAGCAGACCCCAATGGCTGAGGAGGAGCCACCTCCCCACAAGGCTGGGAGCCTCACAGCCACCGCACCCAAGAGAAGGCGGCGTAGGAAGTCAGTTGTCAGGGACTCCCTTCTGCGGGGGATGGAGGTATCGATCTACTGACCTGATGTCCCATGTGGTGGGCTGCCTGCCTAGAGCCCACATCTGAGACATTACAGAAAGGTTGCCGTGGCTCATCTGTCCCCTGATCACCACCCCAAGCTGCTCATCCACGGGCATACTTATGGTACTGCCAGATATGACCCTGGGCAGATCAGCGGTGCCTACAGGCCTCTGAAAGCAAGGGTGAAGTCAGCAGTACAGCTGATCTTGCCGGGGGATCCTGGGAAATTACAATAGGGTAATAGGAGCCACGTGAGGGAAATCAGAGGGGGACTCTCTATAGACAAATGCAAGGAGTACAGAGAATAAACAAGCACTAGAAGTGTTCAGTAATAATTTAGTTTATGTACTAACTAGCATGAGAGACTTGGTGAGGCAAATCTTCTGACTGGATATTGGTACAGAGTGGTACAGTCTGTTCAGGAAAGGGAGGCAGAGAAAAAGGGAGGTGGTGGTGTTATACATCAAGAATCTATTATAAGGGAGTCAAATTATCTATAAGGGAGTCAAATTCTGGAATAGGCTTCCAAGGGAGACTGTGGAATCCCCAACACTGGAGGTTTTTAGGAACAGGTTGGTCAAACTCCTGTCAGGGCTGGTTTAGGTTTACTTGGTCCTGCCTCAGCAAAAGGGGTTGAACTCGATGACCTCTGAGATCTCTTCCAGCCCTACACTTCTATTACTCTTATTTCAACACCCCGATGATTGGCTCATACCATTTCCCTCCATCGGGGCCTGTCATTTCTAGATCACCTTCTACTACGACTAGTGCTCTACTGACATACCAGTTTTGGCCCAGTGAGTCACCTGGGGAAAGTCTACACTGCAATAAAAGTGCACTATGTCCACGGCTGGCTGAAGACAGCTGACCTGGGCTCACAGGATTATAAAATTGTGAGGTGGGAGGTCTCAGAGCCCCAGGCTCCAACCCAAGCCTCAACACTGCAATTTTATAACCCCACAGCCTACGCCCCAAGAGCCCAAGTCAGCTGATCCAGACTCGAACTCATTGGCATGTTTGTTTTTTAAAATCACAGTGTACCACATACACCCAGAGGCTCCAATCAGGGTCACATCCTGTTGTATTAAGCACTGTTCAAATAAATAGGAGATTGTCCCTGCCCCAAAGTGCTTCCAAATTTAGAGACAAGGTGGGGAAGATGAGCACAGACACATTTTATAAATGGCTGCAATTTCTTAATCCTTTTACAATAAGGCACTAACTACTCCCATTTGCCTCTGCCTGGCCATCACTACAAACACACAGGAATCACACCACACACCACTGACACGATCCTGCATAGAATCATAGAATATCAGGGTTGGAAGGGACCTCAGGAGGTCATCTAGTCCAACCCCCTGCTCAAAGCAGGACCTAATCCCAACTAAATCATCACAGCCAGGGCTTTGTCAAGCCTGACCTTAAAAACCTCTAAGGAAGGAGATTCCACCACCTCCCTAGGTAACCCATTCCAGTGCTTCACCACCCTCCTAGTGAAAAAGTTTTTCCTAATATCCAATCTAAACCTCCCCCACTGCAACTTGAGACCATTACTCCTTGTTCTGTCATCTGGTACCACTGAGAACAGTCTAGATCCATCCTCTTTGGAACCCCCTTTCAGGTAGTTGAAAGCAGCTATCAAATCCCCCCTCATTCTTCTCTTCTGCAGACTAAACAATCCCAGTTCCCTCAGCCTCTCCTCATAACTCATGTGCTCCAGCCCCCTAATCATTTTTGTTGCCCTCCGCTGGACTCTTTCCAATTTTTCCACATCCTTCTTGTAGTGTGGGGCCCAAAACTGGACACAGTACTCCAGGTGAGGCCTCACCAATGTCGAATAGAGGGGAACGATCACGTCCCTCAATCTGCTGGCAATGCCCCTACTTATACAGCCCAAAATGCCGTTAGCCTTCTTGGCAACAAGGGCACACTGTCGACTCATATCCAGCTTCTCGTCCACCGTAACCCCTAGGTCCTTTTCTGCAGAACTGCTGCCTAGCCACTCGGTCCCTAGTCTGTAACAGTGCATGGGATTCTTCCGTCCTAAGTGCAGGACTCTGCACTTGTCCTTGTTGAACCTCATCAGGTTTCTTTTGGCCCAATCCCTTGCATCTGGGATGGAAAGCAGCTGCTGTTTACCAACAACAACTAGCTATACAAACAGAACAGGAAATGAATGACACCATATCAAACTGAAATTGCATGAAGTTTTAGCCAGTGAGAGTCCTTATATTTTAATTTGGCCAACACATGAGGCCCTCATCTCTCTTATTGCACATGGAATCTGGGCTGTCTACGCTCATTCAGGACTTTGGTGTTACATCTCTCCGCCAGAAGCACAACACCCTTAGCACCATGCTGGGACACTGGGGTTAGCACTGATTCAGCCAGGGACCAGCCACCCTACCAGGCTGATAAAAATCAATTATTTAAAAAACAAAATTGGATTATTTAAATTGATTTTATTATTTAAATTATACGTTTTTCTTTTTCAAAATAAACCTGTTAAATGAAATCTGAATTTAATACAAAATATATGTTAAGGCCTAAATTTATTACAATCTCTTAAAACATTTAAATAAATAAATAAAAATATGCTGAATCCATGAGCCTCTATCAAAAACTGAGTTAAAGGCTGATTTTCTATATAAAGAAAGAATCAGAGGAAAAACCTCCAACTTTGAGATCAAGCTTTATAAATATGGCACAATAGGTTATGTACCGTATTAAGGGCTTGTTTTAATAAAAAAATTATATGCTATTGTATTTAAATGCCAGTTACCATCATAATGCAGCGTGATACAAAGCATAAGCAAAAAAGTTAATTATCTAATAAATAAGCAATGTATCAGTCACTGTTTTCTACATATTAAAAATGTAGAATTAATAAGAACCTGAAAATATTAAGCAACATAACTGCTTAAATAAATGTATGTAGTTATAGTGTACCCTCCTAGGGGAAAAAATTATATATCAAATCTAGCATAAAGACTCTGTTTTGTTGTAAATCAACAAGCTTTAATGGTTGTATCAACCACTGGCAATGCACCTCTTTAAAAGTCAATTATTTAAATGCAGGCTTTCCACTTGATTTAAATCAATCCACCCTGACCACTGCAACAAAGCACTGGGCATTGGTCAGTACTGACAAGATTGCCTTCTCAATCACCTAAGATGACAAAACAGACTTCCTGTCACAAGTTGGGTTCTCCTTGGAGAGGTGACCAGACATCACACCCTGCTTAGTTTGTGAAAGTCCCATGACAGCAGACTTTCTCCAGTACCAATTTGCTCACTCCTTCAGTTCCCTCCATCCAATGTCAAATCACAGCCTGTCCCAGATGTCTCAGCATCAACTAAAATGTAACATAGCTCAACAGAATGCCTGCTCTTTCCTTCCTATCACTACGGACAGAGAGGTTACCGACCAGTAGTCAGGGTGCCCTCTGCACATGCACACTTGTGGGATTGGCACCTCTCGGTGTAACATAGTCTAGAGAGCACTGTCCTTTGGGGCCACTTTTCCCTTCCTTCCCCTACCTTGCAGACGGTTCTGAAGAGATATGGGGCAGTGGCCCCAACCGCCTCCCAGTTCCTTCTTTACTTTTGGAATTCTTGACCTGAGACTCTGAAGTGGGGGAAGGTGGGCTGAACTGTGAATGTGCAGAGAGCGCGCGCACATGCACACACACCCTAACTACTGCTGAAATGCTGGGGTCAGGTCTGATGCCCACAATTCAAGGACGAGGTTGTTAAATTGGAGAGGGTTCAGAGAAGAGCCACAAGAATGATTAAAGGATTAGAAAACCTGCTTTATACTGATTGAGCTTCTTGAGTCTATCTATTTAGCCGAACAAAGAGAAGGCTACCTTGATCTCCGTACCTACACGGGGAATATTTGATAATGAGCTCTTCAGTCTAGCAGAGAAAGGTCTAACACAATCTAATGGCTGGAAACTGAAGCTAGACAAACTCAGACTGGAAATAAGGCATACATTTTTAACAGCAAAGGTAATTAACCATTGGAACAATTTGCCAAGGGTCATGGTAGATTTTCTATCACTGACAATGTTTAAATCCAGATTGGATTTTTTTTAAAAACTGCTCTAGGAATTATTTTGGGGAACTTCTCTGGCCTGTGTTATACAGGAGGTCAGACTAGATGATCCCCATGGTCCTTTCCGGAATCTTGGAATCTGAAGTTAGTGGTAAGCAACTTTTTTCTTCTTCCAGTGGCCTCTGCATATTTCCACTTCTGGGAAATTAGCAACCAGTACAATTCCTGCACCAGGAAGGTGGGTTAAGAATTTCTAAGTGAACAGGTATCAGAGGGGTAGCCGTGTTAGTCTGGATCTGTAAAAAGTGACAAAGAGTCCTGTGGCACCTTATAGCCTCTGGCAAGGAGTTCCACAGGTTGACTGTGCATTGTGTGAAGAAATACTTCCTTTTGTTTGTTTTAAACCTGCTGCCTATTAATTTCATTGGGTGGCCCCAAGTTCTTGTGTTATGAGAAGGAGTAAATAACACTTCCTTATTTACTTTCTCCACAACAGTCATGACTAACAGACGTATTGGAGCATAAGCTTTCGTGGGTGAATACCCACTTCGTCAGACACATGTGTCTGACAAAGTGGGTATTCACCCACGAAAGCTTATGCTTCAATACGTCTGTTAGTCTATAAGGTGCCACAGGACTCTTTGTCGCTTTTTAAGTGAACAGGAACTACTAAACTGCCAAAATAAGAATCAGCTCTAGATGGCAGGTCAAGAGAATTAGAAGCGAATGTAATTTTGCTCTCCCAGTTCATACCTTAGTAATGGACACATTTTTATTTCAAACACAAGTATAGCTTCAAATAATAGCTTTGCAAATTCTATGAAAACACAGAATAAAGGCCTGCAATGGCAGCTGCCGTTTGATTAGCTGAAAGCCTTTTTATATATCCAGGTGAATTCACACCCAAGTAGTCACAGCAGGGGGTGTAAAAGAGAAACGGGGGAAAGAGAGAAGTTAGTGGCCTGTTCAAAATGGAAACAGATGACTTGAGACTGGAAGTGGGGATGAGGACATGGACCAAATCACATTTCCCACATGAACTACAGTTTATAGAGGACTGACCATTTGGCCAGTATCTCATTAAGTCTATGGCCTGTAGCTGTTGACAGGTGTCTAGTACAAGTAACTTCAAAAAGATCTCACAAAACTAAGTGATTGGGCAACAAAATGGCAAATGAAATTTAATGTGGATAAATGTAAAGTAATGCACATTGGAAAAAATAATCCCAACTATACATACAACATGATGGGGGCTAATTTAGCTACAACTAATCAGGAAAAAGATCTTGGCGTCATCGTGGATAGTTCTCTAAAGATGTCCACGCAGTGTGCAGAGGCGGTCAAAAAAGCAAACAGGATGTTAGGAATCATTAAAAAGGGGACAGAGAATAAGACTGAGAATATATTATTGCCCTTATATAAATCCATGGTACGCCCACATCTCAACTACTGTGTACAGATGTGGTCTCCTCACCTCAAAAAAGATATTCTAGCACTAGAAAAGGTTCAGAAAAGGGCAACTAAAATGATTAGGGGTTTAGAGAGGGTCCCATACGAGGAAAGATTAAAGAGGCTAGGACTCTTCAGCTTGGAAAAGAGAAGACTAAGGGGGGACATGATAGAGGTATATAAAATCATGAGTGATGTTGAGAAAGTGGATAAGGAAAAGTTATTTACTTATTCCCATAATACAAGAACTAGGGGTCACCAAATGAAATTAATAGGCAGCAGGTTTAAAACAAATAAAAGGAAGTTCTTCTTCACGCAGCGCACAGTCAACTTGTGGAACTCCTTACCTGAGGAGGTTGTGAAGGCTAGGACTATAACAATGTTTAAAAGGGGACTGGATAAATTCATGGTGGCTAAGTCCATAAATGGCTATTAGCCAGGATGGGTAAGAATGGTGTCCCTAGCCTCTGTTCGTCAGAGGATGGAGATGGATGGCAGGAGAGAGATCACTTGATCATTGCCTGTTAGGTTCACTCCCTCTGGGGCACCTGG
>QXTE01000430.1:566519-595614 GCA_003942145.1 Platysternon megacephalum
ATGATAGCGGTATATAAAATTATGAGTGATATGGAGAAAGTGGATAAGGAAAAGTTATTTACTTATTCCCATAATACAAGAACTAGGGGTCACCAAATGAAATTAATAGGCAGCAGGTCTAAAACAAATAAAAGGAAGTTCTTCTTCACGCAGCGCACAGTCAACTTGTGGAACTCCTTACCTGAGGAGGTTGTGAAGGCTAGGACTATAACAATGTTTAAAAGGGGACTGGATAAATTCATGGTGTCTAAGTTCATAAATGGCTATTAGCCAGGATGGGTAAGGAACGGTGTCCCTAGCCTCTGTTCGTCAGAGGATGGAGATGGATGGCAGGAGAGAGATCACTTGATCATTGCCTGTTAGGTTCACTCCCTCTGGGGCACCTGGCATTGGCCACTGTCGGTGGACAGGATACTGGGCTAGATGGACCTTGGTCTGACCCGGTACGGCCGTTCTTATGTTATGTAGCATTCTAACAAATAGCAGTCCAGGGGTCCCAAGAGCTTTGTGACATAAGACTACAACCCCAAATCAAGAAAGTTACATGTGTAGGAGGGAATATCCCCACCCTTCAGCACAGCTAAATAGATATTCAAAATGACTACCATCAGGTGGGCAACCAAGTGTACTGGTAAGAAGAAATCTAGTTTCCTTTAGCACCATCATCAAGGCAAAGAAGTTAACTCGGAGCAGCCCTTCCATTAACTAGGGTATAATAAGGCGAATGAGGACGGTTGTCCTCAATGTCACAATCCATGCAGATTTAAGGAGTATGGCAACCACTCCAGGGACCACACTGCCTTGTCACACAAGGCCTCCCTTCTGAGCAGACTGGGCCCTCTGGATGTCACATCTCTGATGCTTTAGCCCCAGCACACTATTTTATTGAAGTGCCAGGAAGACCATGGACCTTCCTCCTCCACGTAAGTGTTCTCACCTTGTTTTAAATTTACCTGAGGGCTTAACTCATGACAAGGAGCAATGAAAAGCACTTCACTTGTCAATGGCGGGTTCTCAACTAAGATTCACCCTGTCAATGGTTGGTGTGTAGTGCTATTCCTCTGTCACAGCACATGACAACTGCTACCTACAGAGTGACATTTGTGATACAGCATGGCCAGAGGGCAGGAGAGGGTTAGAAGGGAGCCTTATTCCCTGTACAGGGAAGAAAGTTTGCTATAGATTAATTAAAGCACCAGAAGCCAATTAAAGCACCTGAAGCCTATTAGAGCACCTGAAGCCAGTCACCTGATAAAAACCCCTGCTTCAATCAGACAGGGGAGGAGTTGAAGCAGAGAGCAGTTTGGGGAGAAGCAGAGGAAAGTTTGGAGAAGTGCTGCGGTGGGCTAAGAAGACCAAGACCCTAGGTAAAGGGACACCTGGCTTGTGCAGAGGGAGGGCAGGAAGCCCCCACAAGCTGAAGGGCAGGAGAGGGAAGTAGCCCAGGGGAAGGAACCGCTAGTTCAAGTGGTTTACCGCTATCCCTAGGGCCCCTGGGCTGGGACCCGGAGTAGAGGGCGGACCTGGGTCCCTCTCTCTCCACTCCCCTCCTCTATGACACTAGTGGGGCAGTTAATATTCCAGTTCAGGGGCAAGAAATGGCGCCCTGAACCCTCCCAAGAAGAGAAAGTGTGAGACTCATCATAGTAGTGCCGGCAATTTGCCACACATTAGTATTCTATCACATCTCACACGGCAAAGTCCAGCCCTCTGATCAGTCCAACTAGTCCCAAGTATCCGTGGGCGCTTTACATTAAAAAAACAAAACAAAGTTTGCTGCTTAAAGCGAACCCCGCTCCTGATTTCATGTGGCTCAGACATTAGGACAGCATTTCTCAAATGTGGCCACAGCCACATTTCATGCGGCCACAGCCTCCTGGGCAGTGATTTGGGCGGGGGGGGGGGCAGTGTTACCAAACATACAAATATCACTTTTCACAGAAACAGACTTAACAGCTAGCAAGTGTGTTTTGTTTTGTTTTTTTAAAAAAAGCAAGCAAAACAATAAAAAGAGAAGAATGTGCAAAGCACATTATTTCTGTCTATTCTGTTTAGGTCCAGTAAGGAATATAGACAACTAAATATTATTTTTTATTATTGAGTCTGCAATAAAAACCTACATAAATAAATGACAATGATTTGGACATGTATATGTGCATATTTATGTTTTTTTCTTCAAAGTTAAGTATTTTAGGGAAAATTGTCAGAGCAGCCACCAGCAAGAGTTGGTGGCCGCACTCTGAGGCCACCAAAACATTTCTTGCAAGACCCCCTGCATTAGGGCATTCTTGTCAGTATTTGGACTCCGGTCCACAGAAAGGTTCCTTAGAAGCTCAATCGATCTCAGCTGACTGCACATAAATAGAAGCATGCAGAGGTGGTGATCCAGCAATCGGCAGGTGATAGTGGAGCAGACCTCAAGAAAGCTCCTCGTGGCTAAGCATAAAAATGGCCATTCTGGGTCAGACCAATGGTCCATCTAGCCCAGGATTCTGTCTTCCTACAGGGGCCAATGCCAAGTGCTTCAGAGGAAATTAACAGATCAAGGCAATTTATTGAGTGATCCATTCCCTGTCATCCAGTCCCAACTTCTGACAGGCACAGATTTAGGGACACCCAGCCCCACAATTTTTATTTTTTTTTAACCCATTTATACTTTTGGCCTTCATAACATCTCCTGGCAAGGAGTTCCACAGGCCCACTGTGTGTTGTGTGAAGAAGTACTTCAGGAGGAGCTAGTAAACAGGAACAGCAAACAGGAGTTTTGCAAGGGCATTCTCCAGGTGAAGGAGGAGTGACTACACGAGCCGTGGGGTGGGTTTGCTATCTGTCTGTTGTTGTGTGCTTGCTTGCCACGTGCCTGCTTGACTGAAGTTTATAGTGTTGTCTGTTTGGGGGGCTGTGTGCTGAGCCTAGCAACCTGCTAGGCAAGGCTGAGAGCTTCGTAATGAGGGTCTGGCCTGCCATGCTTTGATTCCTAACCCTTTAGGATTCCTTGCCAAGGGGGTGGCATGACTTTGGGGTTTAAAATGCCAGCTCATAAGAGACTACAAGAGCTAGCAAACAGGAGTTTTGCAAGAGAGTTTAGAGAAGGAGCATGAAAGCCAGTTATACCTAACAAACATTCTCTAAACTTGGGCCAATAACTCCCCACAACCAAACCAAACAAAACAAACCCAGCAAGAGTAAAAATAACGCAGGCAGAAGTCCAGTAGCCGAGTAGCGGGGGTATCCAGTTTATTGCACTGAATGCAGCATGTACAGCTGGCCTTGGGGACATGTGTGCACATTCAGGGCAAACAGCTCATAGCCCTCAGAGACCGCGTATGGTCTCCGGAGACCAGAGTGACTCAACTGGAGGAGCTAAGGGAGACAGCTGTACATAGACAAGTCTTCCTGGGACTAGGGATATAAAAGTTTAACCGGATAACCAGTTAACTGATAAGCAGTCTTATCGGTTTCGGTTAACAATTAAATTCCACTGCCCCCCCGGAGCCCAGGACTCCGCTGCCAGCCCTGCGCCCAGGGCAGCAGCCGAAGTACCTGGCCGCAGGGGCGCGGCAGCAGGCCACAGGGGTAGGCAGCAGGGCCCTGTGTAAAACGTGGGGGGTGCTGCAGCACCCTCAGCACCTCTAGTTCCCCAGTTAAATGTTTAACCGTGTAACTGATAATATTGTAATATTTTATCAGTTACACGGTTACTTTTTTTAAAAACCACTATTTACATCCCTACCCGGGACACAGCAGAGCAGTCCAACCCCCAGTCTAACAGCCTCTGTGTTGTTGAGGAGGGGAAAGTATTTGGGAAGGAGAACATAAAGCAGGAGGGGAGAGAAACAGTTGCATAGTCTGAACCCTCCTTACAGATGATGTAATGGTATCCTCTTGCACTAAGTATACCGCTCGAGGGAACGGGACCCCTATAATTAGGAAGACACAGATAATCGAGAATTAGAAATACAGATAGTTGGGTTTGTGATGAGCGGGAGAACTGTATGGTAAATTGCCTGCCAAGTGCAAAGGTTGCGGACCTCTCAATACATCTAGGAGCGCCGTAAGAAAAGGTAGGAGAGATGTCCTGGAGGCGAAATTTAGGCTGCTAGGTAAGAGATTAAAGTCCAGGACTCCATGGGAGCATTCTCTGAAATGCTTCCAGTTCAACGCGCAGGGCCAGGTAGACGGGCAGAACTGCAGGTCTCACTACGTGAATGAGATGATGGTGTAAGGAGGAAGGATTCAGGTTTATTCAAAACTGGGAAACCTTTTGGGAAAGGAGGATGGGCTCCACCTAAACTGAACCAGATTGCTGGTATGTCAAATTAAAAGGCCATAGGGGAGTTTTAACATTAAGGACAGGGGAAAGACGAAAGATATGGAGAAGCAGACAGTTCAGAAAGACATATCCCGTAGAGGAAGACCTATTAATGGGGATTCTCTATATCTCAGTAAAGAGAAGAGGATAGAAGTTTGATAAAGTACAGGTAGGAACTGAAGAGAAATAGTCAAACAGAACAATCCCACTGAATTACACCACATGAAGGCAGACAACTAAATATTGATCAATTTTATAAGTGCTTGTATACAAATGCAAGAAGCTGAAATACTAAGATGAGTGAACCTGAGTGACATACTAAATAAGGATATTGATATAATAGGCATCACAGAAACTTGGTGGAACAATGATAATCAATGGAACACAGTAATACCAGAGTAAACAATACATAGGAATGACAGAATAAGTCATGCTGGTGGGGGAGTGTCACTATATGTGAAAGAAGAGTCAAATATCCTAAAAATCTTAAGAATCAAACTGTACCTCAGAATCTCTATGGATAGAAATTCCATGCTTAAATAGTATCAGAGGGGTAGCCGTGTTAGTCTGGATCTGTAAAAGCAGCAAAGAATCCTGTGGCACCTTATAGACTAACAGACATTTTGCAGCATGAGCTTTCGTGGGTGAATACCCACTTCTTCGGATGCAAGACTTAAATAATTAGAGTACAGAGGCAGGAACATACTACTGACCACCTGACCAGGATGGTGATAGTGACTGTGAAATGATCGGGGAGGTTAGAGAGGCTAAAAATACAGAAAACCCAAAAATAATGGAGGATTTCAACTATCCCCATACTGATTGGGACAGATCACTTCGGGACAGGATGCAGAGATAAGTTTCTAGACAACGTTAAAGACTGCTTTTTACAGCAGATGGTCCTGGATCCCACAAGGGGAGAAGCAATTCCTGAATTAGTCCTAAATGGCATACATGATCTGGTTCAAGAGGTTAAATATAGTTGAACTGCTCAGTAATAGTGACCATAATGTAATTAAAATTATCATCCTTCGGGGGGGGGGGGGGGAAACCCGAAAAAACCCACCACAGTAGCATTTAATTTCAAGAAGGGGAACTACACAAAAATGAGGAGGCTAGTTAAACAGTAATTCAAAGGAACAGTGACAAGAGTGAAATGCCTGCAAGCTGCACGGAAACTTTTTACCACCACCATAAGAGGCTCAAACTATATGTATACCCCAAATTAAAAAAAAAAAAAACAGTAAGAGGACCAAAAACATGCCACCATAGCTAAACAGAGTAAAAGAGGTGGTTAGAGACAAAGACATCATTTAAAAAATGGGAAGTCAGCTCCTACTGAGAAAAATAGGAACAAACTCTGGCTAATCAAGTGTGAAAGTATAATTAGGACAAAAAAGAAAAAAAGTCTGAAGAGCAACTACCAAAAGACAAAAACTAACAGCAAATTTTTTCAAGTACATCAGAAGCATGACAGACAATCAGTAGGGCTACTGGATAAATTGAGTCGCTAAAGGAGCACTCAAGGAAGACAAGGCCCTTGCAGAGAAGCTACATGAATTCTTTGCATTGTTCTTCCCTGCAGGGGATGTGAGTGATATTCCTACACCTGAACCATTATTTTTAGGTGACAAATCTGAGGAACTGTCCCAAATTGAGGTGTCAACAGAGGAGATTTTGGAACAAACTGATAAATTGAACAGGAATAAGTCACCAGGACCTGATGGTATTCACTCAAGAGTTCTGAAGGAACTTAAATATGAAATTTCAGAACTAATAAATGTGGTATGTAACCTATCCCTTAAATCAGCCTCTGCACCAGACGACTGGAAGACAGCTAATGTGACATCAATTTTTTTTTAAAAAGGGTTCCAAAGGTAATCCTGGCAATTACAGACCAGTAAGCCTAAATTCAGTACCAGGTAAATTGGTTGAAGCAACAGAAAATAAAAGAATTATCAGACACATAGATGAACATGATTTGTTGGGGAAGAGTCAACACAGCCTTTGTAAAGGGAAAAATCATGCCTCACCAGTCTATCAGAATTGTCTCAAGGGGTCAACACACATGGACAAGGGTGATCCAGTGGATTTAGTGTTCTTGGACTTTCAGAAAGTGTTTCTCAAGGTCCCTCACCAAAGGCTCTTAAGCAAAATAAGGAGTTATGGGATAATAGGGAAGGTCCTCATGAATAAGTATCTGGTTAAAAGACAGGAAAGAGGGTAAGACTAACTGGTCAGTTTTCTGAAAGGAGAGAGGTAAATAGTGCTGCCCCCCAAGGATCTGCACTGGGACCAGTGCTGTTCAACATATTCATAAATGACCTGGAAAAAGGGGTGAACAGTGAAGTGGCAAAGTTTGCAGATGATACTAAATTTATTTATTTATTATATTATATTATTATATATTTTAAATTACTCCAGATAGTTAAGTCCAAAGCAGACAAAGGGATCTCACACAAAACTGGGTGACTGGACAATAAAATGGCATATGAATGTTATGTTCTTATGAAATTAAATGCTGATAAATGCAAAATAATGCACATTGGAAAACATAATCCCAACTCTACATACAGAATGATGGGGTCTAAATTAGCTGTTAACCCTCAAGAAAGATCTGGGAGTCATTGTGGAGAGTTCTCTGAAAATGTGCTCTATGTTAAAAACCATTAGGAAAGGAATAGAAAATATGACAAAATATCATAAAGCTACTATAGAAATTCACGGTACACCCACACTATGAATACTGTGTGCTGTTCTAGTCACCCCATTCAAAAAAGATATTAGAATTAGAAAAAGTACAGAGGGGGCAACAACAACAAAGTGATTGGGGGGCATGAATCAGCTTCCATATGAGGAGAGATTTAAAAGACTGGGACTGTTCAGTTTAGAAAAGAGAGTGCTATGGGGGACAATGATGGAGGTCTATAAAATCATGAAGGGTGTGGAAAAAGTGAATAGGCAAGTCTTATTTATCCCTTCAGATAACACAAATAGCAGGGACCACCCAATTAAATTAATAGGCAGCAGGTTTGAAACAAACATAAGGAAGTACTTCTTCACACAACACAGTCAACCTGTGAAACTCATTGGCAAAGGATGTTGTGAAGGCCAAAAGCATAACTGGGTTCAAAAAAGAATTAAATAAGTTCTTGGAGAAGCAGTACATCAAAGAATCATAGAATATCAGGGTTGGAAGGGACCTCAGGAGGTCATCTAGTCCTACCCCCTGCTCAAAACAGGACCTAATCCCAACTAAATCATCCCAGCCAGCGCTTTGTCAAGCCTGACCTTAAAAACCTCCAAGGAAGGAGATTCCACCACCTCCCTAGGTAACCCATTCCAGTGCTTCACCACCCTCCTACTGAAAAAGTTTTTCCTAATATCCAATCTAAACCTCCCCCACTGCAACTTGAGACCATTACTCATTGTTCTGTCATCTGCCACCACTGAGAACAGTCTAGATCCATCCTCTTTGGAAACCCCTTTCAGGTAGTTGAGAAGAATGAGGGGGGATTTGATAGCTGCTTTCTTCTGCAGACTAAACAATCCCAGTTCCCTCAGACTCTCCTCATAACTCATGTGCTCCAGCCCCCTAATCATTTTTGTTGCCCTCCGCTGGACTCTTTCCAATTTTTCCACATCCTTCTTGTAGTGGGGGGCCCAAAACTGGACACAGTACTCCAGGTGAGGCCTCACCAATGTCGAATAGAGGGGAATGATCACGTCCCTCCGTCTGCTGGCAATGCCCCTACTTATACAACCCAAAATGCCGTTAGCCTTCTTGGCAACAAGGGCACACTGTCGACTCATATCCAGCTTCTCATCCACCGTAACCCCTAGGTCCTTTTCTGCAGAACTGCTGCCTAGCCACTCGGTCCCTAGTCTGTAACAGTGAATGGGATTCTTCCGTCCTAAGTGCAGGACTCTGCACTTGTCCTTGTTGAACCTCATCAGGTTTCTTTTGGCCCAATCCTCTAATTTGTCTAGGTCCCTCTGTATCCTATCCCTACCCTCCAGCGTATCTACCACTCCTCCCAGTTTAGTGTCATCTGCAAATTTGCTGAGAGTGCAGTCCACGCCATCCTCCAGATCATTAATGAAGATATTGAACAAAACCGGCCCCAGGACCGACCCTTGGGGCACTCCGCTTGAAACCGGCTGCCAACTAGACATGGAGCCGTTGATCACTACCCGTTGAGCCCGACGATCTAGCCAGCTTTCTATCCACCTTCTAGTCCATTCATCCAGCCCATACTTCTTTAACTTGCCGGCAAGAATACGGTGGGAGACCGTATCAAAAGCTTTGCTAAAGTCAAGGAAAAACACATCCACTGCTTTCCCCTCATCCACAGAGCCAGTTACCTCCTCATAGAAGGCAATTAGGTTAGTCAGGCATGACTTGCCCTTGGTGAATCCATGCTGACTGTTCCTGAACACTTTCCTCTCCTCTAAGTGCTTCAGAATTGATTCCTTGAGGACATGCTCCATGATTTTTCCAGGGACTGAGGTATTAGCCAAGATGACTATTAGCCAAGATGATCAGGGACACAACCCCATGCTCTTGGTGTTCTTAAACCTCTGCCTGCCAGAAGCTGGGACTGGACAAGACAGGATGGATCACTTGATAATTCATTCCCCTGTTCTGTTTATTCCCTCTGAAGCGTCCGGCACCAGCCACACTCCGAAGATAGGACACTGGGCTAGACAGACCACGGGTCTGGCCCAGTATAGCCATTCTTAAGTCCCCCTAATGCAGAGAAGCTAATACCAAGTGACTCCACAGGAGACTACTGTCCTAGGGGGTGCCTCCAAGGACACCTTTCAGCCTGCCACTCACACAGCACACCAGCATCTGGCCACGCCTGTGATCACAGCATCAATTGCCCGCAAGGGTGGCTGCAGGGAGGCTCAGGCTCCCCACAAACACACCCAAACCCTGAGTGAGCTCACCACTGCTGCCGGCTCTGATCAGAGGCTGATGCTCCTTTCCTCACCAATACCTGGTTTCCACTGCAGCACAACAACAGGGTTTCCCCTGGCAGGGAAAGCAGCATCACTGGGCAAAGGAAAATTAAGCAGGTTTAGCTTCTTAAGACGACATCAGTGGAGCTGATCACTCGCAGAGGCTACAAGGAGAAAGTCCAGCACCAATATGCACTGGATGATGAGCAGTCCGTGCAATCACCCATCCCACTCTCACATTGCAGACCCTGAGGGCACGTGCTCTGCACAGCAGGCATTTGGAAGGAACCAGCCTGCACTATTACACTGCAACAACCTGCTGCAGCTACAAGTCATTATAGGATTAAAGCCAAAATTTCTTCTTCATCCCCCTTTCCCCATTATATCAGCTCCTTGTCTTCCTCTGTGCCTCATATAGCACCAAGCATGCTCGGGGCGCTCAAGTGATCTCAAGATAACACCACTACAACCGTTTCAATTTCTCCATCATGATGAAACATTTACCAATCAAACTAACCCTTCCAAGTCTACTGACCATGAACCTTAATCTTAAGGGCCACCACAGACTCTAGCTGCTTTCTGGCTGCATCATGAGCTTCGATACTATTACAGTATTCAATAAAAATTTAGATGCCCTTTCAAGGTGGTTGAAAAAACATCAGGCACTTGTGTGTAATTGGATGCAATCAGTGTCCTCCCATCTGGAGCAAGCTGAGAAAACAACTTGGTTACTAGAGAAAAATGAACACACTGGCCCAGTACTATTTACTTCTGCTAAGTAAGCCAGCTGTGCACAGGTGCATCTGGTTCAAGTGCCAGTCACACAGGGTCTGCAGACCCCAATGTGACACCACAGGGCTGGAAAGTTCCAACAACAAATGAAAACAAATTCTGTTCTATGTCTACACCACAGTTTTTACCTCATGTTGGCTGTCTGTCAATTAACATGTTTGTAAAGGCTAGTCTGGACACTAACGAAATGCTTGTTCCAGGTTATACCTGTTTGCATTTTACCCTAGGGAACAGCAGTCTAACTCAGGATAAGTCTTGTCTACATTAGATTTTTTAACACATTTGAAGCCATGTTTTAGCTAGGCGAGCCAAGGCTAAAAGAGCGAGCTAATCAAACGTCAAACTTCCTTGGCTGTATTGCAACAGGGCTTTTCAATCCTGATGAGAACTTGATTGAGCTAATACTGAACACATCCTTTTTGTAAAGATAGGGCTTTAATGGACAAAGATGAATTTGTTCTGGTCCAGGGATGCATACAAGACCCAATGTACCATCTAGACAGTGCACTAGGAAGGCTGAAAATCAGCTAAAGCTGCCAAAGAAACATTGTGTGGTCTAGGGTTCTTGGTCATTCTTCTGTTTTCATTGCTTAGTGAAATGCACAGTGAGCATCATGGGAAGGGAAAGGTAGTTTTTTAGTAACTGCCGTAAATAGCACGAGGGGTAAATAGCAGGGTCTGCCACAGATCTGCACTGGGACCTGCGCTATTCAACGTATTCATAATAAATCTGGAAAAGGGGGTAAACAGTGAGGTAGCCAAGTTTCCAGATGATACACAATTACTGGGCCTGGTCTACACTACGACTTTAGGTCGAATTTAGTAGCGTTAGCTCGATTTAAGCCTGGACTCGTCCACACAATTAAGCCCTTTTATTCGACTTAAAGGGCTCTTTAAATCGATTTCTTTACACCACCTCCGACGACGGGATTAGCGCTGAAATCGGTTTTGCCATTTCGAATTAGGGTTAGTGTGGCCGCAATTCGATGGTATTGGCCTCCGGGAACTATCCCACAGTGCACCATTGTGACCGCTCTGGACATCAATCTGAACTCGGATGCACTGGCCAGGTAGACAGGAAAAGCCCCGCGAACGTTTGAATTTCATTTCCTGTTTGCCCAGCGTGGAGAGCACAGGTGACCACGCAGAGCTCATCAGCACAGGTAACCATGATGGAGTCCCAGGATCGCAGAAGAGCTCCAGCATGGACCGAACGGGAGGTACGGGATCTGATCGCCATATGGGGAGACGAATCCGTGCTAGCGGAACTCCGTAGCAGTAAAAGAAATGCAAAAACATTTGAAAAAGTCTCAAAGGGCATGAAGGACAGAGGCCATAACAGGGATGCACAGCAGTGCCGCGTGAAAATTAAGGAGCTAAGGCAAGCCTACCAGAAAACCAGAGAGGCAAACGGAAGGTCCGGGGCACAGCCGCAGACATGCCGCTTCTACGCCGAGCTGCATGCCATGCTAGGGGGTGCAGCCACCACTATCCCAACCCTGTGCTATGACTCCGTCAATGGAGACTCACGCAACACAGAAGCGGGTTCTGGGGACGAGGAAGACGATGATGATGAACAGACGGGAGATGGCTCACAGCAAGGAGGCAGAGAAACCGTTTTCCCCAACAGCCAGGATCTGTTTATCACCCTGGACCTGGAGCCAGTAAACCCCGAACCCACCGAATCCCAAAGCGTGCTCGCAGACCCCGGAGAAGGGACCTCTGGTGAGTGTACCTTTGTAAATATTACACATGGTTTAAAAGCAAGCGTGTTTAATGATTAATTTGCCCTGGCATTCACGGCCAGGACAGCTACTGGAAAAGTCTGTTAACGTGTATGGGGATGGAGCGGAAATCCTCCAGGGACATCTCCAGAAAGCTCTCCTGGATGTACTCCCAAAGCCTTTGCAAAAGGTTTCTGGGGAGGGCTGCCTTATTCCGTCCGCCATGGTAGGACACTTTACCACGCCAGGCCAGTAGCACGTAGTCTGGAATCATTGCATAGCAAAGCATGGCAGCGTATGGTCCCGGTGTTTGCTGGCATTCAGACAACATCCATTCCTTATCTCTCTGTGTTATCCTCAGGAGAGTGATATCATTCATGGTCACCTGGTTGAAATAGGGTGCTTTTATTAAGGGGACATTCAGAGTGCCCGTTCCTGCTCGGCTGAACAGAAATGTTCCCCACTGTTAGCCACGCGGTGGGGGGAGGGGTGAAGTGATCATCCCAGGGAATTGGGTGTGTGTGGGGGGGGGGGGGGGGGTTAGTTGGGTTTGTGCTGCACGTTAACCCGGCAACCGCATCCCTCCCTCCTTTTAAATTGCCATACCATTTTAAATGGCCAACCCAACGGCTGCTTGGTATGGAAAATGAGGGTGCTGCTGTTTGAAACCATTCCCACATGTTATTAAGGTTAAAGAAGCCAAAAGACTGTGGCTTACCATGGCTGCCTGCAAGCCGAATTCTGTTGCCTGGCCCTGCGTGAGTGATCTCTCACACCAAATCGGCAGACCCTCAATATAAATAGAGGCAAAATACGACCTTGTAACGAAAGCATTTGTGCTATGTAATGTGAACAGCAAGGTTTAACGGGAAAGAGTGATCCTATTGTTCTCTAAAATGTGTCTTTTTAACTACCTATCTCCCTTTTCCCCCACCAGCTGCAAATGTTTCTCCTTCGCAGAGGCTAGTGAAGATTAGAAGGAGGAAGAAGAGAACTCGGGATGAAATGTTCTCGGAGCTCCAGACGGCCTCCCACGCTGACAGGGTTCAGCAGAATGCTTGGAGGCAGACAATGTCTGACTGCAGAAAAGCACAGTTTGAACGCGAGGAGAGGTGGCGGGCTGAATCGCGTGCTGAATCGGAGAGGTTGCGTGCTGAATCGCGGGCTGAATCTGAGAGGTGGCGTCAGATTGAGAACAGAAGGCAGGAGTCCATGCTCCGACTGCTGGAGCATCAAAGTGAGATGCTCCAGCGTATGGTTGAGCTGCAAGAAAGGCAGCAGGAGCACAGACCGCCACTACAGCCCCTGTGTAACCAACAGCCCTCCTCCCCAAGTTCCATGGCGTCCTCACCCAGACGCCCAAGAACGCGGTGGGGGGGCCTCCGGCCACCCAGCCACTCCACCCCAGAGGATTGCTCAAGCAGCAGAAGGCTGGCCTTCAATAAGTTTTGAAGTTTCTAATTTTTAAAGTTTTAAAGTTTTATAGTGCACGGTGTCCTTGTCCTTCCCTCCTCCCCCACCCCACCCAGCGCTTCCCTCCTCCCCCATCCCTCCTGGGCTACCTTGGCAGTTATCCTCCTATTTGTGTGAATTAATAAAGAATGCATGAATTTGAAGTAACAATGACTTTATTGCCTCTGCAAGCGGTGATCGAAGGGGGGAGGGGAGGGTGTCTAGCTTACAGTGAAGTAGAGTGAACCGGGCGGGGGCGGGGGGGAGGTTCATCAAGGAGAAACAAACAGAACTTTCACACCGTAGCCTGGCCAGTCATGAAACTGGTTTTCAAAGCTTCTCTGATGCGCACCGCACCCTGCTGTACTCTTCTAATCGCCCTGGTGTCTGGCTGCGCGTAATTAGCGGCCAGGCGATTTGCCTCAGCCTCCCACCCCGCCATAAACGTCTCCCCCTTACTCTCACAGATATTGTGGAGCGCACAACAAGCAGTAATAACAATGGGAATATTGTTTTCGCTGAGGTCTAACCGAGTCAGTAAACTGCGCCAGCGCGCTTTTAAACGTCCAAATGCACATTCTACCACCATTCTGCACTTGCTCAGCCTGTAGTTGAACAGGTCCTGACTACTGTCCAGGCTGCCTGTGTATGGCTTCATGAGCCATGGCATTAAGGGGTAGGCTGGGTCCCCAAGGATAACTATAGGCATTTCAACATCCCCAACGGTTATTTTCTGGTCTGGGAAGAAAGTCCCTTCCTGCAGCTTTTGAAACAGACCAGAGTTCCTGAAGACGCGAGCGTCATGTACCTTTCCTGGCCATCCCACGTTGATGTTGGTAAAACGTCCCTTGTGATCCACCAGTGCTTGCAGCAGCATTGAAAAGTACCCCTTTCGGTTTATGTACTCGCTGGCTTGGTGCTCCGGTGCCAAGATAGGGATATGGGTTCCATCTATCGCCCCACCACAGTTAGGGAATCCCATTGCAGCAAAGCCATCCACTATGACCTGCACATTTCCCAGAGTCACTACCCTTGATATCAGCAGCTCTTTGATTGCCCTGGCTACTTGAATCACAGCAGCCCCCACAGTAGATTTGCCCACTCCAAATTGATGTCCGACTGACCGGTAGCTGTCTGGCGTTGCAAGCTTCCACAGGGCTATGGCCACTCGCTTCTCAACTGTCAGGGCTGCTCTCATCTTGGTATTCTGGCGCTTCAGGGCAGGGGAAAGCAAGTCACAAAGTTCCATGAAAGTGCCCTTACGCATGCGAAAGTTTCGCAGCCACTGGGAATCGTCCCACACCTGCAGCACTATGCGGTCCCACCAGTCTGTGCTTGTTTCCCGGGCCCAGAATCGGCGTTCCACGGCATGAACCTGCCCCATTACCACCATGATTTTCACATTGCTGTGGCCCGTACTTTGTGAGAAGTCTATGTCTATTTCCTCATCACTCTCGTCACCGCGCTGCTGTTGCCTCTGCGCTGCTGTTGCCTCCTCCTCCTCCTCCTCCTGGTTTTGCTTTGCCAGGTTCCGGCTATGCATATACTCCAGGATAATGCGCGTGGTGGTCATAGTGCTCATAATTGCCGCGGTGATCTGAGCGGGCTCCATGATCCCAGTGCTATGGCGTCTGGGCAGAAAAAAGGCGCGAAACGATTGTCTGCTGTTGCTTGGACGGAGGGAGGGAGGGAGGGAGGGAGGGAGTGGGGGCCTGACGACATGTACCCAGAATCACCCGCGACACTGTTTTTGCCCCATCAGGCATTGGGATCTCAACCCAGAATTCCAATGGGCGGCGGAGACTGCGGGAACTGTGGGATAGCTACCCACAGTGCAACGCTCCAGAAGTCGACGCTAGCCTCGGTACTGTGGATGAAGTCCGCCGACTTAATGCACTTAGAGCATTTTGTGTGGGGACACACACAATCGACTGTATAAAAACGATTTCTATAAAACCGACTTCTATAATTTCGACCTAATTTCGTAGTGTAGACATACCCCTAGATTATACAAAATTCCAAAGCTGACTGCAAAGAGTTACAAAGGGATCTCACTAAACTGCTGACTTTTTGTCCTAAGACTACAGGAGTGTTAACAGGCCTTTTCACCTCAAATGGTCCCTTAGAAAGTTTAGCATAAGTAGTTAGTACACAAACTGTTTAACCATGTATTTAGGTGTGACACTGAGTACATTTCCCAGACCTGAGGAAGAGTGCTGCCATATATACAAAATGATGCTGTCTAAATTAGCTGTTACCACTCAAGACAGATATTGGAGATGTTGAAGTGCATTGCTGACACAGCTATCCACAGCTGGGACCCCACAACCCTAGCCCCAAATCAACCACAAGGAGCACACAAACCCTGTGGTGGGAATCTGACGCAATTTTCAAAGGGGCAATTCTGATGAGAAGCTGCTAGGTAACCATATTATGCACTTAAGATCACGGAGCAGCCCATGACAGTGTGCGTTAACAATTCGTGTATTCCAAGGCCAGAAGGGACCATTGTGATCATCTAGTCTGACCTCCTGTATAACTATTCTAGAGAACTGCCCCAAATTAATTCCTAGAGCAGATCTTTTAGAAAAACATCCAATCTTGATTTAAGAATTGCCGCTGATGGAGAATCCACCATGACCCTTGGTAAATTGTTCCCATGGTTAATTACTCTCATTTAAAACTGTAGGCCTTATTTCCAGTCTGAATTTGTCTAGCTTCAGCTTCCAGCCATTGGATCATAGATTCATAGATTCTAGGACTGGAAGGGACCTCGAGAGGTCATTGAGTCCAGTCCCCTGCCCTCATGGCAGGACCCAATACTGTCTAGACCATCCCAGATAGACATTTATCTAACCTACTCTTAAATATTTCCAGAGATGACAATTCCACAACCTCCCTAGGCAATTTATTCCAGTGTTTAACCACCCTGACAGTTAGGAACTTTTTCCTAATGTCCAACCTAAACCTCCCTTGCTGCAGTTTAAGCCCATTGCTTCTTGTTCTATCCTTAGAGGCTAAGGTGAACAAGTTTTCTCCCTCCTCCTTATGACACCCTTTTAGATACCTGAAAACTGCTATCATGTCCCCTCTCAGTCTTCTCTTTTCCAAACTAAACAAACCCAATTCTTTCAGCCTTCCTTCATAGGTCATGTTCTCAAGACCTTTAATCATTCTTGTTGCTCTTCTCTGGACCCTCTCCAATTTCTCCACATCTTTCTTGAAATGCGGTGCCCAGAACTGGACACAATACTCCAGTTGAGGCCTAACCAGCGCAGAGTAGAGCNTTCTATGCCAATATCTAAGTCATTGATGAAGATATTGAACAGAGGCAGTCCCAAAACAGACCCCTGCGGAACCCCATTTGTTATACCTTTCCAGCAGGATTGGGAACTATTAATAACTACTCTCTGTTATTACCTTTCTCTGACAGACTGAAGAGCCCATCATCAAATATTTGATCCTCATGCAGGTACACAGATTGTGTTTATGCATCCATCACATTAGCCCTTTTGGCCACAGCATCACACTGGGAGATCATCTTCAACTGATTATCCACCACAACCCCTTATCTTTTTCAGAGTCACTGCTTCCCAGGATAGAATCCCTCCAGTCAGGTGAGTATGGCTTCCATTCTTTGTCCTAGATGTACACACTTACCCATATTAAAACTTGTAATGTTTCTATCCTGCATTTCACTGATTCAAAGTGTTGTCATTTAATAACCTGCATAAAGAATTGTAAGTTCTTAGAAAGAATTTGAGTTGGTCTCTGGCATATAGAATTTTCCCAGCTCTCTAGCTATCAATGTGGGATGTCACTATAAAACACCTGTTTCCATTCACTCACCAGTTTCTGAAAAAAATCTTCCTTGGGCTCAGTCAAGGGGTATATATTTATGGGGAAGAATGGCTGAGAAACAAGGAAGTGGGAGGAAAACTACTGGAGAAGACAGCTGTGCAGCATTTTAAGACTTTTTTCCTCACTTGTGACTCAACCTATTTACTTTGCACCTACAAAGGCCTCGTAGGGGGTTGTCCTGTTGCAAGACTGGTAGGTAGGAGAGTGAAGTAGAAAGAACAAGTAGAAAGAAAAGGAAAAAACGATGTTTCTGAACATGTTCCCTTGGTACTCAAAGTGTACAGTAAAAAAGATAAGCACTTAAAAGCGATCATCATTCTATTAGCAAACCCTAGTGAAAACCCACCCGCCTCTTGGTGACTTGCCAGGGCCCCAATGTTCTCCAGCGGCTACATATTGTCTCACTAGATTACAATTATACAGAATTTGGCAGTGGGTTTTAAAGAAACCTAGTCTGTTACATACACCAATCTACACTAAAAGAATGTTATTTAGGTCGCAAAGTCAATGATTCAAAAGAAAGGAAATGCCACAATGAAGGTTGCCTGTGCAACTTTAATTCTGTTCCCCTATGCATATACATCATGATGTAGTCCAATGATCACACAGTATTTTGTTTTACAGGCATCTGTCTCTTTTAGTGCACAGGATGGATGATGCTCAGGGAATGAATCAGCTGTGTAATGACTAGAGTGTTTTCAACAGGATCGCTACCTCACTACTGCAGAAATTAGGACGTTGTGTGTAGTGAATAAGAGTTTGTCTACACAGAGAAATTAGCTGAACAGTTGTTCCACAATAGCTCCTTCTGTGAACACTGTATCGGAATCAAAGTCACTTTAATTCCAGAATAATTAGTGCACTTCCATAGCAATTTTTCTGGAATAAAATGACTTATTCCAGAACAGCATCCACACAAGGAGCTATTCGTGAACAGTTTATTCTGCTACAGCTAGTCCAGTCCATTTTCCCATATAGGCAAGCCTTAAGGAAGGCTTTTCTGCAGAAAGAGTAAGGCTGACCACATGGTTAAGATAACGAACTACCACCCAGAAAAAAGTGTTCTATCCAACCCATACACTTCCTGTGTGACCACTGGGCAAGCCAAGCCAAAATTTGCATAGATAGCCACTAGCTGTGTGTTCCTCAAGCCCCACTTGAGACACATGGAGCATGACTTTCAGAAGTGCTAAGCACTCATAACGTCAGTTGAAATCAAAGGGAACTGCAGCTGCTCAGCATCTCGAGCAGGAAGGCAGTTTGATCTGGAGGAACGAGGAGTCAGGGGGCCATGAGTTCTAATCCTGGCTCAGCCACTGGCTCACTGTGTGGCGTTGGACAAGTCCCTTGCCTCGTTTATTTTAGGTTTTCCATCATTAAATATTGCCACATTTTCCCACCTAACCTTACAGAAATGCCAAATATTCTGGAAAAAACACAGTTGGAGAAGTTTGCAAGTTTTGGCCTTAATCTGTCTGTTTCTCAGTTTCCCCATCTGCAAAAACCCTCTCTACCACACAAGCATGCTGCAGAGAAATTATTTTATGTTTGTTAGGCTCCAATACGCCAGTGATAAGCACCACAGAAAAGCCCATGAGACTATTAGTCATTCCATGTGTGGATATTTGGGTGTGCAGTCAATGAGGCACAGGGCCACATACTGAGTTAAGACGTTAAACAGAAATACTGAACAGCTGCCTCATTCCTTAAACACCATCCATCCTAGATGCTTAGGAAGATGGAGTCCTATGAAGAAAACAACATGTGCTCACATAACTGTAGATTATCATCCCACACGCACAAGCAGGCAGTTATGGTAGCATGCACATACCCTCCTTGTACCCATCGAGGGTATGCCTTCACTAGGAAACAAGTGTTAGCTAACATGAGATAAAATGAAAACAAGGCAGCACATGGTTTTTGCATGTATTAGCAAGTCAATATAAAGACTATGAGCAAGCCTTGGGTTCACCTTGACCTTCTAACTTAAGTGTTAAAAACTACAACTGCCGTGTCTTCTCTAAGAAGTTACCTAATAATACCTGACATGAAGTAAGTGTGCACTTTTTTTCCTAGTAAAGCCAAGCTCTGAGAGGGGAGGATGGGGTGTGTCTTGCATGATCCTCAAGATTATATTTATTTTAGCAGACCACATCAGGGAGCAAATCCCAGACCCAAGGACTCCTCACAGACAAGTCTGGTCACCTGCCTGGAGGTCAGCTCTGGTAACAGATATCTAGAACTGCGTGAAATACACGGGCCACAATGGAGAATGGAAGGAAGATGGAGTCTGTGACAGCCCACTGGGGGCTTTATAAATGGCAAACAAAACCCTGCTATGCACCAGGAGCTTAGCAAGCAGCACGTGAGTCAAGTTCACATGGCGTACCCCTACTTAAAAGGCAGTATTTTGCACTGGCTGAAGTTCCAAGTCAAGCCCAAAGCACAGCCACAACAAGAGTCCAGCCAGCAGCTGATGGAGGGATGGGTGATTGTGGTAACCTCCACATCAGGGAATGTCTCAGTCACCAGACAAAGACAGCAAAACACAAATTGGCCAATGCTCTCTGGATATCCAACAACAAAGGGCTTGATGAGACGTGTGCACTGATGCCACAAATACCATCCCTCATTTCTCTGTTGCCCATTTTCTGTGCTGAAGTAAACTGCACCAACTCTAACCCAACATGGATAAAAAGAGAAATAACCCCTAACAAACCGAGTCCAGGGGCCTATCTGTGGCCTCTATATTCCAGAGACTGAAGAAAATAATTTTCAAATGGGGATTGTGAATTTCTCTCTTTTGCCACCGTCCAAAGGGGATTAGGTAGGAGATAACTCCACCACCACGTGGAGTACTATTCGGTAGCACTCAGGTACATTCAGAATGTTGTCTCACTCTCTTACACAAACAGGGGTAAAGCAAACTAACATCTGGAAATGACTACGGGGTGAGGGAGAGAAGGATGCAAAGGAACCAACAGGAGAAAACTACTTTGAGAGAGGTAGGGAACAGTTCAGCTTAGGAAGGGAACCAGGTTCTATGACTGGACCACTCACTAATGAAAAGAACTGATGGCACCAATCTGTCCTGCTCACTCTGAGGTCGTCAAATGACAACCACAGGACAAAATGCCCTGGGCTACTCAGATTAGTTCATATCTAGCCAGACCACTGAGCAGTTCCTCATACCAAGGCTGAGCTTCCTCATACCACCATTCTTCTTCCTGGGGAATTGTAACTCTGCACCAGCCCCAAACACTGGCTATACTCGAAAGAAAGTACAGAATTTCACCAGCTCACATAGGCCCCCACCTCCAATCCTCATCACATCCCCTATTTTCCATGTTCCCCCCCCCCAATAAAGGCCATTAGAACATAACATAAGAACGGCCATACTGGGTTAGACCAAAGGTCCATCTAGCCCAGTATCCTCTCTTCCAACAGTGGCCAACGCCAGGTGCCCCAAAGGGAATGACCAGAACAGGTCATCATCTAGTGATCCATACCATCGCCCACTCCCAGCTTCTGGCAAACAGAGGCTAGAGACACCATCCCTGCCCACCCTGGCTAATAGCCATGGATGGACCTGTCCTCCATTAACTTATCTAGTTCTTTTTTGAACCCTGTTACAGTCTTGGCCTTCACAACATTACAAGTTCCCTGCCCCTTGCTCATTTGCTGGGCACTGACCTCTTCACGTCTCTTTTGCCACCGTCCACAAGGAGATTCTTCAAGGATTTCAGACTCATCTTCACTCTCCTCCTCTTCCTCCTCCTCCTGGGGTGCTGCCGGAGCTGCAGAAGTCACTGGTGGAGACACGGAGGTCATTCCTGGCCCAGATGATGTAGATTCTGGCTTTGTGTCTGAACCACTGCTGGGAACCTGCTTGGCTTCTCCTTCAGACATGATGGGATGCAATTCTAGTACCTGGAAACCATGACAAAGCTCACATGCCATGTCTAGTCAAGCACCCCGTCCAGTACTAGGGAAGTGGAGCAGATATTCCCCAAGGACAGCCACTCTCCAACTCAGGAAGAAGAGTTTGACTTGATTCTTCTAAGACTTAGCAAAGCAGTACTTAGTATCTGACCACTGCTGATCTGCTTTGGGCCCAACCAGTGAGCTCACCCCACATGTTCCTGAGGTACTGCAGCCACCCTAGTAGTTTGGGGAGAACACTCTCTCTGTGAAATCTGATCCACCGGAGGGCAAAGCGTTGTGTTTGTTTCCCATTCCCCTACAGATAATTCTGGGTCAATCACTGTGGGGGACCCTCTGTCTCTCTCTCACTTATTCGGCACGCCTTGCTTTCTGGGAAGCCTAAAGAACAAGTGCTTGGTTAAGGGTGAAAAATCTTGCTGCTCAGGTAGGCAGAGTTGCATTTTTCTGACCAGATGTGCAAAGAGTGAGCACTGCACATTGGCACAAGTGGGCCAACAGCAACACGGGCCACTCTCTGAGATTTCACAGAATCATTTCGATCCAGCAGATCCCTAGACCAGGAAGCCCGGGGGAAGAGACGGATTTTGGGCCAAGTCTCCTATGGGGAAATGTAGCTAGTTCATACAAGCACCGGCAAGGCGGTGAGCACCAGATGGGGTCTAGCCCAGCAGGTGCCCAAGCTTGGTCTTGGCTAACAGGGGCAGACCCCACTCACCAGTCCCCCCGCCCCCCACTCATTTAAGCACCAGCTCCCGGTAATGTGACATCTCTGTCCCGCCCAGCAAATGGGGAGAAGCAGATTAGAGCCAGGGAACAGCTGAACCCCGCAGCCCTGGTCAGCGCCCGCTCCGCCCGGAGAGCCCAAGCGGGGGTCCCAGCCCAGGCTGCCCTCCGAGGCCTCGGGCCCTCAGTGCCCGGCTTCCCTAGGCCCTCAGTCCCCCCTCCAGGCATGACCCCCACCAGTCACCCACCGACCGTCACAGGGCCTGGGCCCGTCCAGACCCCCCGCCCCGCCCCGACGCCCCCCCGGACCCTCACCGGCCCCGTCCAGACACCCCCCCCCCCAGATCCGTCTCGCCCCCTCGGCCCCTCACCGGCCCCGTCCAGACCCCCCCCCAGGTCCGTCCCGCCCCCCCGGCCCCGGCCCGGCCCCGTCCAGACCACCCCCAGGTCCGTCTCGCCCCCCCGGCCCCTGACCGCCCCCCTCCCCGCCCCCGGCCGGCCCGCCCGGCCCGCGATCCGCAGAGCGCCCTGCAGGGCAAGAGCCTCGCCCCCGCCGCGCCCCGCCCCACCCCCCACCCCCCCCCCTGCGCCGCCTCGCCCCCCCGGCCCCTGACCCCCCCCCCCCCCCAGGCCCCGTCCAGCCCCCCCCCCCCGGTCCGTCTCGCCCCCCCGGCCCCTCACCACCCCCCCCCCGGCCCCCCCCAAGGCAGGGCCCCCGGGCAGCGCCCCCCCCCGCCCCCCCCACCCACCCCCCCCCGCCGCCCCCCCGGACCCCCCCCGGCCCCCTCCAGACACCCCCCCCCCCCAGATCCGTCTCGCCCCCTCGGCCCCTCACCGGCCCCGTCCAGCCACCCCCCCCCCGTCTCCGGGCCTGGCCCCGTCCACCCCCCCCGCCCCGCCCCGTCCACACCCCCCCCCCAGGTCCGTCTCGGCCCCCCACCACCCCCCCCCCGGCCCCCCCACCCCCCCCCTCCTGCCGTGCCCTCCCCGCCCCCCCACCCCCCCCCTCCTGCCGTGCCCTCCCCGCCCCCCCACCCCCCCCCTCCTGCCGTGCCCTCCCCGCCCCCCCACCCCCCCCCCACCCCCCCCCTCCTGCCGTGCCCTCCCCGCCCCCCCACCCCCCCCCCGCCCCCGCGCCCCCCCGGGCCCCGGCCGGGCCCGTCCAGGCCCCCCGCCCCGCCCCGGGGCCCCCCCCGCCCCTCACCCCCCCCCCCAGGCACGTCTTGCCCCCCCGGCCCCCCCCCCCCCCCGCTCCCCCCCGCCCCCCCGGCCCCGGCCCGGCCCCGTCCAGACCCCCCCCCAGGTCCGTCTCGGCCCCCCACCACCCCCCCCCCGGCCCCCCCACCCCCCCCCTCCTGCCGTGCCCTCCCCGCCCCCCCACCCCCCCCCCCCAGGTCCGTCTCGCCCCCCCGGCCCCTCACCGGCCCCGTCCAGACCACCCCCAGGTCCGTCTCGGCCCCTCACCACCCCCCACCAGGCCCCCCCGGATCCCCACCGCCCCTCACCGGGCCCGTCCAGCCCCCCACCGCCCCGGTGCCCGCCCGAGGGAGACGCGCTCGGCTAGGCCCCGGCCCGGGCCGCTGACAGGCCCCGCGCGGCCGCACTCACCGGGCTGGGCCCGGCGCCTCGCGCTCTCGCCGCCGCCGCCCGGGGCTGCTCCCTACGTCGCCGACAGCCACGGCACTAACCGCAGCGCGGCGCAACGCACCCTGCTGGCGGCCGGGACAGCCGGACCAATGACACGCGCCCGGCCCGCCGCCGCCGCCTCCCGATTGGAGGGCACCCGGGCAGAGCCCGCCCCTCTAGCCGGGCAGGTACAGCGCTGGGGGCGGGGCCTCTGGAACGGTCTGACCTGCGGCCCTGGCGGGGCGGGGCGGCCTGGGGCCAGGGGGATGGGCGCCGCCTGCCCTCCCACCCCACTGAATGACACCTGTCCATCCAGGCACAGCGTCCGGCCTGGGGCCAGGGGGATGGGCACGGCCTGGGGCCAGGGGGATGGGCGCGGCCTGGGGCCAGGGGGATGGGCGCCGCCTGCCCTCCCACCCCACTGAATGACACCTGTCCATCCAGGCACAGCGCGCGGCCTGGGGCCAGGGGGATGGGCGCCACCTGCCCTCCCACCCCACTGAATGACACCTGTCCATCCGGGCACAGCGCGCGGCCTGGGGCTAGGGGGATGGGCACCACCTGCCCTCCCACCCCACTGAATGACACCTGTCCATCCGGGCACAGCGTCCGGCCTGGGGGCTGGGCGCAGCCTGGGGCCAGGGGGCTGGGCGCCGCCTGCCCTCCCACCCCACTGAATGACACCGGTCCACCCGGGCACAGCGCCCGGCCTGGGGCCAGGGGGATGGGCGCGGCCTGGGGCCAGGGGGTTGGGCGCGGCCTGGGGACGGCCTGGGGCCAGGGGGATGGGCTCCCACCCCACTGAATGACACCTGTCCATCCGGGCACAGCGTCCGGCCTGGGGGATGGGCGCAGCCTGGGGCCAGGGGGATGGGCACCGCCTGCCCTCCCACCCCACTGAATGACACCTGTCCATCCAGGCTCCAGGCATGTGGCCTGAGGCCAGGGGGATGGGTGCCGCCTGCCCTCCCACCCCACTGAATGACACCTGTCCATCCGGGCACAGCGTCCGGCCTGGGGCGGGGCGGGGCGGCCTGGGGCCAGGGGGATGGGCACGGCCTGGGGCCAGGGGGATGGGCACGGCCTGCCCTCCCACCACGCTGAATGACACCTGTCCATCCGGGCACAGCGCGCGGCCTGGGGCCAGGGGGATGGGCACGGCCTGGGGCCAGGGGGATGGGCGCCGCCTGCCCTCCCACCCCACTGAATGACACCTGTCCATCCAGGCTCCAGGCGTGCGGCCTGGGGCAGCGAATCCCAGAGAGATCTGGGGCCCTGGCGGGAAATCAGCTGAACATGGACCAGGCTGCGGCCAAAGGGGCTAACGCCAGCCGGGAGTACGGGGAACTTCCAGTAGGCGCAGCGAGGTGATTTCTGCTGTGACAAGTTCAGGTGTCCAGTACTCCTCAGATATTGATCAACTGGAGAGGGGTCAGAGAGGAGCCACGAGAAAGCCTGCCTTATAGTGCTCAATCTCTTTGTCTGGACAAAGAGAAGGCTACCAAATATTTGATAATGGGTTCTTCAGTCTGGCAGAAAAAGGTCTAACACAATCCAGTGGCTGAAAGTTGAAACTAGAGAAATTCAGACTGGAAATAAGGTAACAGTGAGAGTAATTAACCACTGGAACAATTCACCAAGGGTCATGGTAGAGTCTCCATTGCTGGCAATTTTTCAATCAAGATTGAAAGGTTTTATAAAAGATTTGCTCTAGGAATAATTGTGGGACATTCTCTGCCTGTTTTTTATAGGAGGTCAGACTATATGATCACAATGGTCCCTTGTGGCTTCAGAATCTATTAATCTCATTCTGGCTGTTCATGAACACATGCTCCCCTTCCCTACAGTAGGCTGGGAAAAGCCTTGCATTCGCTACCTGGATTCTACTCTCTCCCCCCTTCTGCTCTGTGGAGCCCCTGCCTGGGTGTTGGAGTTATTATTTATGCAGAGTATTACCATGCCACTAATTTAACCATAAATTCCTTTATTAAATCCAAAGGTCAAATGGTGTTTATGCAACTGAGCTAACCATGCCTAAAAAGCCTAAATAAACATCAATGTACCACAGCCAAACAGAACAAAAGCATTTGATCAAGGTACTTACAAATGGGCTAAAGCCAGGGGTCCTTAGACTCATTGGTCAGCTCCAACTTGGTCAGGCAGTTATTAGCAATGAACACTTTAAGAGTTTATTTTTATATGCTTAACATAAAGTGATGTCATTACCAGTGATGAACTGCCAAAATCTTAACAACCGGTTCCCTCCTCCTCACCCCACGAGGGGATCATGGTCCGCCCCCTGGGACTCCTGCCCCATCCAACCCCCTTCCCTGTCCCCTGACTGCCCCCCGCCGCCCCATCCAACCCCTCCTCTCATTCCTGATGGACCCCCGGGACCCCTGCCCCATCCAACCACCCCTTCTCTCTGTCCCCTGACTGCCCCTGGAACCCCTGCCACTGACTGCCTCCCACCACCCCATCCAATCCCTGCTCCTTCCTGACTGCCCCCCGGGACCCTTGCCCCCATTCAATCCCCCTGCCCTCTGACCGCCCCGACCCCTATCCACCCCCCCACACCACCCCGAACTCCCCTGCCCTCTATCCAACACTCGCTCCCTGCTCCCTTACCGCGCTGCCTGGAGGTGGCTGGCGGTGCTACAGCCATGCTGCTCGGCCGGGGCCGGGGCCAGGCCGGAGCCACTCGTCTGGGAGGGAATGAACAGAACAGGGAATCATCAAGTGATCCATCCCCTGTTGCCCATTCCCAGCTTGGGACACCAAGGCTAAGGACACCATCCCTGCCCATCCTGGCTAATAGCTAAGGCTATGATTATGTCACAGAGGTCGGGAAGTCATGGAATCTGTGACTTCCAGCAACCTCTGTGACATTGGGGGCCCCCAAAGCTGACCAGCCGCCATGTAGTGTGAAAAACTGCTACCTGACTGAATTTGCTACTTAGGGTGTACTGAGCATGCTCATATGAACTGAGCATACTCAGTAACATCTGCTGAAGCCAGAAGCTGGGGATCCCTGCAGACCCCAGCTGTTGCAGGCAGAGGAGGGGCAGGGTGCTGCACCCTCCTCCCTCCCCATTTTGTCAGGGATGTTTTTTAGTAAAAATCAGGGATAGGTCACGGCTCCCATGATTTTTTGTTTCTTGCCTGTGACCTCTCCCTGAATTGTACTAAAAATATCTCTGAAAAATTCACAGCCTTACTAATAGCCATTGGTGGGCCTATCCTCCGTGAACATATCTAGTTATTTTTTTGAACCCTGTTATAGTCTTGGCCTTCACAACATCCTCTGGCAAAGAGTTCCACAGGTTGACTGTGTGTTGTGTGAAGTAATACTTCATTTTGTTTGTTTTAAACCTGCTGCCTATTAATTGCATTTGGTGACCCCTAATTCTTGTGTTATGAGAAGGAGTAAATAACACTTCCTTATTTACTTTCTCCACACCAGACATGATTTTATAGACCTCTATCATATCCCCCCTTAGTCGTCTCTTTTCCATGCTGAAAAGTCCCAGTCTTATTAATCTCTCCTCATGGAAGCTGGTCCATGCCCCTTATCATTTTTGTTGCCCTTTTCTGTACCTTTTCCAATTCCAATATATCTTTTTTGAGATGGAGTGACCACGTATTCAAGATATGGGCGTATCATGGATTTATATAGAGGCAGTATGATATTTTGTCTTATTATCTATCCCATTCTTAATGATTCCCAACATTCTGTTAGCTTTTTTGACTGCCGCTGCACATTGAGTGGAAGTTTTCAGAGAACTATCCACAATGATTCCAAGATCTCTTTCTTGAGTCATCATCATCATCATGTTCCTATTACGCCTCTGGCATTTAGGGCAGTGGCGAAGCTCCTCCACTCTTGTCTGTTTCTGGCAAGTCTTTCAATGATTCCCCAGCTGTGCCCCAGATTTTTCAGCTTGGCTTTGCCATGTTGTTTTTGAGCAGCCTCGTTTTCACTTGCCTTCAGGTGTCCATCTTATTGCTACTCTGGTGATGGAATCAGTTTCCATCCGAAGCACTTGACGGATCCATCTCCAATGCCTCCTGGCAATGATGGCGCTCAGATCCTCCTGGCTGCACTGTGTCAATAGATCTTGGTTCGAGATTGTTCTGGGCCAAAAGATACAGAGGATTTTTCTGAGGCAGGTTGTATGGAATGAAGACAGTTTGGACATGTCATACTTTCTCATTCCCCAGCATTCTGCACTATAAAGTAGTGTTGAAAGTACGCAGCTCTGATAAATCTTGGGTTTGGTTTTGGTGTTGTATTTTGATGATTTCCAGACTGTATTTAAGCTCCTGAAGGTGTTCCTGGCTTTATTGATTTTGTTCCGGATGTCCTGGCTTGTTCCACTGTCCTGGCTGATGGTGCTGCCCAAGTATGTGAATGTTTCTACATTGGTGAGAACATAATCCTCTATCTGTACTGGTGATGGTGAGGCAATATTAAAGGTAATGATATCTGTCTTATTGCGGTTGATTTTCAGTCCAATTTGCTGGTTGAATGCATTGAGTCGAGTTGTTTTTTCTTTAATATTGTGTTGGGTATGTGATAGGAGAGCGACATCATCTGCGAAGTCCAGGTCTTCAAGGGATGAGAAGAGTGTCCACTGAATGCCTCTTGGCATGTCTCCTGTTGTACGCCGCATTACCCAGTCGATGGCAACGTTGAAGAGGATTGCAGACATGACACACCCCTGATGTACTACTGTTTTGACTTCAAAACTGATCTCTCTGTGATCAACACTGCATGTAAAGTTGAAATAGAAGCTTTTGATGACACTGATTATACGGAAAGGAATTCCATATGTCCGCAGAATGCACCATAGGCTGGTCCTGTGAATCAATCATAGAATATCAGGGTTGGAAGGGACCTCAGGAGGTCATCTAGTCCAACCCCCTGCTCAAAGCAAATGCTATCAAAAGCCTCTCAAAGTCTATGAAATGTATGTACAGTTGCCATTGCCATTCTAAGCACTGTTCTATTATTTTTCATAGAGTGAAGATCTGGTCTGTGCATCCACGCCCTTTCCGAAAACCAGCTTGCTCTTTTCTGAGAACGCTATCAACTGCCTCTGAAATACACTGGACTATGATCTTACACAATACTTTGCTTGGCACAGATAAAAGTGTGATACCACGCCAGTTATTACAATCACTGAGAGTTCCTTTCTTTGGTGTCTTCACTACAACCCCATTGGTCCACTCATTTGGCACTTTTTCCCTTTCCCAGACTAATGTAAATAGAGGGGCCAGGATAGATACTGCTAATTTAGGATTTACCTTGAACAATTCTGCATTAAAGTTATCCTTGCCAGGAGCTTTCCCATTTTTTAAGGATTTGATGGCTTGAATGATCTCTTCCTTAGTTGGGGTGTCTGTACTGATATCAAGATCTTCTTCTGCCTCCTGGCTGTTTGCTTCCTCTTTAGGTGGCTCCCTGTTCAGCAATTTTTTGAAATGCTCTGTCCAGCGCATTTCTTGTTCTTTTTCGGTTGTTAGTAGGTGTCCTTGTTTGTTCCTGATGAAAGTGTTTGTTGGTGTCTGCCATTTACCACTGATAAGCCGTGTAATTTTGTAGACGGTTCCTTGTTCACCATGAGCAGCTACATACTGTTGCATCGCAGGAGCAGGAACAAAGTCTGACCAACCAGTTTGACCACAAGCAGAG
>QXTE01000431.1:0-73078 GCA_003942145.1 Platysternon megacephalum
GCTTTTAATGATTTTTAGCCACTTTTAATGCTTTTATTTCCTTTGTGGCCCATGGGCTTCCTAAATTTTTATTTTAATCCTGTTTTTATAGCTTTTAACCCGTATTTGATGATGTGCTTACTAAATTCTCTTTTTAATCCTGTTTCTATAGCTTTTAATGGCAGGTAAAAAGCCTAGGAACTACAGGATTGGTTCAACAAAGGCCTTCTGTGACCTCACGGTCAAACAGCCTCTCATTGGTCCACCAAAAGGAGCGGGGTAGCGCGGCCCAAAACAGACAGCATTTCACCACCAGCAGTCAAAGGGGTAGGATGCCTTGCTCGGCCTCTGTTCTTTACCCACAAACAATGTCTCTAAGCACAAACACTTTTGGGGGGCAAAATGTTTCGCTCGGCCTTACACCATGTCTCTAAGCACCAACACTTTGGAAAATAAAATGTTTCGCTAACAAACGCCTTCTATTCTTTTATAAACTCCTCTCCTCACTCAAAATCAAACCTTTTTCTCTAAACCTTCTCTCACTCTAGTCTTTCTCTCCATGTAGCCATTCAAACACCCACAAACATTAAAAAAGAAAGAAATAAATAAAAAAATTTCTCTAAACTTTCTTTTTCAGCTTTAAACTCCTCTCGCTCTAGGCTTTCTCTCATTGTAGCCAAACACAACACAAACCCCCCAATCAAACACCCACAAACATTAATTAAAAAATAAATAAATAAATAAAATTTATCTAAACCTTCTTTTTCAGCTTTAAACTCCTCTCGCTCTAGCCTTTCTCTCCATGTAGCCAAGCACAACACGAACCCCCCATTCAAACACCCACAAACATTAATAAAATCAAATCAAATAAATTCAAAATGGCCGACGGCGCCATACTTCGGCGCCAGCGAAAACGGGGGGACGGAGGGCGGGACAAAAGAACCCCACCTGTCAAAATTGCATGGTGATGGAAGCTATCGAGGTTTTACTACTTACAGGTTTTTGTATATTGCCATTCCTAATATCTGATTTGTGTCCATTTATCCTTTTCCTTAGAGACTGTCCAGTTTGGCCTATGTACATAGCAGAGGGGCATTGCTGGCATATGATGGCGTATATTACATTGGTGGATGTGCAGGTGAATGAACCAGTGATGGTGTGGCTGATCTGGTTAGGTCCTGTGATGGTGTCGCTGGTGTAGATATGTGGGCAGAGTTGGCATCGAGGTTTGTTGCATGGATTNAGGTCGGCCATAAAAATATTGGCATATTGTGGGGCCATGCGGGTGCCCATAGCGGTGCCACTGATCTGGAGATACATATTGTCATCAAATTTGAAATAGTTGTGTGTGAGGATAAAGGCACAGAGCTCAGCAACCAGTTGTGCTGTGGCATCATCAGGGATACTGTTCCTGACAGCTTGTATTCCATCTGTGTGTGGGATGTTTGTGTAGAGAGCCTCTACATCCATGGTGGCTAGGATGGTGTTTTCTGGAAGGTCACCAATGCTTTGTAGTTTCCTCAGGAAATCAGTGGTGTCACGGAGATAGCTGGGAGTGCTGGTGGCATAGGGTCTGAGTAGAGAGTCCACATATCCAGACAGTCCTTCAGTGAGAGTGCCAATGCCCGAGATGATGGGGCGTCCAGGATTTCCGGGTTTGTGGATCTTGGGTAGTAGATAGAATAACCCTGGTCGGGGCTCTAAGGGTATGTTGATTTGTTCCGGTGTTAGTGTAGGGAGTGTCCTGAGTAGATGATGCAGTTTCTTAGTGTATTCCTCAGTGGGATCTGAGGGAAGTGGCCTGTAGAATTTGGTAATTGGAGACAGTAGAAAGGTCAGATCGCCCTATGTCACGCTGTGCCCCGGGTCGGGGGGACAGAGTCTGGGCCTCCTGGATCTAACAGCTAAACCCCCAGGCCTGTTAGCTGATGCCTGTAGGCTCCTGAACAACTAGCCCAGACAACTCGCGGGAGACCAGCCCCATGCTGAGTGGGTTTCATACAACAGAGCAGCTCCCCTTGGGAGCAGGCTATGTTTGACCCCAAAAGGCACAGAGGCTGTAGCCGCAGGGTGGGGGACAGTGCAGGATTTGTGCCGTCCACAACAACCAGCTGGTCCCAGAGACAGGCTGCATAAGTGACACACCTCTGACAAGGCGGGGCTGGGCACAGGGCAGGACAGCCGGGCGGAAGAGCTTGAAACAACCCTTGAAACAGGCTGTGACGAAGTGGGAATGTTCTTAATGTTTCCTAGCAACAAATGGCCAGGGCCCTTCCCCCCTTGCAAGGGAATAGCTAAAGGTGAACAAAGAGATCAGGTGACCTCAGGGAAAGGAACAAAGGAGAGAAGGAGGGGCTGGAGGGGGTTTCAGTTTGGAGCTGGCTGGGGACTAGGAGTGAGGGCCGACGGGGGGTGTCTGCCTCGCTGGGCCCCAGTATGGACCCAGCGGAGGGGTCCCGTTCGCTGGACCGACAAGCTCTGTTTTAGACCGTGTTCCTGTCATCTAATAAACCTCTGTTTTACTGGCTGGCTGAGAGTCACGTCTGACTGCTAAGTGGGGGTGCGTGCAGGACCTCTGGCTTCCCCAGGACCCTGCCTGGGCGGACTTGCTGTGGGAAGCGCACGGAGGGGCATATGCTGAATGCTCCCAGGAGAGACCCAGGAGGTGAAGCCGTGTGAGCTTCTTGCCCTGCAGACGGTCTGCTCCATGGGAGAGGAGGCTCCCCAAAGTCCTGACTGGCTTGGTGGGGAGCAGTTCCAGAGCATCGCCCGGGGACTCCGTGACACAGGCTCTCTGCCCTGCACGCGTGTTCCTAGTTACTCTACCCTGGTGGTTCCCCCGACTGCAGCTGGGCAGGGTGGGGCTGGGCGGGGGCTGGCCTGGGGCATTGGCAATGATCGGGCGAGACGGGGTTTGTCCTTCAGGAGCCACAGGAAGCAAGTGGAGAAGGCTGTAGACAAGGCTAAGGAAGAGGTGGTCCAGATCAAACACAGGCTCCTGCAGGCTCAGGCAGGTGAGGGGCTGTGTCCCACCCCCTGTGACACGGGTATAAGGGCCTGGCCTGCGCTGGGCTCCCCAGCATTGCATCCCGTGGCTGCAGCTCTCCACCACGCACCATGGCCCCCAGCCTGGCCACACGCAGGCCCTGCAGCAAGGCCTCTGACAGGTGCATGAGCAGCAGTTGCCAGACCAGCCACTACGTGGGTGATGCCAGCATCAGAGCCCAGGGTGCTCTGTGAGTCCCAGCGCGCAGCTCTCCTGGTCCTCCCGCTCACCAGCCTCTGCAGTGGGGCTCCGGGTGACCCCCGGCCTGGGGTCTTTGCTGGCAGCAGCCGGTCCCTGCTCGGGGTCCCCTGGGGACAATGCCCTGCACTGCCACCCGAGGGCCTGGCGGAAGTGCCCTCTCACGCCCGGCGGCTGTCGGTCTCTTCCAGACGTGGAGACCAAGGAACGACAGCTGAAGGACCTGCAGCAGCTGAGCGAGATGAAGGCAAAGGAGAACCGGCTCTTCCGAGCCCAGCTGGAGAGCACCCAGGTGGGCAGGAGGGAAGGGGGGCCTGGCCCAGCTGGCCTAGGCCCTGCAGGGGGAAGAGATGGGGAGCCGGCTTCTGGCACTGCCGCGGCCCACCACCCGTAGCAGCTCCCAAAGTCCGGGGTGGGGAGAGGGACCTTCTTCTCCCTGGTGCTGCTGCTGCCCCACTGTCCCCTGGGCCCGGGCGCCCTGCTAACCAACCCTGCCCTCCCTGCCTGTGCAGAGACGCCTGCAAGGTCTGGAGCAGGAGAGTGGGGCTCAGCGGGCCTGCCTGGAAGCCGAGCTGAGGAGCCGGGACTCGCGCATCGCGGAGCTGGACGGGTTCCTGCAGGAGAAGGAGCGGCTGCGGAGGGACGCGACCACCCAGGTGAGGGCCCAGCTGGCCCAGGAGAGGAGCTGACTCCATAGGCTCTGTGCCCGGCTGTTCTCGCAGGGCGACTTCCTGGCGCTGCACGCTGGCCCGAGGGATGGGGGGAGGGACTCAGTGCCAGGCCTAACCCTGCTCCTCCTGTCCCAGTGCAGCGACCGTGCCCTGTCCAGCCCTGCTGCATGCCCAGGGGGGCTGCTCCCCTCCGGTGCTGGGGCTGCCGAGGAGGGGCCACCAGCAGGAAGGGAGCTCAGGGAAGGGCTGGCAGAGTCCATGGTGCAACCTGAAGAGGGGTTCCCAAACCCAGAGGTGAGTCCCACCCGCAATGCTCGATGCCCTCGGCCTGGCCGCACTGCAGACTCTCCCCAGAACTGAGGATCCACCCTGGGTGTGGTGGCTGAGCCGCCCCCGTGCAGGCTGTAGAGGGGGTCGTGAGTTCGGGCCGTGACTTCTAGTGTTCTCCCCCCATCAGCTCGGCACCCCCGGTGCGTTACTCCCCCAACTCCCAGCCCCCGCATGTGTATTACCCCCTGCTCCCAGCCCCCCATCCCGCCCCCGTGTGAGTTACTTACCCCCATGTTCAAGCAGATCCAGGTCTCCGGTCCCCCTGCCTATCTCCCTCTGTCACTCCCTCCCTCCCCACTTCTCTCCCCACCCCCTTCTCTGCCTGCTCAGGACACCCCGGGGCAGCACTCGGAGCAGCCGCAGCCCGTTGGTGGCCCCTTAGCACGCTCAGCTGTCCTGGGGCCGGGGGCACTGGCTGGGCCGGCCGGAGGGCACAGGGAAGCTGGGAAGGAAGAGGAAGATGCTGAAGGGGAGCCAGCCACACACCCTGCAGGTACCTGCTGCCCAGGGCTGCTCAGCCCAGCCCCAGCTCACCTTGTGGGGAGGGGAGGCAGGTGGGGGTTGCAGCCCCTGGAGTCCCACTCCCTGGAAGGGCAGCTCTGGGCTGGATCCCTGAATGAGGGGCCGGAAATGCCAGGGGACCCCAACAGCAGCTGCCTTCTGCCCCGGACCCCATTCCCCAGGGGCCTGGCTGCCGAGCTGCATGGCAGAATCTGGGAGCCGGTCTGGGTGGCGGGAGGATGCACGAAGGCCGGGGGGATGGTACCAGAGAGGTGGTGAGATCAGTGCAGGGATCAGGCCCAGAGACTCACTGGGGGGGGGAGGGGGGGTTGAGTGTACCCTGTCCTGCCCTGCGTGCCCTGGGCTTCGTCAGCACCAGGATGGGCAGCCTCTCTTCCGGCTGGAGGGGTCCAAGGTCATGTCCCCAGGGCAGAGGGGACAGGGATCCAGGAGATGCCCGGGCTCCCCTTCCTGCTGCCCTGTGCCATTCCTGCTGGCGGAGTCCCCAGGGAGCCCAGCACGCCAGGCCTGTGTTGGCCCACCCTGGACTGGACTGGTGGGTGTTGGCCCACCCTGGACTGGTGCCCCCGGCTGGGGTCAGCGGGGCGAGCGCATGGTGGGGAAGGAAAACAGGTGATTTCACAGCTGCTCCCGGCTGGGAGGTGCTGGCACTGCAGGGAGATGCCCTCTGTGCATCAGCTGCCCAGGCCAGGTGACTCAAAGGTATTGAAACCAATGGGAGTTAGGCACCTAAATACTTTTATTTTGTGCCTGTCTCTGCAGGGGGTGAGAGGAGCCCCAGCTGGGGCGCTGCAGTCGGGAATGGAGTGGTGCAGACTCCAGAGGCCTCGGCTACATGTGAGGTGGGTGCCCTGCTGTCGGGGGGAGGGGAGAGGAGGTTGGCCTTCGGGGACCACTCAGGATGGCTCTTTCTTTCCCTTCTTGCTCCTGATTTCCTGAGGATTGGGCAGCTGGGTCTCAGTCTGAGTGCAGGCTTGTGTCTTCCAGCTCCTGGCCCGGCGCCTGGCTGCCCTGGAGGCAGAGTTAGCTGCAGCCCAACTGCAAAGCCGTGAGGACGCCGAGCACTGGGAGAGGCGCTGCAGGACCATGACAGCTGAGTTGGAGGAGGTGGGTGTTTGCAGGGCCTGGCATGGTGGGGGATGAGGGCTGGTTCAGGGGGCACAAGATCTCCTCGGGGAAGAGATGAGATTTCAGATGCTCCCGAGTCGCTGCCTGTAACATCAGGGAGTGTCCAAGCTCCATGGGGCTCTTCAGGAGCTGTGGGTCCAGGGGGGGCTCATTGCTTGGATGCCTGGTGTGTGACAGGGCTGGGCATGGCCTGGGGAAGCCCTCCCAGGCATGCGTGCTCCTGCGGGCATGCATTGCCAGGTTTGTCCCTCGCCAGGGGGGCTGCGTGACCAAAATCAGCACCTGCCCTGTGTGCGGAAGGTCAAGCTGGGGTGGCTTGGGACCTGCACGAGTGCTGGGGCGGGGTCATCTGTCCTGTGCTCTAGGAGAGGCAGAGATTATTGCAGCAGCCATGGCAGCCACAGGAGACGGCGTGTCCAGCAGAGACGGCGCAGCACCTGGAGACATCCCAGCGGGGGCAGCCAATGAAGCAGGTGGCCGTGGTGCAGCCAGCGCAGCAATGGGAGACCACTCAGCAGGTGGAGACAGTGCTGCAGACCCTGCCAATGCAGCAGGGGGTGGTGGTGCAACTGGTGCAGCCGGTGGAGATGGTGCAGCAGACACAACCGGTGCGGCAGGTGCAGCTGGCTGAGCGAGTGGAGACAGCCCCACAGGTGAGGTGATGTAGCAGGCACGGTGGGGGGGTGGCGCAGCAGCTGTGTCTGGCAGAGTGGAGGGAGCAGGGCAGTGACTTGGTGCGAGCTGAGCAGAGGAGCAGCGTGGGGCTGACAGGCTGAGGCGTGGGTGGGGACGGGACAGGGACAGAGCAATGGACTGGGAAGTGTTTTGAATGGGGCGAGGGGGTGGGCGGGAGCCTGGCGCCGTCACTGCCCTTTCCGGTGTCCCGGGGTGGGCACTGCTGCTGCCACGGTGACTTTGACAATTCTTGGTCTGATTTCCAGATGTTTGCAGCTAGATCGCAGTTGACTTTGGAGGCCAGAGGTTTCCCTGAGCCGACTCTGCCCCCCACCCCTGCTGGAGGAGCCGCTCCTTCCCCAGGGCCCACCAGGCAGGGGTGCGCCCCCAGAGCAGGTGGGTGGGACATATTGCAGACAGCCTTCACCAGCATGTGCCTGCTCTGTGCAGGGTGATGCTAGAGAGGGACAAAGACTGCCTGTCACAGGCATGCTGGGGGGCAATGCCCTCAGCTGATGTCGCTGGGGGGTCTGCCTGAGACTGCAGGATTGGGCCCATCATGCCCATGGCTTGCCTTGGGAAGCCAGCTCTGCCCGTGTATTGTAGGGTGGGCGGTGCCCCTTTGGCGTCCCATGCTGTATGTCTCTGGGTATGTTGCCTTGTAGCAGCGAGGCCCCTGGGGGTGTGAAGGGATTGCTACTGCCAGCAGCGAAGGAGCCGACCTCCTTGAGATCAGGCAGCAGACAGCAAGGCCTGACTTTGGGGAGCAGACGGGTGGGGGTTCTAGGCCCTGCTCCCCAAGTGCCTGGGTGGCATTTACAGGGCAGGACGGGGGGTGTTGTCTACAGCAGAAGGATTTGCTCTGCCATTCCCAGGCAATGCCCCCGTGATCACAGCCTCTGCTTGGCACCGTGAAGAGCCACGCAGCCATAAGGGGCAGGGGATGTGCCCAGCCCACTGGGGGCCCCTAACCCCTCCCCCACAGGCACTCATGTGGGTATGCCCAGAGAGGAGCCCCGCTGTGCGCTGGTGCCCGGAACGGTGCCCGCCCAGTCCCTGCCCTTCCATGGCCAGGAGTGACCCTGTCTCCACCTGACCCAGGTGCTTCCCCGGATGCCCTGTCCCAGTCCCACGGCGGGGCAACCCCAGCGCCTGCAGCGGCACGCCGTGGAGCCGACAGCTGCGTGGTGGCCTTCATAGAGACCTTGCAGGCAGGGCTTATAGCTAAAGGTAAAGCCAGCGGGAATGAGGAGAAGGGCAGCAGCAGCCCCTGGCATGTCCATAGCAAGCCGTGGTGCACAGGCATGCAGCGCGCTCCTTATCCGGCGGGAGCAGCCTGTTCCTGGGGCCCTGCCACCCCACCAGGCTAGTCCTGCCTGGGACTAGCTGGTCCTTATCTGGCCCCATCCCCATTCGATGTATTTACCCTCCCAGCCTGGGGCAGGGCCCTGGCCAGCTATAGGCTACGTAGACAGTGTAGTGGGCGAGCTATTGGTAAATCCATTGATGGTAATGCAGGGAGCAGAGTCGTGGTTACTGCAGGGCAATGGGAATCAGAACTCCTGGGTTCCAGCCCTGCCTGTAGACCCCAGCCAAGTCACTGCCCCACTGTGTGGCCCGGGGTGGTGAGGCTGAGCTGGTGCATGTACAGGACGCACTTTGGGTGCTCCCGTAGCCTGTAGCTCGCTGCCTCCGGTGGCCGGACTATTTGGGTCAGCTGGGCCTTGGTGCTGCTGGCCCTGCCCTTCAGCTCAGGCAGCAGGGGCTGTGGTTTTGGATCCAGCGGGTCTGGGCTCGGTCCCTGCCACTGCCCCATGTGCTGGTGCCCTCGGCTGGAAGGTGCCGTGCAATGATCGTTCCTGAGCGGATTGCAGAGCTCCACGCGCTGGCTCGGCTCCTGGACGGCCCGTGTGGTGGGCTGATGACAGAGCTCCCAGCGGCCCCTGAGGATGCAGCAGGAGCTGAAATCCACACGCTGCTTGGGAACGCTACCCTAGGTATGGGACTCGCCGGGCCTGAGACTCCCAGCCCGGCATGGCAAGGCTGCCCCAGGGCTCTACGGCGCTGGATGCGGTCTCTGGAGCAGCTGACTGTGAAGCTGAGCCGCTTCTGTTCCTTTCCTGGGTCACGTTCCTGCCCTGATTGCTCCCAGCTCTCCCAAGCAGCCCTCTGGGTTTGAAATAGCTGGCACCCTACTGGCATTGCTCCCTGCAGCCCCCTGGTGCTCCTGCCCAGGCCTGCAGGAGGGGCCCATTTGTACAGCAGCTGGGCAGTTGTGCCAGGTCCAGGTTGTGAAAGCAGCGAATACACGGCCAGTGATCCAGAGACGCCCTACGATATTGTGGGGTATCTCGGTCCTATGACACCCGGAAAGTGGGACGTCCGGCTGGAGTTCCAGCTTCACTGCCCGCATTGGCACCCCAGCCAGTGCCCGTGGAACCTCCAGCCACTGCAGACCTGAGCTGTCCCCTTCATGAGCTGCTGGGCTGACATCAGCTCCCAGCGCAGGTGCTCGGGTGTCTGGTCCCTGCTGGGTGCAATGATAATCTGATCAGTAAAGCCCCGACTGGTCTGAGATCCCTCCAGCCTGATGCCCTGCCCTGGTGCTCCTGCTGCCTGCATTTGGATGCTGCACATTCAGCCCTGGGCTCTCTCATGCAAGCATCTTGCTTTAGGATTCTCTCCCCGGGTGACCTGCCCGACCTCAACTCTAGCGCCTGCCAATGCATGGCACAGCAGCTAGACACTGGGGACTTAGTGTTGTTAATGATCCTGGTATGGTGATACCTAGAGCCCATTGTGCTGGGGCTGTAGAAACACAGCCGACTCCGTACAGCACCTAGCACAATGTGCTTTGTGCTGTGTTAGTGCCATGGTGACCATTGCTAGCGCAGTGCTCCAGCGTCAGAAGAAGGGGTTTTTCTGTCAGGGGTGCTGGGGACGGAGGGAGAGCAACAGACAAGATCAGCTTCTGCGGCTTTCAGTTTTTTACAGCTTGCTTGAAGGTATGAGCGATAATGACAAGATGCTGCTCCAGCTGCAGGACGTGACGTCAGATCAAGGGGGAGCTGCGGTGCTAGCCCTGGGAAAAGGCATTGCCCTGGGTGCAGCAGGGTAAGTGGTTGGGGGGCGTCGTCCCAGTTCCCGAGCGCCCTGCTGCTGGGCACACAGTTCAACTCCCCAGTGCTCCGTGGGACCAGGTGCCTCGCTGCTTACCCAGATCTTTCTCCCTTTCGTTTCAGCCCGTTGGCTCTGGACCAGCGCCCTGTAGGAGGAGGGCACAGCTCCCATGCTGTCCCGGTAAGGGAGCTTGGGAGGCTGGGGTGGGCAGTACAGGCCCTGTACTGGCTGAGCTGTGCTTGGCACGAGTCAATGCAGGGAGCCGAGGTGGCGTGGCGCCTCCCAAGCTGCGATGAGCAGTGCGGGTATGAACAGCCAGCATCCACCCCCAGGTCTCTGAGTGCCCAGCCACAGAGGCAGCCAGACAGCTAGCGATGGCTGGCACCCTGCCCTCACACCCAGTGCCTGTTGATCACTCACTGGCCAGCTCTTGTGCTCAGGATGGGCACTCCAGTCCATGTCCTGGGGCATGGCTCAGCACTGGTGGAGGGAAGAGTGCCCCCGTGTGGTGATTCACCATTGGCTGCAGTGGAGCTGCGCACACCCTGCTGGGGGAGCTAGGCCCGGGGGTTGCTACTGCTAACCATCTCCTGCCATTCTTGTCCAGCTAACCCAAGGCCGGCTGATGAGCGCAGGACGGGGGCTGAGTCCCAGCTCTGAGCCTGGCAGCGCCGGGGCCAAGAGGAGAGCCCCCAGGGTCCTGTTTACTCAGCAGGATGAGCAGCACAACAGACAGGTGCTGAACCAAGGCGTATGCAGAGGCCAGGTGCCATGGGGCCTGTACCAGGTAGGTGAGCCTGCTCTGAGACACCAGCCAAGCCTGGAGGAATGGCTGGAATCACCTGCTGGCAATGGAAGCTACCAGTGGGCACCTCCCCTGGTGTCCCTCTGCTTCCTGCACTGGCACTAAGCTGCTCTCGCTCACGGCCTCTAGCCATTGGCAACGGGAGGGGCATTTTCCCTTCATCTGGGAGATGGGGTGGCCGGAGACGCCCACCATTTAAATGGTGGGGAGGAAGAATCAAACTGCTCACACTCAGATCTGAGCGTGATAATCTCTCCGGGCAGCTCCCCCCGAGCTCCCTGCCCTGGGTCAATGGCATTGCACCAAATGGCAGATGAGTGAGTGGGGCCCATCAGCTCAGAGAGGCCAGTCTAGAATGTGTCTTGCCCTTTCGTCAGAGCGTCTCCAAATACCTTCCAAATCCTCACGCCTCCAGGGAGACAGATGAGCCCCAGGATTCACGTTTTACAGGTGGGGAAACTGAGGTACAGCGAGGCCACCCCAGGAGTCCATGGCAGTTTCCACTCCCTGCCCTGTGCTCTGACCACTGGAACCATGCTGCCTTCAAGCAGGAAATGAGCTAGGAGAGCCCTGCGCCTCACCCAGATCCGGAGAAGGCCAAGCTACATTTAGCCCATGCGGGCTCTGCCATGATTCCTGGGTGGGCTGAGCTGACTACTGGGGTCTACTGCAGACAAGATGGAGGGTGTAATGGGGTCCCCGGGAACCCCAGTGTAGAAAGAACAGGACCATGCCTGGCTGCAGTGGTGCTGTGCTCAGGGGCCATCTTTCCCGGCAGGACGCCAGCCTGCTGATGGGGGGCTTCCGATGGCTTCGCCGCCAGAGGTTCGAGGGCCTGGTGAGGGGTTACCTGGCCCATGTCTGCATGAAGGAGGCAGAAGAAAGCTTGGAGCAACTTCAGGGCAGTTGTGGCTGCGTGAAGGTGCACAGTGTGCTGGGGCGACTCCGAGCGCTGAGGCAGCAGGTAGGGCTGGCTGGGACGGCTCTGCAGCCCCGTTCCCTTCACTCCCTGGCTGGAGCCCAGAGGCGCTTTGCTCTGAGCGGGTGGGTCAGTGGGTCTGTGGCCAGAGGCAGCTAGCAAGACGTGGATGAGCTGGGGGTCCCTTTGGAGCGTGGGGGTGCTGGCAGTGTGTGTCTGCATGTGCTGGGTGGTTGGGGCGCTGGCACTCCGTGCTCTCCGCACTGACCCCACTTCGGTTTCCTCCGTGTCCCTGGCAGAGGCTCCAGCGCTGGCGGGGTGAGCGGCACCACAGCTGGGCGAGGCGGCTGCAGCTGGCAGAGCTGCTCAGCGAGATGCTGGGGCACGTGGAGGAGCATTCGGGGCTGTTCCCGATCCAGCCCGTGCTGCCGTGGCCTGGCCGGTAAGGCCCACTCACACCCAGGTGTGGGGGCAGGGAAGGGACCGTCCCAAGGGATCCCGCTGTCCATTGGCATTGCTGGCTCTGGCAGCAGGGAGCGGGGCAGCTGTGGAGCCCTCGTCCCACCCACCGTCCTCCTCTGGGCAGCTCCCACTTCCAACCCAACCCCCCAGGACCCCTCTTGTTCCAGCCTCCCTTGAGATCCCTCCCCCTTCTCCTTCAACCCTCCCCCATTGCAGCCCCCTGGGAGGTGGGTGGGTCTGGGCACCTGGATCAGACCCCAGCCCACATTCCCCTCCCCTCCTGACAGCCTCCCCAGGGCTTTATCCCATCTGCTCCAGGCCGACCGCACTAACCCCTCCTGGAAGGAGCGACACTCGGCCCCGACCCGCTCCCAAGATGCTGGTGCCAGCGCTGATGGGACAGGTAGGGTCCTGTCCAGCTACGACCCCCCCAGGACTAGGCTGGGCGATGTCTGGAGGGCCTAGGGTTACCAGGTGGGCTACCCCAGAGAGGCCCTCGCCCTGGGGGGCCCAGCGCAGCCTGGGCACATCAAGGGTTTGGGGTCCCTCTGCCTCTGGGGGGAGGGTGCTGCCTGCATTGCCACTGGCCTGTCTGGGCCACATTCGTCCCTGGGGTAAGTGCAGGGGTTCTGTGTTGCTCCCCCAGATCCGGTCATGGGGCAGAGACACAGAGCCCAGAGGGAGAGGCACTGTTGCCCACACAGGATGGAACTGGCAGACTCAAGAGGCTACAGCAACTCTGTCTGCCCTCCAGTCTTCTCTGCCCCAGTCGTTCCTCACTGGGTCCCCCTGCCACAGCCCGGCAAAGGGAGAGGCGGGAAGCTCTCTGCCCTGGAGCAGCAATGAGGTGCCTGTGTCTGACTGCAGGAAGTGAGCAGCCCCCTGGCCATGCGGGGTCTCCGGCTACGCACCCCAAGGGAGGCAGGGCCCCCCAAACTGTGGAGCTTCCCAGCACTGGGGGGCAGCGGGGCCTGGCCAGACTGGGACCTGGCCCTGCCAAGCTCACTGGTGATCACCCCGCGGCTACTGGAGATGGACTTCAATGGCTACCTGCTGCAGGAGCGCCAGGTGAGGTAGGCAAAGGAAAGAACCGCACCCCCCAGGCACCCCTCAAGGGGCCCAGAGCCACCACTCCTCCCCCACAATGTCTCCTGCCTGAGGGGTCTCAGGTTACCATGCTGTCTCGCCCCCGAGGAGCCTGGGGCTGTCCCTCCCCCCTGCAGTGTCCTCTTATCATTGCCAAGAGCAGAGCGCATTGCCCTGACTGCACCCCCAGAGCTGAGTTGGAAATGTGCCCCCAGGTAGCCGGGGGGGCCTGTGCAGGTGACTCAGGCCAATGGCCAGCTTGCTCTGGATGTCGACCCGCCCCCAGGGGCTGGGCTGCTCAGCCTGTCACAGGTCTGGCTTCTGCTGGGGTGCAATCAGAGCCCCCTGCCCTGTCCCACGAGTGCTGAGTGACCGGAGTGTGTCATTAATACTCCGGCCACAGCTAAAACTGGGCAGCATCCTGCTTGGCCCAGGCTGGGTCCCTGCATATCCCGTGAGCTGGGACCCTGGCGTCCATGCCCCCAGGGCCTCGTGCTGCTCCCAATGCTTGTCCCGTTCTCTCCATGCCTTGCAGCAGGAGGAGCCAGCCTGGCCCAGGCCCAGCCAGTCCCAGAGCCAGGCCCTTCGCAGCCTCGCTGAGGAGTTTCCTTCCCGTCCGACGCGGTGTGGCCCTGATAGGCCCCAGCCTCTCGGAGAGGCCGTGAGCACCCAGCTGTGGCTCCAGATCAGTTCATGATCCCGTGGGCACATTCCAGACTCCAGGACACAGCTGGAGAAACCAACTATTGGAAATCAGCTGGCTGGGGAAGGATCCCAGCCAACCACAGTCCAGAATGGCCAGACAGCGCCTCCCCCACTCCCCCCCCAATGACACTGAACCTACACGTGCCCAATCACACCCCTCCTTTCCCTGCCAGGCCCAAATCCCCAATGCTGAAGCACATTTCTCTGTGTTGGCGGCTGCGCTCTGGCTGGTACCTGGAGAGGACACCCTGTGCTTTGGCCAGGATGGGGCTTTGGCGCTGGCCTGCGCAGTACTGGCCTGCTCTTCTCCACGCCCCCCGCTCTCTCCTGTGCGGGCAGAAGCTTGATGCTGCTGGCTCCTGGGGCTCCTGCTGCAGCAGAGCAGGCTCTGCTGGCAGCCAAGCTCCTCCCCCGCCTCTTCCCCCAGAGTGCTAGGTTCCCTCCCTTCCCCCTCTCCCTGCTGCTGGTCAGCTGTTTGCCGGCAGGAGGGAGTGGGAAGAGCGGAGCCTCAGCACGCTGGCCACTCAGGGGAGGAGGAGGAGAAGAGGCGGGGGCGGGGCCTTGGGGAAGGGGCTGGCATTGGGGCATACCCCCTCCAGCCCCCTGCATGAGCACCCCCATGACCCCAGCCCACACCCCCAGCCCTGACCCCTGCACCCCCCTCACACACACACCCTGCACCCCCACCCCACACACACCCCAGCCCTGTCCCCTGCACCCCCTCACACACCTCCAGTCCCCTGCCCTGACCCCTGCCCTCCCTCACACACCCAGCCCCTTGCCCTGACCCCTGCACCCCCCTCACACACCTCCAGCCCCCTGCATCCCCCCCACACCCAGCCCCCTGCCCCCCCACAGCCCCCTCCCATGACTCTACCCCCCACCCCATCTCCCTGCACCCCCCCACATTCCCACCTGCACCCCTCGCACCAAACAGGAGCTGCCCCAGGTAAGCGCTCCACACCCCACCCTCCTGCCCCAACCCTGAGCCCCCTCCCCCTCCCTCGCTCCTAGCCAGACCCCGCACCCCAATGTTTTTTTACATTTTTTTTTATAAAACGCTCTTATCCAAAGCGCTTTACAATAGTTAGCTAATGGTACAAACAATATATGGAAAGATCATTAAGTGGTCCGTCGAGACCCTCCACAATTTTCAAGTGATCTGTGGAAAAATAAGTTAGACTCAAGAACAATCAAGGTACCTCACTTTATTTTCATTTACTTGCTATTACTTATAGGAGGAGGAGGAAGAAAAAAAGAATGAAAAATCGGGGCGGGGGGGAGATAAGAGAGAATGTTCTTTTTGTTGGCTGGGTCCCAAGGAGGGGCCCCAAAAATGAAGCTGAGCACAGGGCCGGGGGCCCCACTAACTCTAAATCCACCACTGGCTGTCACGTCACCTGGGCTGGGGATACTGTGTCGACTGATCCCCAGTCTCCAACCTACCTGGGCAGTACAGCAGACATGGCCCTGCCCACTAGCTCCTCTCCACTCCCTAGCCCACCCACCACTTGCTTTCCCCCCCCACACACACACTTAAACATGATTGCTTGCCCCTCCCCCCAGGCTTTTCTGGCAGCCCTATTGCCAGGTATCCAGTTTTAGACTGGAAACTCCAGTAGAAAACGGCACCTGAGTGTCCGGTTAGCAGTGCTGACTGGAAACTAAAAGTCCGGTTATAGGAGTAACCAGATTAGCCTCCACTCCTCCCACTCCCAACACCCACCCCAGAGGGCTGGAAGAGAACCTGTCCTGCTGCTGCAGGAGGAGGGGCAGCTCAGTGCAGAGAGAGGTGAAGAGAATAGGCTAGAACCAGGTAGGTACCCGCTCTATGTCGGCGGGGGGGGGGGGGGGGGGGGGGGGGGGGGGGGGAGTTCTGTTTATTCCCTTCCCAGCCCTGCTGCGCTTGCAGTTTACCCCTGGCCCCTCTCTTGCTCCAGGGACCAACCCTAGCTCCCGCCCCACTGTGCTTTTTCCCCCGGCCCCTTTTACAATTATTCCCCGGGGGGGGCCCCACAAATATATTTGGCGACGGGCCCACAAAAAGTTAATCCGGCCCTGCCCGCGGGGTAGTGTATGGACCGAGCTGAAGCTGTTCGGAACACTGCAGCCTGACCTGGATACTGGGAGTTCCTGTCTGGCTAATTGGGTTAGTTTGGGGACAAACACGCTCTCAGGAGCTGTTGGCAAAAACAAGCAGGAAGGGAAACAATGGCTCCAGCACAGCCACTGCTCAGGGCTTGAGGGTGCTGAGCAACAAGGCCAGGGCCCAAAAAGGCCTCAGGACACAAGAGATCCAAAACCTGGAATAGGGTTTAAAAGGGACTAATTCTGGAGGGGGCAGCGGGTTTTAGGGGACCCAGGCAGACACACAGGCACCCACTGAGCATGTCTGAAGAAGCTAGGCCTGCCGCAGCTACCCTGGGGGTGGTGAGCTGTGGACTTAGACGGCTGTTTTACAAACCTTGTTCTCGGCATGCTTTGTTCCTACCGTCCAAATAAACCCGCCTTTGGTTCACCAGGCTGGCTGCTGAGCGACACCCGAAGGGAAGAACCACAGGGGCTGGTCTCAGGCAGACCTGCTGGGTAAGCACAGGTGATCTGCCAGGTGCTGTAGCCCAGGGGCTGGTCTATGAATGGAAGACTCAATTGATTCTTTCCCTGCATAGATAGTGACAGAGGCCTGGCACCAGAGGGGTGCACTCAGTGAAGACAGAAGGGGACAGAGGCACAGCTAGCCCTGTTACTGTGACGCAGGAAAGTGGTACCGGAACTGGGGGGCCTAGAGGGTCCATAGCTCTCCCACTTTTTGAAAGTGGACGGGCGGACCCCACCCCCCCTTAGGCCCCCACACCTCAGCCAGGCCAGCATCAGAGATAGCCACACAGCCAGGCAGCTGTGTGGAGCCTGGGTCCCTCCACCTGCCCTGGGTGGAGGCTTGGGGGGCAGGGACACAGACAGGGAGCTGCTTTTGGCCCACCCCAGGGAGGGGGGGGGGCATGGGATGGACTCCCCGGCCCTGCTCTGGCTTCCAACTTGGCCAGGAGCGGGGCCTCCAGGGGAAGAGGGGGAGCGGGGCGAGGGCTCCCAGCCCCCCAATATTGGGAAGGCTCTGATTCCCTTGACGCAGGGCACTTATGCATGTGGACACTCAGCTGGGTTAGTTAAGTTTTGGCGAAGTTGTAGGTTAGGAGATGGCAGAACTGGGCTCACGATGGATGGCTTCCAGGAGTGGGGAGTTAGCATGACCTCTGCATGCAGCATCGGAGAGACCAAGACTGGTGTCCAACTCTGGTGTCCAAACCTCAAAAAGGAGGTTGGAAAAATTGGAAAAGGGTCAGCAAAGACTTGAAAGAATGAGTCAATAGTTGCAAACGCTGTCTTTGACTTCAGATGCTAATCTACTTAGTTTTCCAAGAGGAGATAAAGAGGTGACTTGATCACGGCCTTACAGGTACCTAAAGAAGATTTCTGCTCAGAGAAGACTCACTGATCTAACAAAGGCAGAACAAGAGCCAATGTCTGGAATCTGAAGCTAGACAAATTCAGACTGGCAGTGAGGTGCAAACGTTTAAACACAAGGGTAGTTAGCCATTAGAACCCCTTACCAGGGACATCCTGGCAGACTCTAAATGAAGACCAGGTGTGTTTCTAAAAGATCTACTCAAGCTCAACCAGACTATCGTCTCAATGCAGGAATCACTGGGTGAGATTCTCTGCCTGGCTTATGAGGGAGGCCAGACTCGATTACCCTAACGGGGCCTTCTGGCCTTAAACGCTATGAGTCTTGAGTGTGGAGGGGCTAACGTCTGGCCAGAATACACACAACGGGCCTGTTCCTGCTCCCAACATCGGAGTTGTGCCATTGACGTCTGGGGAGCAGGATTGGGCCCATAAGAAGCACTCGCAACATTCTGTTGTTTATGTCTTTATTAGCACTGCCAATAAATAGGACTCAGAAAAGTCAGCAATAAACCCCTGGGTGGGAAAAGCATTCCATTAGTGCGAAGGGGAAGGGAAGGTGAGAGGAGAAATGGACTACGTCCTTGGTGCTGGGCAGGTTAGGTGACAATACACTGGGCATCACAGCTGGGAATCCCTCCATTCAGAAGGGTTAAGAATGTCAACATCATCGTCACTGCTGTCATCACCATTCTCAACAGCATCAGGCATAGTGGGGCGTGTGATGGATGAGAGCATATCTTGGAGAGGATTGCGCTGTGGGGAATTCTTACTGGATGAGAGACCAGTTAGGCGGAGAATGCGCTGTGAGGAAGAGAGAGAGAGAGATCATTGACTGGTCTGGGGGATCTGAGATGGATACTAGGGCTGGGGCAGCAGCCATTTGAGTTGGGGCTATGGGTGGGTTGTGCTTGCTGCAAAGAGGGAGCAGGGGATGTAAGTTTGGCCACTTGCACCCTCTAGAGTTGGAAGGTGCAATGAGGTCTTTGGAGGAGACACATCATACTGTGAAGTATCATTCCCTCTCACCCCCACTACTGTGCCTCTGCGTATCTAGGCTCTTACTGTGCCCATCACCACAGAGTCTGGCCAAGAGTGGCCATCCTAGTCCAGAGCAGCACCTGGACCTTGGAACACAGGAAGATCTGGAGGGCTGGAAAAAAGCTAATGTTCTGCCAATATTTTAATCGGGTAAATGGGATGATGCGGGTAACTATAGCCCAGCTGACCTGACATTGCTCCCAGGCAAAGTCGTATACATGGACTTTGGACATTTCACTTAGCACTGCATGACATTCTCATTAAAAAATCAGCATTACACAAAAACATTGTAGCACCCAATAAATGGCTTAAAAACTGGCTAACAGAACCTCAGAAAGTACTTGTCACTCAGGAATCATCATCCTAGGAGGTGTTTCCAGTGGGGGTCCCGCTGGGATCTGGTCTTGGTTCAATGTTATTTAATCTCTTTGTCCGGGACATGGAAGGAAATGTCTACAATGGTTTGGCCATTTTTGCACGGGTTCTGGATGCACCTTATTCCTCTTTCTCATTCCACTTTTCTCCTTATCCCATGAAGCGTTGGCCCAGGGCCCATCCCACTGACATTTTATCATGGGGGTCCTGCAGATCCAGGGCGGGAGCTGGCACCGAATGGTTATCCAAGCCAGGCTGGTAAATGTGCCTGTGCAGCGGTACCAAACTGCGAAGGCCACTCTTTAAATGGATGACCTTCCACTTGGCTTGCTTCCTTTGGCTGTAATTTCATAGCATGTCCATCAGACACACCCCAGCTGGGCTGTACCACTCTGGTGTCGCAAAGTGCCTCTAAACACAGTTTAGCTGTCCAGCTGAGCAGAGTTATGGCTGCTTTGTGTCACTGGAGCATGCCTGTGAATCTGACTCACATATATTGCCCCCTACACTCCCCTCAGTCTAAAAGGGTCTCCAGACCCCACACCTGGGGGCAAACTCAGAGAGGGATCTGTGTAGCCCCATTTGCTACAAGGGATGACGATGGAATTCTGTTGGGGCTGCTACTCACCAATTCCAGGTTTCTGTTCTGCAGCTGTGTGATGATCTCCTCGTGCTTCCTCTTCTTCTCTTGCTCCTCATACTCTCTCTCTTGCATCTGGCACCGGGCCTCTCTTTCTTTGGCCTTGTCTTCAAGCTCTCTCTGGTGCATGCGTTCCTTGTGCTGTCGTTCTCTTTCCCGATCCTCATGCTGTCTCTTCTTCTCTTCCTCCTCGCGCTGTCTTTGTTTCTCTTCCTTCTCGTGCTGTCTCTTCTTCTCTGCCTCCTCGTTCTCCAGCTTTTTCAGATCCACCTTTGTGTATAAACACCCTGGGTTATACTTGCCTTCAACTCGCTCATGTATCAGACATCCAGGGCCTGGTGCCTCACTGCCCTGCACCCTGTATCATCACGTACACTTGTGCAAAATGGGTGTAAAACACTATCCACTCAGAATGGTTGTGCTTCACATGCACCTTGCACAAGTGACTGTGCAAGGTTCTAGGCTGGGCGAATTGGGCTCACATTTTGGTGGAAATCTGCACAGCACAGTGGAACGACACTGATTTACACCAGCTGGGGAACCAGGGTGTGTTTTGGTTTGTTCAGGGAGTGTTTCTTGGGCTCTGTGTAAATGTTTGTCCTTGTGACTCCTGTAGATGCTGCTGCCTTAGAGCTATTTGGTGCCTGTGTGATGCCATGAAAGGCTGGCCACCTTTCAGCCTGGCTCCTGCCTGGCTAACACCTACCCTGCAAATGAGCAAAGAACCATCCATGTGGCAAAACCTATTTATGCCCTGAATACTCTAAGTGGGGCAAGGTGGTCTAGATGAAATTACTGTACCGTGGGTGCACAACTGATTGACAAACTTCCTTCAAAGCGTAATTATCAATGGTCCGCTGTCAAAGCGGAGGACGTGTCTAGTGGGGTCGCTCAGGCGGGTCTGTCCTGGGTCCACTACTAGTCAATATAACGAAGTGGAGATTATGCTTATGAAATTTATGGGAAGGCACCATAGTAGCATGGGACAGAAGCACTTGGAGAACAAGGTAGAATTCAAAAGGACCTGGACAAATTGGAGCATTGATCTGAAATCAACAAGATGAAATTCAATAAAGACAAGTTGAAAGTACTACACTTAGGAAGGAAAAATCAAATTCACAACTACAAAATTGGAAATAACTGGCTAGGCAGCAGTACTACTGGAAAGGATCTGGGAGTTATAGTGGATCACAAACTGAATATGAGCCAATATTGTGATGCAGTTGTGGAAACGGCTAATATAATTCTGGGGTGTATTAACAGCAATGTCATATGTAAGACATGGGAGGTAATTGTCCCATTCTGCTCAGCACTGGTGAAACCTCAGCTGGAGTATTTTGTCCAGTTCTAAGTGCCACACTTTAAGAAAAATATGGCCAAACTGGTGAGCACCCAAAGGAGTCAACAGAAAAATGCTTAAAGGCTTAGAAAACCAGACCTATCACGAAAGGTTAAAAAAAAACCTGGCCATGTTTAGTCTCAAGAGAAGAAGATTGTGGGGAAAACCTGATAAGTTGTCAAACATGCTAAGGCAGCTCTAAAGACAATGATGATCAATTGCTCTCCATGTCCACTGAAGGTAAGACGAGAAGTAATGGGCTTAATCTGCAGCAAGGGAGATTTATATTAGATATTAGGAAAAGCTTTCTAACTCTAAGGATAGTTAAATACCGGAACAGGCTTCCAAGGGAGGTTGTGGAATCTCCATCATTGGCAGTTTTTAAGATCAGGTCAGACAAATCCCTGTCAGGGATGTTCTAGGTTGACTTGGGCCTGCCTGCGTGCAGGGGGCTGGACCAGATGACCTTGCCACGTCCCTTCCAGCCCAGCATTTCTAGTGCTCCTAGGAGCATGTCCGTGATGTGCTGAAAGGGGGTTAGACAGTGTGTGAGGCTTCTGGTCATTCCCTTTGATTGGGTAGGAAGAGCTGGTGGGTGGGATTCCCAGGAGCCCTGTGGCCTAGCCACTGGATTCACAAAGGGACTTAGGCACCTACCTCCAACAGCCAGGTGCCCTGACATTCACAGCACCCCCACTCAGCTGCCACCAGAGTTGCCTCCTGGGGCATGTGCAGAAGCCCCAAACCCTGACCCTGCCCTGCTACCCGGAGCTCTGGCTCACCAGTGGAATTCTCAGAGCAGGTGTTCGGGCTCCTCACAAAAGAGAGCTGGTGTCGAACAGACTGGGAATTTTGGAGGCTGGCTTGGCTGCATGTATGTCAGTCTACCCAGTAGCTGGGGCACTCACCCGGCATGTGGGCAGGCCAGATTTGAATTCCTGCTCTGCCTGATTTGAAGTGAGTGAACCCATGTGAGTGCCCTAACCACCAGCGCATGGGCTGTAATTGGGGTGTGCGCCCTCTCTGGTTCTTTCTGAGAAAGGGCTGACCTGGCTTCAGTTTCTAACTGCAGAGAGGGGTCGTGGTGGAGAATCCTGGGCAGAGGGAGGGGCCTCCCTCCAGCCTGTCAGTCAGGCATCTAAGTACCCTACAGATCTGGCCCTGCAGCCTCACCCCTTTCCACTGCATGTCACTCCTGGGCAACTCCCCACTGAGAATCCCTGTCTGGGGAGCCTGAGCACCTAACTCAGGCCCAGCAGAGCCCCAGCATTTAGGTGTCGCAGCGCCGAGTCCAATCCCTCTTGTGAATCTAGCCTGAAGTGCCTGGGGAAAGGCCCTGGGGTTTGTGCTCCTTGGTCCCTTAGGCACTTACTCTCTGACTGAACCTTGATGGCTGATTTCATTTCCCTGAGGATGATGGACGCAGTAAACTGGTAACTGTACTCAGTAATACTTCCTCTGTATGTGTGTGTGTGTGGGGGGGGGGGTTCTAGCATTTGTGGGCTAAATATTGTGTGTGTTACAGTAACACCTACAGGCTCCAGCTAAGATCAGGCCCCCACGGTGCTAGCTGCTCTCCATACACATGGTGAGAGCTAGTCTCTGCCCTGGGGAATTTACAATCTAATTAGCCAACAAACAAAGGCAGACTTGTTACCCCATTTTACAGCTTGAGGCCCAGAGAGACTCCATGACTCCGATCCCTGTTCTCCTGCATGCCAGGCACTGCCTTAACCAGAAGCCATCCCTGCCCTCACGTGGCTGACGTGACAATAGAGCCTGTGAAGCGGAGCCAGTGCCGGCTCTGGCCTGCAGCGGGGGGGAAGGGGGGCAAGGAACCATGCTGCACTCACCTGAGATGTCAAAATGCCGCCCATCTGTGAAAACAAAAACAGAGCTCAGGTACCCTCAGTGATGGATGAAACTGGGAGGGGAGGGTGAGACAGAACAGGGAACATATGGCACTGCGGGGGGGATAGAGGACAAGGACACTGCTGTGGCTCCTGGCTGGAAGGTGGCTTTGTAACCAACCACCTACACTTGAGCTACCTCTGTCCTGAACGCTGGGTGGCATCTGCTCTGGCTCCCATTCCCCCAGCATCTGAGACCCTCCCTGACCCAACTGGAGTCATCCCCCACCCCTGAAAGGCAGCACAGCAGCCTCACAACATTCCCGCAGGGGAGCTGAGGCACAGAGATGAAGTGCCTCGCCCCAGGTCACACAGGGACAGCCGCAATTGACCCCAGCCATCTGGACCCACAGCCAAGAGGAACAAGGAGCTGGTTCCACAGATGAACCTGCATCCCTGCCTCCCACCAGCTGCCCCAGATCCTGCCTAGGCAGCTATGTCAAGAAGTGCTGGACTATTGCACAGCGTGAGGAGTGCGTGGATCATAGATCCTATGGGCAGATGCTTAGCCCTGCTATGCTCACTTTGTTCCCATCAGGCACGTTCCTCCCCCCTCAGTTTAATTATGTCTGTGCACTGTAGATAATCATCTTATTTAATTATGGGATTTATTGTTGTGGTTAATTCATATTTACTTAGTGTGTGATGGCATGGGCAGCACATGGCTCTGGCATTTGGAGAAGCTGTCCAAACGCTGGAAGCTCCCCTGCGGCCTGGACCATGGCCCTGCCCCTGCTCTGCCTCCACTCAGCCTCCTCCCCCAAGGCCCCTCCCATACTCCATCCCAGGCCCCGCCCATGCTTGGCCCCCTTGCCTGCTGCTCTCTGAGTCATTCCACCCCTCCCTCCCCCAAAAACCCCACCGCATCTCTCCCCTCCTCCACCCCTTGTCCCCCAAGATCCCCACTGCCCAAATGTAACCTCACCAGACATTCTGCAGCAACCACAGGTTACCATGGGACCTTGTTGACATAAATACTAATGAAAATAAGGGGAATTAAGAGGATAGTTTATGAAAAGCAGGGCCCCCCAAATTTCATGAGGTGTGGAAGATAAGAGGAAAGGGATTGGAACCTTCATGTGTATGCATAAAGGTTATAGGTGTGAGTGTAACAAAGGATAGAAGGGAAGCATGAACAGGGAAGAAAAACCCATCTGCAAACCCTCCACAGATGACCATCTGTTGAGAGATCAATCCAACTCTACAGCATCCTTGGGGATGTGAGTATGAAAATACTGGTGCTAGATGACTTATGGTTTGTCACTTTCTTTGTGCATATTTCAGTAGTTGGGGCTTTGTTTATCTGTTCAATGCAATTATTAATTAAATGACAATTGAGAACTTGTGACTATAGTTGTGGTTGTTGCTGTCATTCCTTGGGCATTCCTAGAGTCTCCAAACCTAACGACATGGCCCAGGGTGATTCGCACCCTGTAATTCTGATACTGTGGCCATTCGGAAGTGCAAACCTTTGACACAGGTCACTCTGGTCTAAGATATAATTTGCAGTACCAACCTAGCAATATTATAAGGGCTACAGCACACTCCCCCTATGCACACGCTGTGAGTAGGGTTACCATAAGTCCAGGTTTTCCCAGACATCGCCTCTTTTAAGATCCTCTACCCTCTGTCTGGGCAGATTTTTCAAATAACAGGCAATGTCCGGGATTTTTGCGGAGCAGAGGTTGCAGCTCAGAAAGAGCCCCGATTGGTCCACTTCCCAATTGGTCCCTCCCTGCATTCACAACTGATTGGTCTATTCCCCTGTAGCCACACCTACTGGATCCCGCCCACCCAGGCCCTGGCTCCCAGGCCTGAGAAGGGAGTCCCACAGGGAGGTGCTGACTTCCAGCTGCTTCCTGAGCTTGCACTAGCGCCCTGCCACCATGACAGGGAGTGACACTGCCCCCCACCTCCAGTGAATACCCCCCTGCAGGTACCCCCAGCTCCTTCAGCTCCTCCAACTGTACCCTCCCTCCAGCAGCCCCCAGATATCCTCTCCAGCAGCTCCCGAAGAATACACAACCCTCCTGCGCCTCCCAGGTACCCCTCCCAGTACACACAACCCCTCCAGCACCCCCGAAATACCTCCTCCAGCATCCCCAACTATATCCCCCTCCAACTCCCCTTTCCCCCCCCTAACTTCCCCTCCCCATTCACCCCTCCAACTCTCCCGCTGCCCCTGGCAGTGTCCTCTTTTTGGTAACCCTAGCAAACTCCTCACACTCTGTCCTGCCCTCCCCTTCAACAAAACATTAGCAGCTTCGCCTTCCTCCGTAGCTGCTGCTTCTCCCCCGCTTTGACTTTCGCCAGTTTCCTGCTCCTCCTGACCCCAGTACTCCCAGTCCCCCTGGCATTTCCCCCTCAGCTCCCTGCTCTGTCAGCCATCTGCTCCTTCCTCCCCACTTCCTCAGCTGCAATTTTTGCTATGAGCAGAAGATTTTTTGAACACTGCTACAGTCACTGAAGAAACTGGGCAACGTAAAGCTTATTGGCTCCAGTAGGACATTTACTCGGTGATCATGTTAGTGCATCTGGCTTCGAATCAGTGCAGACCGGGACAGTGCAAGGAGGGAAGAGACCCCACACAGACACACATTGCAGAGGGGCAGCAGCAAAGACAGATAGTTGCTAATGAGAAAAAGTTAAAGACATCTGGACTTCCTGTGCTGATCTGCAGTTAACAAGTCTGGTACCAGTCCTACCACAGAACTGCCAAGGTATGCGCGTGGACACTGCAACTGAGTGGGTGCTCTGACCCAGGAGCCTGTCGCGCTGATCTGGCTAGAAGCTTCTAGCTGCTGCACAAGGAAGTGGTTAGAGCAAACAGAACACCCAATAACTAGACTAGCCTTTTCCTGTAACTACTGTGGAGGAAATACCCCCCCCCTTCTTTGTCCCCTCAACCTGCAAATTTTTTAATAAATGGAATTGGTATGCTAAAGTTTTGCACCTCAAAGGTGCCCTGTTAACAAATAAAGTCAGGCAGGGCCAGTTAAATGCATATATTAATTGGTATAAAAAGAATACAAAAAGAAATAAAAAGGAAATTGGCAAGGAATTTAAATCCAAGTATCAAAAGCCCTTACATGTATCCCTCAGACAGTGTCTCCCCGTACTGAGGAAATGTTCCCCTTGTGTCATTTCCCGGGCATTGGCGTTTCGGGTCAGGAGACCTGGGTGTCTGTGCATGCACCTTGGTCTCCCACAAAATTGTACAACTTGCTGTACCCCAGAGGGTGTGTATCTGGATGTGCCTGATCCCGCTCACAATAAGGTCCTGGCAGTCTTGCAAAAGGACACTCTAAAGGAGGAGACTGAGCCCAGCCCTTCCTCGTTGCAACAGGAACTGCTGGCTAAGGTCCCCCCTCCCTGCATTGTGAGCTGATCATGCCAACCCGGTTGGGCACATTGGGTCTGCCCAACTAGCTGAAATTCGCTTAAACCCACAAAATGCTGTAGTGCCCTCTCCCAAACTAGACCGAAGAATAAACAAAAAAAATTCTCACCAGTAATCTCCGTGGGGGTGGTGGCTTTTGGCTAAATTAGGGAGTAATCACCTCCTTGGTTTGGCTGAGGGTCATTATTCCTATGGTCAGTAAGTGTAACTTCTGTGTTTTACCGTGCTGTTAATGCTGCTGTTCTTTCTTCCTTTCCCGTGGTCCCTAGCCCTGCTGCTATCCTTTTCTATAATGCACCGGTGCTGAGGGGTTGTTACTGCCTCAAGAAAAATTGTATTAAGTAAAGAAAAAAGGATCGGGCCCAGACAAGCTGCACATAACAAGCGGGCAACCGCAGTTTGAGGAAGTTGTCTACAAAGTTAACGTTACAGGGTTCCTAAGGGTTGGCTCTGTGGTTGCTAAAAAGGGGAGTAAGCAGTAAAACTAAGGAGGGGAAGTGCTGCATCAGTTTTTGCAAAAGTGTTACACGGTTTTCTGGAGCTGTTGTGAAGCTTTCTTTAGGAATTTTGTACTGCTTACCTAAACAAATTATACGAAGTTATGTGCAGCTTCACCATTCCCAATTAAACGGCCAGGCTCAGCCCTTATAACATTTCTACCAGGGCGCCCGATGCAACCATCGGCAGTACCCCACTGGTCCTAGCTCAAATAAACAGTCATTTAATAAATATCACAATGCTTAATTGTTGCCAGGCGCTAATAAGATGTGTTAGGTCTTTTTATATATAGCAGCCCTGCCACTCGCTAAAACCAGGAGACTGGGTCTACGTGGAGGTCCATCAGCAGAAACCAAACCGTCCTGGCCCTGTGCTGAGGAACCCTTATCAAGTCCTGTTAATTATCAACACCGCTGTGAAGTGCTAAGGATTGGCTACCTGCCCATGTTTCTCACTGTAATGGCTCTCCGACTGATGATCAGTCTATCTTTCCTTCTGGCGTTGTTGCTCCACCTGGACAGCAGGAGTAAAGGACAAGGTAAAGAGCTGGAAACCTCTCTTTTGTCCGCTAACAGACCCACTGTGCCTTTGAATCTCGCTAAGAAAATACCCTCTCCACCTGAGGACATAATAAAGCCTCCAACTAAGCAAGGTGATTGTGCTAGTAACCCCACCCTTGCTGCCTCAGTGCCGGATAGCTAAGTGAACTAAGACTACGAAATCTCGAAGAATAGCTTGCGAAAGCTAGCCAAAACTATCTGAAGATAAAACTTTTAGTGTTCCTTGGCCTCTCCTCCTTAACAAACTTGAGGTAAAAAAAATGGGGGAAAAAAAAAAGCACTCCTAAAGATGGGAAAAAAAGTAATAACTTAGCCAATTGGTGGCCTCTAATTTAGCCTGTAATTACTAAAGCCCAGTTAACTCAGGTTCAGGCTAAAGTTAATAAATTGCATGTTGTTCCCACCCTTAGGTTAATAACCCAAAAAAGCTGCTAACAAAAATAATATTAAATATCACCAGTGTTGGGAAGGCGTTGCAGTAAAACTTGGCATGTCCAAAAGTCCGAAATTTCCTAAATAACCAGCTCATGGCCATTCAAAGCAATTTTAAACATCAGGTGTGGCCTGCTGCCCTTACAGACACCTGGAAAGTACCATCTAATCTGGGGCCATGAAGGCACGCGTAAAGGTGTAAACAGTCACAGTGCTCCTTCCAAGCATACGGGCCGGTCGGAGGGATGTGGGTTCCTGCATACCGAATCCTGCCGGGTCCGTAGGAGGAATGCATATGGGATTGGGTAATCCATCAAGACGTGTAGGAAATCCGGCCCCCACGCAAGCCAAGCTGCTATATTGCTCATGGCCCCGCCTCCCAGCCAAGTTCCAATGTTTAAATAGCCCCAAAGAATTTATGGACCCTCTGGCCCAAGGAACCCCCGGCTTATGTGTACTCGCCAGCTCCTCCCTGGGGAAACTACCCCTATCATGGGCTCGGTCTGCTGGAAAGGACCAGGGGAGGGTGGCTTCCCATACAAACCAACCCTGTTTAAGGCTAATAACAGCTGCGTCCGCCCCTCTAAACCTCTTTCCCTCTCCAATTTAATCCATGTCAATCTTTCCACTAGTCAAGGCCATCAAATCCTCGTATAAACCTTCGTATAAACCCATGCCCACCTTCAAGTAAGTCTCCATCCTAAGCGCAATCAAGTTTAATTGGAATACCCTTGCCCCTAATCGATTCCTAAACCTGTTGTCCCTGTTGCCCCAAATCCATCTGACCTTAAACAACGCACCCTGTACTTACTGGGCACCTAAAGCAGCCTCAAAAATGATGCCTAAATGGCATCAGATGGGGGAGATTGTGGAGGAAATACCCCCCCCCCTTCTTTGTCCCCTTCAAGTTATTTTCTCCCCCCTCTTTCTATCCCCCACAGACCCTGGCCTGGCTCAACACTGTCAGACCAGAAGCCTGAACCAAACTAGGCTGCACTCTGGAGAAAGAGGAACAACCTTGGAGAGAACTATTTGCAATATCTATTGCTTAAGGCTTGCAATGTATAAGGATTAAAATGTATCTGCTATGCTATCTACCAGGCTGGAAGCTATTGAAACATTATATTGGAACATATCTGCAATCTATACTGTTGAAACAAAGGCATTGCTTAAGGTATAAACAATGTAACCTTTTGACTGCATAACCCTGTACCCCCTTGTGTAACCCCCCTTGTGTACACCCCCTGTATGTCCACACCACCCTGTTGTAATGCCCCCCTCCCCCCCTTGGTCCCAATGCCCCAATGAAGCCTAATGGTGTACGTGGTGTACTGTTACCCCATGTCCGGGACACTTTGGAAATTACTAATGGAAAATACCTGATGAAACCCCCTCTCCCATGTTACACCACTGGGAGGGTTGTTGACAACTCCGGAAAGTACCCCATAGTAGTGTGATGCATTTGTGATGCGCTTGCGGTTTTATGCAATTGCGGTTTTGCCCCATAAATATGTGTGTAATTCTTTGCTCAGGGGAGCAGTTCGCAGTCTGCTACCCCCAACGCGTTGGTATGTATGAGCTCAATAAACGGACCTCAGGCTTGAGTCTTTGATCAAATTACTGCCTAGGGGTGTTTTGTCACGACACTACCTGCCCCAGATTATATATTAATCATTCAGCTGCATCCAGGTTTTTCCAGTGTGACGTTATTGACATGAACTGTGACCGTACAGATCAGGGATCTGCAACCTTTGGCACGCAGCCCATCAGGGAAATCTGCTGGCAGGACGGGACGGCCGATCGCAGCTCCCACTGGCTGCGGTTCGCCGTTCCTGGCCAATGGGGGCTGTGGGAAGCGGCGGCCAGCACATCCCTTGGCCCATGCCAAAGGTTGCCGATCCCTAGTATAGATCATTGTTGTAACCAAGGTCCTATAGTTGCACCAAATCTTGTACAAAGGAGATCCAGAAGGTGTCTATAGAAAGGTTATAATTTGCTGGTTATGATTATGCTGTCTGTATGTGTGTATCATTTTTGTTTTTGAAGTTATGAATATTGGCTATGTACTTGTATCTCAATGTGTTTGATTCTAAGTAGCATCAGTGAAGCATTTGGTCATCTTCTTGAGAAAGGACTATTCTGAGTAAGTGCCCCATCAAGAACACTTAGCTGACAATGGACCTTGGGAGACTCCAATCCACATATGAGGAGCCTTCCTGGGACGTTCAAGGTAGTATGTGAGCAATGGCTGCCACCTGCAAACTGAGTCATGCATGGACATGTGACTTGCCCATATGACTCCAAACTCCATCTTGCTGCTGTGATTTTCCACAGTAAGAACAAAGGGGTTTCCTTCCACATGGCAGAGGATAGAAAAGGCCCTGGAAACCCCTCCATTTTGTCTTCAATCCTGCTTCTTACCTCTGGAGGAACTTTGCTACAAACTTATTTGGGCATAAGCTTTCGTGGGTAAAAAACCTCACTTCTTCATGCATCTGCATCTGAAGAAGTGAGGTTTTTTACCCACGAAAGCTTATGCCCAAATAAATCTGTTAGTCTTTAAGGTGCCACCGGACTCCTTGTTGTTTTTGTGGATACAAACTAACACGGCTACCCCCTGATATTTGCTACAAACTGAAGCTCTGAACAAAGAACTGAATGACCCATCCAAGCTGTGGATGTACTCCAGAGACTTCATTTGAACCTGCAGTTTATTCCATCACTGCTACAAGCCCGAACCAGGAACTTTGCCATTATTGTATGTAATTGATTCCATTTAACCAATTTTAGCTCTCATCTTTATTTATTTCTTTTTATGAATAAACCTTTAGATTTTAGATTCTAAAGAATCGGCAACAGCGTGATTTGTGGATAAGATCTGACTTGTATATTGGTCTGGGGCTTGGTCCTTTGGGATCGGGAGAACCTTTTTTCTTTTACTGGGGTATTGATTTTCATAACCATTCATCCCCATAAGGAGTGGCTGCTGGCGGTGATACAAGGAAACTGGAGTATCTAAGGGAATTGCTTGTATGACTTTTGGTTAGCCAGTGTGGTAAAACCGAAGTCCTCTCTGTTTGGCTGGGTTGGTGTGCCTTAGAAGAGGAGGAACCCCAGCCTTGAGCTGTGACTGCCCTGCTCTAAGCAATTTGTCTTGAATTGATACTCTCAGTAGTGTCCTGCCAAAGGCAGCATCGTTACACCCAGAAACAGCAAATAAACTAGGGTGTCAAGGGCAGCACCAGCGGCCATCTGGGCTCAATAAAGTTCCCCTGGGGGACATCAGGTTTAGCTGGCTAATTTAGCTGGTTTAGCGGAGTTATGGCTGCTTTGTGTTGTTGGAGCAGCCGGCACGTGTCTGTGAACCTGACTCATTATATATTGCCCACTCGTTCACCCCTTTGTGAGTCTATACACCTGGGGGCAAACTCAGAGATCTGTGTAGCCCATTTGCTACAAGGAGTGACGATGGAACCCACTCACCAGCTTCAGTGATCTGATGTGCAGCCATCACATCTTCTCCTCTTTCCTTGGTCTTGTCGTCAAGTTCTCTCTCTCCTCGCACATTGTCTGGGGCACCTGTAGATGCTACTGTAACACACAATGAATGTTGGCATCTACCCCAAGGAACTGGCTCAAACCTTCCCCAGGGCCCAACCCAAACCCCCATATTTACTAGCATTCAAAAATACTGCAGGGAAAACAGTCCCTGAGCCAGCCCCCCAGACAGGGGAACTTTCCCATCACCCACCCAGCTCCAGTGATGCAAGAGCACTAAAGCCAGAAGTAGCTCTTACCTGGACTATTGAGGCCCTGGAGCTGAGAAACAACCTTGTCCCTCCTCAGTCTGTGGTGCTGGGCAAGGAATTCTTATGCTGGGGACATAAAGCGATGGATGAGTGACCTGCATGGAGAGAGAGACAGAGATGGGCAGGGGGGATGGGGACCACACGGGATTGCCCGGAGATGGGGGAGGGGACAGGGATTGCGTGGGATCACCTGGTGAGGGGGAAGGGGACATGGACCCTGTGGGATCGCAAGGGGAGGGGACAGGGACCGCACAGGATTGTCCAACAAGGAGGAGGACGTGGAATGGAAGGAGGACCAGACTGGAGCACCCAGTGAGGAGGTGGAGACGCAGAGGGACAGGGAGCAGGTGGCATCCCTGTGACATTTCCCAGGATACCCAGGGTTGCAGGCACCTCGCTACCACTTGTCCTTAGCATGAGGAGCCTTGTCTGTGCCTGTCAACCCCACTGGCCACGGCTAACACAAGCCCTGCCATCTTGGCCTCGCGGACCCAGCTGTCACTCTGCAGGTTAGCGATAGGCACGCTCCAACCCCCAAGCCTTCTCAGGAACGTCCCGCCCCTGAGCCACTGGACACTTGCCGCATTCACCAGTCAGCAGCTTCCAAAGAAGCAGTGAGCCCCTGGTTTACCAGTTCCAGCTCAGCTCCCAACTCCATTTAACTCACGGCACTTGCATTTATTTATAGTGAAATCAAGGATACTGTTATTTAACAAAGCCCAGAGATTCATGTAATAGCACGTAGATGTGTTGGCAACAAATGGTTACATCCAACATAAAATCATAACACCCATCCTAGAGCCTAGACTTGCTTAACAAGTTACCTTCTTGGCTGATAAGATAGTTCTCACCCAAAAATCCTTCTCACAGCACTGTACAGCCAAGCTGGCTGGGACCCTCCTTTCAGAAGACACGCACACTGGCAGCTTGGCTTCTAGGTGAAGGATTTCCCTTCCTCCCCAAGCTATACCAGTCCCTTCCATTGATGTCAATCATAAGCAAGCAAGCCCCTGCTGATTGTTTTTTTCATGTAGCTTTTCTCTCTCGAACATTTTGCAATCTTTTGCCTGACACCTGGCTCTGTCTGCAAATGGGCACAGAGCGCAAGGCAGCCAACACACAGCTAGCCAGACAGGGAGCTAGGCATCCCTTGCCTCCCACCAGGGTCCCTTGATGCCACCAAAGAGACCCATGACCAGTCTCCTGACCCCCACCATAGGGTCTCAGTCATGCCCTGGGAGCTCTTAGCTGGATCTCAGCCCTGCCAAAGGGACACCTGATGTCACACCAGGGGAACTTGATTGGGCCCAGATGGCCTCCAGTGCTGCCCCTGACACCCTAATTTATTTGCTGTGTCTGGGTGAAAAAACCTGGGTACAGCTGAATGGTTAATAAATAATCTGGGGGAGGTAGTTACGGGCAAAGGCTAATCTAGTTATTGGATGATGCTCTGGTTGCTCTAACTACTTCCTTGTACAGTAGCTAGATGTGTCTTGCCAGATCAGAGCTATGGACTCCGGTCACACCATCCACCCAGCTGCCTTTGTAGAGCTTGAAACAAGATAACACTCTATTTTTTGTTCCTTTCTCTAACTGCGCAATGTCACCACGCATGTATCGTGGTGGTTTGTGACAAAGTTGGTACAAGACTTGTTAACTACAGATCAGCGCAGCAAGTCCAGATAAGAGCATACACATAAGAGCAGCCATACTGGGTCAGCCCACGGTCCATAGACTCATAGACTTTAAGGTCAGAAGGGACCATTATGATCATCTAGTCTGACCTCCCGCATGATGCAGGCCACAAAAGCTGACCCACCCACTCCTGGAATAATTCTCTCCTTTGACTCAGCTGTTGAAGTCCCCAAATCATGATTTAAAGACTTCAAGTTGCAGAGAATCCTCCAGCAAGCGACCCCTGCCCCATGCTGCGGAGGAAGGCGAAAAACCTCCAGGGCCTATGCCAATCTACCCTGGAGGAAAATTCCTTCCCGACCCCAAATATGGCGATCAGCTGAACCCCGAGCATGCGGGCAAGACTCTCCAGCCAGACACTCAGGAAAAAGTTCTCTGTAGTAACTTTTAATATCCCATCATTGACCATTGGTACTAATTACCAGTGATGGCACGTTATTGACCTATTGACTAAGATCACGTTATCCCATCAAACCATCCCCTCCATAAACTTATCAAGCTTAATCTTAAAGCCAGAGAGGTCTTTCGCCCCCACTGTTTCCCTCGGAAGGCTGTTCCAGAACTTCACTCCTCTGATGGTTAGAAACCTTCGTCTAATTTCAAGCCTAAACTTCCCGACGGCCAATTTATATCCATTTGTTCTCGTGTCCACATTAGTACTGAGCTGAAATAATTCCTCTCCCTCCCTGGTATTTATCCCTCTGATATATTTAAAGAGAGCAATCATATCTCCCCTCAGCCTTCTTTTGGTTAAGGTAAACAAACCGAGCTCCTCAAGTCTCCTTTCATACGACAGGCTTTCCATTCCTCGGATCATCCTAGTGGCCCTTCTTTGTACCCGTTCCAGTTTGAATTCATCCTTCTTAAACATGGGAGACCAGAACTGCACACAGTACTCCAAATGAGGTCTCACCAATGCCTTGTATAACGGGACTAGCACCTCCTTATCTCTACTAGAAATACCTCGCCTAATGCATCCCAAGACCGCATTAGCTTTTTTTACGGCCACGTCACATTGCCGACTCATAGTCATCCTGCGATCAACCAGGACTCCGAGGTCCTTCTCCTCTTCCGTTACTTCCAACTGATGCGTCCCCAGCTTATAACTAAAATTCTTGTTAGTCATCCCTAAATGCATAACCTTACACTTCTCACTATTAAATTTCATCCTATTACTATTACTCCAGTTTACAAGGTCATCCAAATCTCCCTGCAGGATATCCCGATCCTTTTCCGAATTGGCAATACCTCCCAACTTTGTGTCATCCGCAAACTTTATCAGCCCACTCCTACTTTTGGTTCCGAGGTCAGTAATAAATAGATTAAATAAAATTGGACCCAAAACCGAACCTTGAGGAACTCCACTGGTAACCTCCCTCCAACCTGACAGTTCACCTTTCAGTACGACCCGCTGCAGTCTCCCCTTTAACCAGTTCTTTATCCACCTCTGGATTTTCATATCGATCCCCATCTTTTCCAATTTAACCAATAATTCTTCATGCGGTACCGTATCAAACGCCTTACTGAAATCGAGGTATATTAGATCCACCGCATTTCCTTTGTCTAAAAAATCTGTTACTTTCTCAAAGAAGGAGATCAGGTTGGTTTGGCACGATCTACCTTTCGTAAAACCATGTTGTAATTTGTCCCAATTGCCATTGACCTCAAGGTCCTTAACTACTTTCTCCTTCAATATTTTTTCCATGACTTTGCATACTACAGATGTTAAACTAACAGGCCTGCAGTTACCCGGGTCACTTTTTTTCCCCTTCTTGAAAATAGGAACTATATTAGCTAATCTCCAGTCAAACGGTACAACCCCTGAGTTTACAGATTCATTAAAAATTATCGCTAGCGGGCTTGCAATTTCATGCGTCAGTTCCTTTAATATTCTCGGATGAAGATTATCCGGGCCGCCCGATTTACTCCCATTAAGCTGTTCGAGTTTGGCTTCTACCTCGGATACGGTAATGTCTACCCCCCTCCCCCTTTATTCCCATCAGTCACGCTGCCACTATTCCTAAGCCCTTCATTAGCCTCATTAAAGACCGAGGCAAAATATTCGTTTAGATATTGTGCCATGCCTAGATTATCCTTAATCTCCACTCCATCTACAGTCTTAAGCGGTCCCACTTCTTCTTTCTTGGTTTTCTTCCTATTTATATGGCTAAAAAACCTTTTACTATTGGTTTTAATTCCCTTCGCAAGGTCCAACTCTACACGGCTTTTGGCCTTTCTCACTCCATCCCTACACGCTCTGACCTCAATAAGGTAGGTTTCTTTGCTGATCCCTCCCATCTTCCACTCCTTGTACGCTTTCTGTTTTTTCTTAATCACCCCTCTGAGACGCTTGCTCATCCAGCTCGGTCTAAAACTCCTGCCTACGAACCGTTTTCCCTTTCTCGGGATACAGGCCTCCGACAGCTCCTGCAACTTCAACTTGAAATAATCCCAGGCGTCTTCCGCCTTTAGATCCCTAAATATGTTAGTCCAATCCACTTCCCTAACTAGTTGCCTTAATTTATTTAAGTTAGCCCTTTTGAAATCGTAAACCTTAGTCTCAGATTTAATTTTGTTTATCCTTCCATTTAGTTTGAACCGAATTAGCTCATGATCACTCGAGCCAAGGTTGTCCCCTACAACCATTTCCTCAACGAGGTCCTCACCACTCACCAAAACCAAATCTAAAATGGCATCCCCCCTTGTCGGTTCAGCAACTACTTGATGAAGGAATTCATCAGCTATCACGTCTAGGAAAATCTGAGCCCTATTATTGTTACTAGCATTCGTTCCCCAATCTATATCTGGGAAGTTAAAGTCTCCCATGATCACACAGTTCCTATTAGTATTTACTTCCTTAAAAACATTAAAGAGTTCTCTATCCCTATCCAGGCTAGATCCCGGCGGTCTATAGCACACCCCAAGCACTATCCCAGGGGAGGCTCTAGTAGTTTTCTTCCCCACTGTGACCATTGCCCAGACAGACTCCATCTTATCCATTCCATCACTTGTTATTTCTTTACAGTTTACCTCATTATTGACATACAATGCTACTCCCCCACCTTTACCTTTGTTTCGGTCTTTCCTAAACAGCACATACCCTTCCATACCTGTACTCCAGTCATGACTACCGTTCCACCATGTTTCGGTTATTCCTACGATATCCAGTTTCAATTCTCGGACCAGGAGCTCCAATTCCTCCATTTTGTTACCTAGGCTTCTCGCATTGGTGTACAAACATCTTAATTTATGCTGTTTGGCCTCTCTCACATTCGTTACCCAATTTGGTACGGACACCGTACCGCCAGTATGACCTATTAGTCTAGTATCCGTCCCCCCCCTCCTCCTTATGTCCAATCTCCTCCCTCCGGCTATATCCGTTCTTATCTCGTCGTCCTCCCTCTCAATGTTAAAATCTGGCGTGGAGATTACCTGGACATCTCCCAACTGTCTCCCCCAAATTCCTAGTTTAAAGCTCTTTTGATCAGATGAGCCAGCCTCCCTCCTAGAAGTCTATTTCCTTCCCTACTCAGGTGAAGTCCATCCCGTGAGAACAGTTCTCTGTCCCCGAAAGCCTCCATCTTGCCTGACATCCCAGCTCCGACTGTTGGGATTTTCCAGTGTATCCCTGGGGTGTCCAGTCTACCCCAATAAGGTTCAGGAGTCGACACTTTAACTGATTTATTTGGGCATAAGCTTTCGTGGGTAAAACACCACTTCTTCAGATGCATGGAGTGAAAATTACAGATGCAGGCATTATATAATGACACATGAAGAGAAGGGAGTTACCCCACAAGTGGAGAACCAGTGTTGACAGGGCCAATTTGATCAGGGTGGATGTAGTCCACTCCCAATAATAGATGAGGAGGTGTCAATTCCAGGAGAGGCAAAGCTGCTTTTGTAATGAGCCAGCCACTCCCAGTCCCTATTCAAGCCCAAATTAATGGTGTTAAATTTGCAAATGAATTTTAATTCTGCTGTTTTTGTTCAAGTATAGCTACTTTTAAATCTGTTATAGAATGTCCAGGAAGATTGAAGTGTTCTCCTACTGGCTTTTGTATGTTACCATTCCTGATGTCTGATTTGTGTTCATTTATTCTTTTACGTAGGGACTGTCCGGTTTGGCCAATGTACATGGTAGAGGGGCATTGCTGGCACATGATGGCATATATAACATTAGTAGACGTGCAGGTGAATGAGCCTCTGATGGTGTGGCTGATGTGGTTGGGTCCTCTGATGGTGTCGCTAGAGTAGATATGGGGACAGAGTAGGCAACGAGGTTTGCTACAAGGATTGGTTCCTGTGTTAGTGTTTCTGTGATGTGGTGTGTAGTTGCTGGTGAGTATTTGCTTCAGGTTGGGGGGCTGTCTGTAAGCGAGGACTGGCCTGTCTCCCAAGGTCTGTGAGAGTGAGGGATCGTTTTCCAGGATAGGTTGTAGATTGTTGATAATGTGCTGGAGAGGTTTTAGCTGGGGGCTGTAGGTGATGGCCAGTGGTGTTCTGTTATTTTCCTTGTTGGGCCTGTCCTGTAGTAGGTGATTTCTGGGTACCCGTCTTGCTCTGTCAATCTGTTTCCTCATTTCCCCAGGTGGGTATTGTAGTTTTAAGAATGCTCAATAAAGATCTTGTCGGTGTTTGTCTCTGTCTGAGGGATTGGAGTAAATTCGGTTGTATCTTAGAGCTTGGCTGTAGACAATGGATTGTGTGATGTGTCCTAGATGGAAGCTGGAGGCATGTAGATAACTATAGCGGTCAGCAGGTTTCCGGTATAGGGTAGTGTTTATGTGACCATCACTTATTTGCACTGTAGTGTCCAGGAAGTGGATCTCTTGCGTGGACTGGTCCAGGCTGAGGTTGATGGTGGGGTGGAAATTGTTGAAATCCAGGTGGAATTCTTCAAGGGCCTCCTTCCAATGGGTCTATATGATGAAGATGTTATCAATGTAGCACAAGTAGAGGAGGGGAGCTAGGGGACGAGAGCTGAGGAAGCGTTGTTCTAAGTCAGCCATAAAAATGTTGGCATACTGTGGGGCTATGCAGGTACCCATAGCAGTGCCACTGACTTGAAGGTGTAAGTCGTCCCCAAATCTGAAATGGTTGTGGGTGAGGACAAAGTCACAAAGCTCAGCCACCAGGTGTGCCGTGGCCTCATCAGGAATACTGTTCCTGACAGCTTGTAGTCCATCTTCATGTGGAATATTGGTGTAAAGAGCTTCTACATCCATGGTGGCCAGGATGGTGTTTTCAGGAAGATCACCAGTGCATTGTAGTTTCCTCAGGAAGTCGGTGGTGTCTCGAAGATAACTGGGAGTGCTGGTAGCGTTGGGTCTGAGGAGAGAGTCCAAATAGGGAATGGGGAACTGTGGCCAATGGGAGCTGCTGGGGGCGATGCCTGAAGCAACAGCCACACACACCCCTGCGCCCCTCCTTCCCCAGGTTCCAGCCGCTTCCCGGTGCGGCGCAACGGCAGGGCAGGCAGGGAGCCTGCCCTGCCCCCAGTGCGAGTCGGGCCGGAGCCTGCCCCCCGCACTCCTCCTGCACCCCGACCCCCTACCCTGAGTCCCCTGCCACACCCTGCACCCTGACCCCCTGCCCTGAGCCCCCTGCCACACCCCGACCCCCTGCCCTGAACCCCCTCCACACCCCGCACCCCTGCCCTGAACCCCCTGCTGCACCCTGCACCCCGACCCCCTGCCCTGAGCCCCCTGCTGCACCCCGACCCCCTGCCCTGAACCCCCGCTGCACCCCTCGTGCACCCCCACCCCCCCCCCCTGACCCCCCCCCCCCCCCCNACCCCACACCCCTGCCCTGAGCCCCCGCTGCACCCTGCACCCCGACCCCCTGCCCTGAACCCCCACCTGCACCCTGACCCCCTGCCCTGAGCCCCCTGCTGCACCCTGCACCCCAACCCCCTGCCCTGACCCCCTCCTGCACCCCTCACCCCAACTCCCTGCCCTGAGCCCCCACCACACACCACACCCCTGCTGCACCCCCTAGGGGCAGGGAGGGGGCAGAGTTGGGGTGGGGATTTCGGGGAAGGGGTTGGAATGGGGGCAGGGAAGGGGTGGGAAGAGGCGGGGCCTCATGGAAGGGGTGGAGTGGGGGCAGGGCCGAGGGTGGCGCGGGGGAGGTGTCAGTAAATGCGGCCCTCGGGCCAATGTACTAGTCCTCATGTGGCCCTTGTGGTCATTTGCGTTTGAGACCCCTGGTGTAGTCTATGTTAATAAAAGTTAGGGTTTACCAAGCTTAACACATACGTACAGTCTCAGTGAAAGAGGTATTCCCAGAATAAATAAATACAATGTAAATCCTGAAAGTGTGAGAAGAAAAGATAAAAATGTTGAGGGTGTGATAAGATTTACGAAACACAGGTCCAGTTTTAATCTCTGCTGCCATCTTCAATGCTAGTTATCTCCACCAGGGGGAGCCAAAGTACAATAAATAATAGTTACCAGCACTCTGGGTTAGCCTGAGTTATTTTTGAAGGTTTGATAGTGAAAGTGAGGGGCTCCCCATATCCAGTTTGTGTATGTATATAATTTTAACACCCTCCTTTTACTAAATACAGGAGATACAAATTCTGTCCTCAGTTACACACATACACCCCAGTGGAGACTGGCGAGCCACACTAGTGCCACAGGGCAAAATTTGACCCATTGTATTTAGCAGCAACTCTCCCTTACTGAAAGGAGAATCACTGATAGTGAACTATCCCCTTGACAGGACATAAGAACGGCCACACTGGGTCAGACCAATGGTCCATCTAGTTCAGTATCCTGTCTTCTGACAGTAGCCAATGCCAGATGCTACAAAGGGAATGAGCAGAACAGGTAATCATCAAGTGATCCATCCTGTCGTCCAGTCCCAGCATCTGGCAATCAGCAGTTAAGAGACACCCAGAACATGGGGTGGCATCCCTGACCAACTTGGCCAATAGCCATTGATGGACCTATCCTCCAGAAACGTATCTAATTCTTTCTTGAACCCAGTTATCATAGAATCATAGAATCTCAGGGTTGGAAGGGACCTCAGGAGGTCATCTAGTCCAACCCCCTGCTCAAAGCAGGACCAAACCCAACTAAATCAGCCCAGCCAGGGCTTTGTCAAGCCTGACCTTAAAAACCTCTAAGGAAGGAGATTCCACTACCTCCCTAGGTAACCCATTCCAGTTCTTCACCACCCTACTAGTGAAAAAGTTTTTCCTAATGTCCAACCTAAACCTCCCCCTCTGCAACTTGAGACCATTACTCCTTGTTCTGTCATCTTCTATCACTGAGAACAGTCTAGATCCATCCTCTTTGGAACCCCCTTTCAGGTAGTTGAAAGCAGCTATCAAATCGCCCCTCATTCTTCTCTTCTGCAGACTAAACAATCCCAGTTCCCTCAGCCTCTCCTCGTAAGTCATGTGCTCCAGCCCCCTAATCATTTTTGTTGCCCTCCGCTGGACTCTCTCCAATTTATCCACATCCTTCTTGTAGTGTGGGGCCCAAAACTGGACACAGTACTCCAAATGAGGCCTCACCAGTGCTGAGTAGAGGGGAATGATCACATCCCTCGATCTGCTGGAAATGCCCCTACTTATACAACCCAAAATGCCATTAGCCTTCTTGGCAACAAGGGCACACTGTTGACTCATATTCAGCTTTTCGTCCACCGTAACCCCTAGGTCCTTTTCTGCAGAACTGCTGCCCAGCCATTCGGTCCCTAGTCTATAGCAGTGCATGGGATTCTTTCGTCCTAAATGCAGGACTCTGCACTTGTCCTTGTTGAACCTCATCATATTTCTTTTGGCCCAATCCTCTAATTTGTCTAGGTCCCTCTGTATCCTATCCCTACCCTCCAGCGTATCAACCACTCCTCCCAGTTTAGTGTCATCTGCAAACTTGCTAAGGGTGCAGTCCACACCATCTTCCAGATCGTTAATGAAGATATTGAATAAAACCGGCCCCAGCACCGACCCTTGGGGCACTCCACTTGATACCGGCTGCCAACTAGACAAGGAACCATTGATCACTACCCGTTGAGCCCGACCATCTAGCCAGTTTTCTATCCACCTTACCGTCCATTCATCCAGCCCATACTTCTTTAACTTGCTGGCAAGAATACTGTGGGAGACTGTATCAAAAGCTTTGCTAAAGTCCAGAAATAGCACATCCACTGCTTTCCCCTCATCCACAGAGCCGGTTATCTTATCATAGAAGGCAATTAGGTTAGTCAGGCATGACTTGCCCTTGGTGAATCCATGCTGACTGTTCCTGATCACTTTCCCCTCCTTTAAGTGGTTCAGGATTGATTCCTTGAGGACCTGTTCCATGATTTTTCCAGGGACTGAGGTGAGACTAACTGGCCTGTAGTTCCCTGGATCTTCCTTCTTCCCTTTCTTAAAGATGGGCACTACATTAGCTTTTTTCCAGTCGTCCGGGACCTCCCCCGATCGCCATGATTTTTCAAAGATAATGGCCAATGGCTCCGCAATCTCATCGGCCAACTCCTTTAGCACCCTCGGATGCAGCGCATCCGGCCCCATGGACTTGTGCTCGTCCAGCTTTCCTAAATAGTCCCGAACTACTACTTTCTCCACAGAGAGCTGGTCACCTCCTCCCCATACCGTGCTGCAGAGTGCAGCTGTCTGGGAGCTGACCTTGTCTGTGAAGACAGAGGCAAAAAAAGCATTTAGTACACTAGCTTTCTCCACATCCTCTGTCACTAGGTTCCCTCCCTCATTCAGCAAGGGGCCCACACTTTCCTTGACTTTCTTCTTGTTGCTAACATACCTAAAGAAACCCTTCTTGTTACTCCTAACATCTCCGGCTAGCTGCAACTCCAAGTGTGATTTGGCCTTCCTAATTTCACACCTGCATGCCTGAGCAATACTTTTATACTCCTCCCTGGTTATTTGTTCAATCTTCCACTTCTTGTAAGCTGTTTTTTTGTGTTTAAGACGAGCAAGGATTTCACTGTTAAGCCAAGCTGGTCGCCTGCCATATTTACTTTTCTTCCTACACATGGGGATGGTTTGTTCCTGCAACCTCAATAAGGTTTCTTTAAAATACAGCCAGCTTTCCTCTACTCCTTTCCCCCTCATGTTATTCTCCCAGGGGACCTTGCCCATCAGTTCCCTGAGGGAGTCAAAGTCTGCTTTTCTAAAGTCCAGGGTCTCTGTTCTACTGCTCTCCTTTCTTCCTTGTATCAGGATCCTGAACTCGACCATCTCATGGTCACTGCCTCCCAGGTTCCCATCCACTATTGCTTCCTCTACTATTTCTTCCCTGTTTGTGAGCAGCAGGTCAAGAAAAGCTTTTCCCCTAGTTGGTTCCTCCAGCACTTGCACCAGGAAGTTGTCCCCTACACTTTCCAGAAACTTCCTGGATTGTCTGTGAGCTGCTGTATTGCTCTCCCAGCAGATATCAGGGTGATTAAAGTCACCCATGAGAACCAGGGCCTGTGATCTAGCAATTTCTGTTAGTTGCTGGAAGAAAGCCTCGTCCACCTCATCCCCCTGGTCTGGGGGTCTGTAGCAGACTCCCACCACGACATTACCCTTGTTGTTCATACTTCTAAATTTAATCCAGAGACACTCAGGTTTTTCTGCAGTTTCGTACTGGAGCTCTGAGCAGTCATACTGCTCTCTTACATACAAAGCAACTCCCCCACCTTTTCTGCCCTGCCTGTCTTTCCTGAACAGTTTATATCCATCCATGACAGTACTCCAATCATGTGAGTTATCCCACCAAGTCTCTGTTATTCCAATTACATCATAATTCCCTGACTGTGCCAGGACTTCTAGTTCTCCCTGCTTGTTCCCCAGGCTTCTTGCATTTGTGTATAGGCACTTGAGATAACTCGCTGATTGTCCCGCTTTCTCGGTCTGAGACAGGAGTCCTCCCCTCTTGCGGTCTCCTGCTTGTGCTTCCTCCCAGTATCCCACTTTCCCACTTACCTCAGGGCTTTGGTCTCCTTCCCCCGGTGAACCTAGTTTAAAGCCCTCCTCACTAGGTTAGCCAGCCTGCTTGCAAAGATGCTCTTCCCTCTCTTCGTGAGGTGGAGCCCGTCTCTACCAAGCAATCCTTCTTCTTGGAAGACCATCCCATTGTCGAAGAATCCAAACCCTTCTCTCCGACACCATCTGCGTAGCCATTCGTTGACTTCCACGATTCGACGGTCTCTACGCTGGCCTTTTCCTGCCACAGGGAGAATAGACGAGAACACCACTTGCGCCTCAAACTCCTTTATCCTTCTTCCCAGAGCCACGTAGTCTGCAGTGATACGCTCAAGGTCGTTCTTGGCAGTATCATTGGTGCCCACGTGGAGAAGCAGGAAGGGGTAGCGATCCGAGGGCTTGATGAGTCTCGGCAGTCTCTCCGTCACATCTTGAATCCTAGCCCCTGGCAAGCAGCACACCTCTCGGTTTTCCCGGTCAGGGCGGCAGATAGATGACTCAGTCCCCCTGAGGAGAGAGTCCCCGACCACCACCACCCTCCTCCTCCTCCTGGGAGTGGTGGTCGTGGAACCCCCATCCCTAGGACGGCGCATCTCATGCCTTCCAATCAGTGGAGTCTCCTTCTGCTCTGTTCCCTCAGACGTATCTTCCACTCCACACTCTGCACTAGTACCTGCAGAGAGAACATGAAAACGGTTGCTCACCTGTATCTGTGTTTCTGGTACATGGATGTTTCTGGTACCCTTTCCTCTTCTGGAAGTCACATGCCGCCAGTTATCCTCGCTGGCCTTCTGTCCCCGCTGCGTAGCCTGCTCTGAATCTTCAGAACATAGTGCCCGCTGAAGCTGATCCTGATGTCTATCCAGGAAATCCTCATTTTCTTTTATGGAATGCAGGGTTGATATCCGTTTCTCCAGACCTTGAATCTTCTCTTCCAAGATGGAGATCAGCTTGCACTTTGTACAGGTATAGTCACTTCTATCCTGTGGAAGGAAGACGAACATGGCGCATCCTGTGCAGGTCACAACAGCTGTTTGCTCAGCATCCATGGTCTCTTCCTTCTAGGGGCTCTCTCCAGGCGAACTCCCAGGCAAACTCCTTCTGTTTGCCTCTCTGCTGTTCGCTGCTCAGCTGGTTCGCAGCTGACTGTTATACTTTTAGCTTTCACAACATCCCCTGGGAATGAGCTACACAGGTTGATTGTGCATGGTGTGAAGTACTTCCTTATGTTTGAAACCTGCTGCTTATTAATTTTATTGCATTACCCCCTGCTTCTTGTGCTATGTGAAGGGATAAACACTTCCTTATTCACCTTCTCCACACCGTTCATGATTTTGTAGCCGTCTATCATATCCCCCTTACTCGCCTCTTTTCCAAGCTGAACAATCCCAGTGTTTTTACTCTCTCCTCATATGAAAGCTGTTCCATACCCTTAACCATTTTTGTTGCCCTTCTCTTTACTTTTTCTAATATATCATTTTTTGAATATTCAAGGTGTGGGTGTACCATGGATTTATATAGTGGCATTATGATAGTTACTGTCTTATTATTTATCCCTTTCCTAGTGGCTCCTAACATTGTTAGTTTCTTTGACTGCCCCTGCACATTGAGTGGATGTTTCCAGAGAACTGTCTACAGTGACTCCAAGATCTCTTTCTTGAGTGATTATAGCTAATTTAGACCCCGACCCCATCATTTTGTATGTCCAGTTGTGATTACGTTTTCCAATGTGCATTACTTTGCATTTATCAACACTGAATTTCATCTGCCATTTTGTTGCCCAGTCACCCAGCTATGTGAGACCCCTTTGTAACTCTTTGCAGTCTGCTTTGGACTTAACTATCTTGAGTAATTTTATATCATCTGCAAATATTGCCATCTCACTATTTACTCCTTTTTCCAGATCATAGGGGACACCACTATTTACCTCTCTCCATTCTGAAAACTGACCATTTATTTCTACCCTTTGTTTCTTATCTTTTAACCAGTTACTGATCCATGAGAGGACCTTCCCTCTTATCCCATGACTCCTTACTTTGCTTAAGAGCCTTTGGTGAGGGACCTTGTCAAAGACTTTCTGAAAGTCCAAGTACACTATATCCACCGGATCACCCTTGTCCACATGTTTATTGATCCCCTTCAAGAATTCTAATATAGTGGTGAGGCACGATTTCCCTTTACAAAAGCTATATTGACTCTTCCCCAACAATTAATGTTAATCTATGTGTCGCTAATTCTGTTCTTTACTAAAGTTTCAACCAATTTGTCCGATACTGAAGTCAGGCTTACTGGCCTGTATTTGCCAGAATTGCCTCTGGAGCCATTTTTAAAAATTGGCATCACGTTAGCTATCCTCCAGTCATCTGGTACAGAAGCTGATTTAAGTGATAGTAACTTATTACTGTTTAATTTATCTATGTGTTCCAAAACCTCCTCTACTGACACCTCAATCTGGGACAGTTTCTCAGATGTATCACCTAAAAAGAATGGCTCAGGTGTAGGAATCTCCTTCATCCTCTGCAGACCAATGCAAAGAATTCATTTAACTTCTCTGCAATGGTCTTCTCTTCCTTGAGTGCTCCTTTAGCATCTCAATCGTCCAGCGACTCCACTTATTGTTTGGCAGGCTTTCTGCTTCTGATGTACTTAAAAAAAAATTGCTGTTAGTTTCTGAGTCTTTTGCTAGTTGCTCTTCAAATTCTTCTTTGGACTGCCTAATTATACTTTTACATTACTTTTACTAACACCTGCTTTACTAACAGTCAGAATCACCCTGAGGAGTGTTTTGCATGCAGCCATGTGAGCATAAAATCTCTGCTCAAGAAGTCATATTGAAATCAAAGTCTGTTACCCTAAAAATTCCAAACATCTTGATGAAAGCTTATATGTAATTTTAATATGAAATAAATTTTTAAGTAGTTGAACCTGTTTACAGCAAATGTAACCAGTTGTTAAAATATGAGTATCCAAAAAATTATAAGGCACACCCAGTTATAGTCAATATAATAAGTTAGCCTGGGCCAAAAATATTACAAAGAAATTCAGTCCTCCAGTCACTGAACTAAAAAAACCTGTAAGTACCATGACAGCGCTATTTAAAGTAACCATCAACCAACACAAAGAGAGAGAACAAGGACATATACAATGCTAAAGATGGGATATTATTAAACGGACATACGTATATTTAGCAATGTTTTAGATACAAACAATTTAAATGTCATTTATAGTTTTCTTTTCAATTTATTTTTCACATCAGAGAAAATGTCCATTTCATTTTTAATCCAATATACCGAGTAACCTGAAGTGCCAGGAATGAAGTCATGTAGTTCCCCAAGGTATTTCTTCATCTCACTAGAAGAGACATAACCTACAAAGTGAAAATGTATATATATATATAAACACCACAGAAACTACAGCACACGGGCCAGTCTTTTTTACTGGTCTTTCTGGAGTGTGGAATGAATATCCACAAAATTAAAAACACTGTTGATATAGGGTGGGGGAGAATCACAGACAACGTACCACAAACACAGAAATGCCTAGTACTTTATTACTATTTTCAGTGAGATTACATCAAATATTATATAATGTATTTCAGAGAAGAGCACTTTGTTGGGAAATACATGCAGCTCCTGAAGCTCTGCCATCATTTCCCCAGGGAAAGCAAGCACAGGGTTGCAAATGTTATCAAATCGTTAATAGTATGCACACAAGTTAAAGAAAGGCTTTTTCATTGGTGCAAATTAGAGAGAAAGAATCTTTATACTGGGAGTGATGTCCTTGGACAGTCCTTCTCTCTACCCCTTCAGGTGCACACTAAATGTTTCCTATGAATTAATGTAGTCTTGTTTGAAGAGTACTACGTTAATGCAAGCTAGGAACCTTTTAGTTTGCATCTGCAGCGTTCACACGGGAGTGCTACAGTGCAGCACTGGTATGCACTGCTATTCATACCCCCATAGGCCAAACTGTTGGGCAATGTAGACATAGGCTTAGTATAGTGTGGGAATGAACTTGTCTACTAGGATAGAAATTCATTTCTGTGCAGAAAAGACAGGACCAAGCCTATGTATCACTTTAGTCCTGCTTAAGCCTTCAAAATAGAATTTAAGTTGCCCATAGGGTTGGCCCTCTGCACAGGGGTGAATTTCACAGTAGGTGAATTATACTGAAAATAATTAATACATGAAAAATATTGTAATAGAGCCCCATACTGCACTTACCAGATTCAGGAACCTCTCATAATGATCAACTCATAATGATAATGATCAAGAAAAGGGGCAGCCATAACACATCCTCTAGAAGGATACCTAGATAATGTGAACTTTTTCTTATCACCAGCATCTAGTGACACAAACCCTAAAGTGCTCATGAAACTAGATGGAGTATCGGAAGCACAGGTGAGCTCCCAAAGGGTCAAAAAAATGGCAAATACAGCACCTATTTTTAGGAGGGGAAAAGGTGGATCCAGGGAGTTACTAGACCAGGGGTCGGCAACCTTTGGGAAGTGGTGTGCCAAGTCTTCATTAATTTAAGGTTTCGCGTGCCAGTAAAAGGTTTCGCATGCCAGACCGGCAGTTCGGGTGGCAGATGGAATACCAGACCGGCAGCGGGCTGAGCCGCTCAGCCCGTTGCCGGTCTGGGGTTCCATCCGCCGGCCCCGCTCAGCCCGCTGCCGGCCCAGGTTCCGTCCATCCAGGCCGGCAGCGGGCTGAGCGGGTCCGGCGGCCGGGACCCCGGCTGGCAGCAGCATGCCACTAAAAATCCGCCCACATGCTGCCTTTGGCACGCGTGCCGCAGGTTGCTGACCTCTGTACTAGACAGCCATTTTAACTTTGATGCAACATCTGATAAACTGCTAGAAATGTTAATACAGCATCACTTTTGATACTTGCAAACACCTAGAGAAATTAAAGTGATAAATAGGGGACAACCTGGATTCATCAAAAACAAATATCAAATCAATTTAAGTGAAAACTATACCCTTTGTTGAACCCAACTGTTAGAAAGTTCACATGGTGAGAAGGACATCTCACTAGGAATAGATGCAGAATTGCATGAATATTGATTGTATAGAATTTGCACAGAAAAGACACACTGCATGATTTTCTGTCTGCATTATAAAGAAATCAAGCATGAACAGGGCATAGAATAGGCCAATCCTCATCAGTATCACCCATAATATTGTTTGCATTTGTTCCATTTGGCAGAGAGTTCACCTATATTAATCTTTACCTGTCACCATGTTGTTCACTGGATAATCCTGAAGTGGACAGAATGCAAGTTTCCCTCCCACTGGTGTTTTTGATACTCTTTTTTCTTTACTGCTGTAGAGAAAAACAGTGTTATTTTTGCTTCTTTCGTTTACTTTTTAAAGCTTGCTTTCAGGAATGGCTGTGTTACTGGATTCGGCTATCGTGGGAATTTCAAATTTTCCCTTCCCTGCCAATCTATAGTCAAGGCTAAGGACCTAAATTCCACAGCAAGAGCTCCTCATTTCTGAAGAAGTCCAGTGTGGCAAGATGGAAATTCTGCAGCAACCTCTGCTAAATTCACAAATGAAGGTTTTTATTGAATTAAATATGGAAATAATGGGTACAGAATCCATTGTCTTATTTATTTTTATATCATGTTCATTTTATTTCAGTCTGGCCTTCCATCTTCAATTTTCATTGCACTGCAGATTTTTGTATTGAACATATAACCACAGTGCAGAAGTTGACAGGAGAGGAAGTTGAAGGTTTTGGAAAGTAGGCAGGGCACAGTTGGGAACAAGTGGAATACAGTTTGGGATCCTGGGATAAATACATTCGTTGGATGTTTCTGCTAAAATGATCAACAGCAAAATAATTATGTTGTGTATTTGGTTGTTGTGGTAATAAAACCTTGTGTTGCTATGGCAACTGAGTTAGATTATTAGGGGATAGCACAGCCGGCTTCGGCTGGCTGTTAGTTAGTTCGGAGTGTGGAAATAAATGGCTGCTGCAAGGTTTACAGCATTCTGTGTCTCCAGTGATTTCTTCCTAAAACTGTTGCCCCCAAGGATATAACAACGTAGCGACGAGGAGGGGATCTCTGTGCTGCCCCAGCAACAGAAGGACGGTTGAGATTTACACTGTAATCATTAGGATTCAGAGTTATCAATCAATTGATATGTTATACCAGGTGTGGCCAAACTGCGGCTCACGAGCCACATGCGGCTCTTTTACAGCTAAAGTGCGGCTTGCGGAGCCCCCATGCCTCCCCATTCTCCACCTACCAGACTGGGAGGGGGAGCTCAGGGCTTCTACTTTGCAGCGGGGTGGCTAGGCTTCAGCCCGGCTCTTGCTGAAGCCCTGAGCACCGGCAGGCACCTCCCACAGGGCAGAAGCCCCGAGCCCCACCACTCTGCCACAGGGCAGAAGCCCCAAGCAGGTGCACCCGGCTCTCGAACTTCTGAAGATTATCGTATGCGGCTCGGAAGATCAGTAAGTTCAGCCACCCTTGTGTTATACGCTCATGTGCCTAAACATCAGGACCTAAGCAATCCTAACATGGAAATAACGAAAATACCTTCCATCCAGGTCTTTTTTGCCCTTTATTCTTTGCGCATCCTCTTTTATGCTAGTCTTTATTTCAACTGGTGTTAATTCATCAAGCTGTAGATGTCAACATACATTTTGATTAAAATTGTGCATACAGCCCCTTCTGACTTGATAAGGAAGCAAAGGAAAGTTCCTCTGATAACTATCATTTTCAATTTTCTGACACTCCATGATAGGCACTATCAAATTCAAATTTTACAAGAGGGCAATATGCCCCAGTGGGTACGTGCACACATGCATGCACACACACACACAAAACAAACTTTAAAAATTGCACAAACACCAAAATTGAAGTGGGAACAAAACAGTCTAACATTGCCCTGCAGAGTGGACTGGGGTTCACCTCAAGGAGGAAATAATCTCACAGCTGTGTGATTCCTTTACTGTAACTGCCATCTACAGCCCTTACTTCCTATCTAGAATTTACTTTGGGACTGTTATCAAGTCCAGTCCCATTTATCTCAGCTGCAGACACAGGACAGTGAAAGGTCCTTCAGCTGGGCTAAGCTTTTACTACTTAGGATTTTAACACTAAAATCAAACTTTGCAATATAAAGCAGGTTGTGTTGATCATGTTGTCCAGAAATCTTAGCCTCTGGCAGGAGGAGATTCTTGCATAGCAGTAATTTGCCTGGGGAACAAGAGATCTGAACCCAAATTTTTGGCATAATAGTACAAAGGACTACCATTAAACCACCCAACCCAGCCAGCAGTAACCAGAGAAAGCACAAAAGCTCTGTAACCTGCTTCTGTGGGTTGAGTGCTTTATATCATTGTTGGCTTTTCTCAATCCATTTCATTATTGTTAAGAATATGGACATTTCTTTGTGGTGATGGTAGTGAATCCCTCTGCCACTCCATTTTCTGCAAGTTCTGAATGGTTGCTTCCTGGACACCATGCAGTAGAAGGGGGATATACAGTAGGCCAAAGGCAGTAGTAGACATCTTGATTATCACAATTCAGTCAAAAAACAAAACAAAACATTTGATCAACTGTTTGACTTGAAGCCCTGGGATGAAATCCTGCCTCCACTGAAGTCAGGCAAAGTTTTGCCATTGATTTCAATGGGACAGGATTTCACCCCTGATGTGCATTTAGTACAACCTTACCTGTTCCATCAGGGAATCATTCATTTGCTCCCATATAAAACTACCAAGTTTTCTTCTAATTTCTGTAGTGAATAAAAATAAATTAATGTCAAAAGTATTACACAGTGGTATCTCTCCAGCAAAAATCAGTCAGCTAGCAGAGATGATCTTTAAGCAAGTGTGAAACAAAACTGTAATGACCACTGATTGGTACCTAGATCAGGATCGCTAGCAGTGGTTACACAGACTCCTTTGTCCCCGCACAGTAAACAGCAAAACAGGCCTCCCACTCCTGGCTAGACTGCAGAGACTCTTCCCCATGCCAATGCAATCTGTCCCCTCCTTTGGATCAGTCCACCCTGTCCGTGCTCTCTGAGGCTGGTGTGCACCATGAGCTCAAAATAATGGGTCCTGTCGCATGGGCTCAGTTGTTCTGTCAGGTCCAGGCCGAGCACTTATAAGAGTCCCCTTTTACAAGCAGCTGGCTCCCCTCCAAACAGCTCCCTTTCTCCCACAGGTCAGGGTTCCTGCTCTCTGCTTCTTCCTGTTTCCTCCCTGAATCTTCCAGGTTGGTCCCCCATCTGCTCATTCACTCAAACCCTCCCGGGGGTCTCTCTTTTTTTTCTTTTTCATGGCAAAGCAGGCTAGTCCATAGCCATCACCAACTATAATTCCTAAATACCTAGGGATTTATATTCTCCCTTTAATTGATTAGATAAAAAGGCATCCTTTCTTATTGCCATAAGGCTTGATATCGAGTCTGAAAAAACGACTGCCGCTGCTGGGTGCACACTCCAGATCCAGTTTAACACTAGCATTATCGCCACTAGTTCAGCTGTCATGACAGCTACACAATCGGATATTCTTTTAGACATATTAATTCCTAATTTTGATACACAATATGCCGTCCCTATTCTTCCTGTTTTTAATCTTTTGGACTCCCAAGGGTCAGAGTTAATTCTGTGTCCTTGTTTCGGAGTGGCACTCTGCTTTGCCTGCCAGGTTTGTGAAGAGTAGCAGGGAGGAGAGAAAAAGGGGGGGTTGGAATGGCATTCCCCCCCAACCAATCAGGTTTGTGGAGAGTGGCAGGTGGGGGGGGGGGGGGGGGGGANGGGGGGGGGGAGAGAGAAATGGGGAGAAAGGAAGCGAAGAGCTTTTTGCCCAGCCCCACATCAACTGTCAAGATACCGGAAACTGCAGGATCCCAAACTCATAGGTGACTCCAATCCACTCATCTGCTAGGAAACAAACGGCCAAACATATTAGCAAAGCAATACCTGTGTAATGACACATGCCCTGACTGGGGGCAGCTCATGGAGCAGCAGCATCTGCTCCTCCATGGGCACAATCTCACTCACACTGCCAACCTAGACCTGCACCTAGTAGAGGGGTAAGCACCACCAGCAGCAGTAGATTCAGATCTACCTGCACTGCAGAATTGTGGATGCCTCCAGTCTTGGGACACTCCCTATGCCCCTTCTCCCCCAGTACACCCAGACTGAGGTCACTGTAATTTGACCACGTATGTTCAACATCACCAACAGTCTCGGTTTTAAAACAATGAGTAAACTGTATGCTAAATGCTCTATATTTTTCCTAACCTCCTTGTACACAGGCAGGGGGAAGGATGAAGTGACCCAAAGCCACTGTCTGTTTCATTTCAGAGCTGGCACTTGCATTTGCAGAGAGATAACAAGAATGAAAAATTGTAGCTTTACCCTCTATATAATCTAGGCTCTGGTGTATTCTAGAAGAAGAAAAAAACAGAAAAAGCTTTTATAAAAAAGAAATGTGAAAAAAACAAATCATAATTATTTGAATGATCAATTTAACCCTAGAGTGTACCAAGGCTGGACACAGTAAATCTTACAGTGACTAATGAGTTTAAAGGGATTGTAAGCTCTTTAGTGCAGAGACTGTCTTTTTGTTCTGTTTGTGTACGGTGCCTAGCACAATGGGATCCTAGTCTGCAACTGGGGTTGCTATGCACTATGATAAGTCAAATAATAAATAAGAATAAGAATACTGTCATGCAATTGACCTACTTTAATTTGTTTCAATTGTTGTAAACATTAATATTTCAAAAGTTAATATAAAGCTTTCACAAAAAATATAGAGCGGGGTGGCCAACCTGAGTCTGAGAAGGAACCAATGTACATTGCCAAAGAGCCACAGTAATACGTCAGCAGCCCCCCATTAGGCCCGCTCCCAGCACCTCCCACCCACCAGCAGCCCCACCGATCAGCGCCTTCCCCTCTCTCCCCGCACCTCCTGATCACCTGTTTTGTGGCATGCAGGAGGCTCTGGGGGGAAGACGGGGGGAGGAGCGAGGGCACGGCAGGCTCAGGGGAGGGGGTGGGAAGGGGTGGAGTGGGGGGAGGGCCTGTGGCAGAGCCAGGGGTTGAGCAATGAGCCCCCCCCCCCAGGCACATTGGAAAGTTGGCGCCTGTAGCTCCAGCCCGGGAGTCGGTGCCTAAAGAAGGAGCCGCATATTAACTTCTGAAGAGCCGCATGTGACTCTGGAGCCACAGGTTGGCCACCCCGATATAGAGCATGTTTTACATCCAAAATCATTAATTAAATACATAGTGCATGGAAACTGATATTACAGATACATTTTTATTTTGAAACAAATTATATGAAAAGCATTTTCTCTTTCACTATCTGTCAAGTCCTGACTTCAGGAAAAATGCACAACCCTGACAGTTAATGCAAGCGGAACTACATATAACTATGCCAGACAGGTAATAATTGGCATAGTTCTGTCAGAGGGTTACAGTGTTATCAGCTGTTGTGGGAAAAACAAATCCTTAGCTCATAACTTGACTGGTAAATGCCTGCAAAGGTGTAGGGATAGTTATGAAACGAAAGAATTAAAGTTAGCTTGAGTTTGGTAAAGAAAATAATATATTTGCTTTATGGTGTGTGGCTAGTAAGGAAAAGGCCCCAATCAGCAAGAAAAAAAAGGCCACATCAGCCTTACCAACCCACTGAAGCAAGGAGGCAGAGCCCATAGATCAGGTAAATATGTATTTTTATATACTAAATGGCATGGCTGTGCAAACAGTTAAAGAAATGGTTCAAGCCCTTTGAATAGAAGTGAATATCTTTACATTGTTTCAAAGCCACAAAGTATTGACAAAAACCTGCACTTAATGTTTGGTGACCTGTTGGCCAGCACCATGCTCCAAAGCCTTCTGTGGCAGTAGTAGTATCATCATAGTACACAATGGGGTGTTACTTCAGAACTGAAGCCAGTGATGTCATAAAAACTAAGCAGAAAAGGGAAAGTTTTTAGGTAATAACATGCTGAATTCCCGTTATCCTGATTAATAGGAGAATGTGGTGCATATGGCTAAAGTTGACAGAACATTGACAATTCCCTGTGTGTGTCATCTGTAAAATGTATTTAGCTGACATTTAATCTATACCAGCGGTCCATGGCTCGCCCACATGCGGCCCAATTAGCACACAGCTGTACCCCAGCTGTGTGCTACCAGCTGTGTGCTAAATAAATTCAAAATTTGCTGCTCTGGTCTGGCAAGGGGTGGGGCTGGCTGAAGGGGAGACAGTGTCCAGCAGCCTGCAGGAGAACTCCTGCCAGCAGGGGGCGGGCGAGTGCCGCAGGGGGACAGGAGTGGGGGTCCCTGGGCAGGTTTGTGGGGTGGGTAGAGCACACTAGGAACTAGGGGTTTGCAGGGGTGCTGCAGCACCCCCAGGTTTTAGATGGGGCTCAGCTCCTGGCCCCATACCTCGGGATCCTGGCTGCCGGCCCACACCGGTTGCTCTGCTCCTGGCCAGGGGTCTCGGATGCCTGGCCCCACTTGGCAGGGTCCCGAGGTCCAGGTTGCAGGGTCCAGCTGCTGGCCGCACATGATGGGTCCCAAGGTCCGGCTGCTGGGCCCCGTGCCCAAGGTTGCACTCCTGGCCCCGCTCTGTGGAGGGGTCTCTGGGCGGGGGGCGCTGGGCATAGGGGACTGTAGGGAGCTTTTGGACGGGTGGCACTGTGGTTCTCAACCTGCAGGCCATAATGATAAATAGGTTGAGAACCACTGATCTATACAAATATTCACTTCATGATTGAGGATCTTTTACAGTCTTTTCTTCATTTTAAGCTTTGCAGCTCTCCTTTAAAAAAAAAACCCACTATCAAGCCCTCTTTTGTTTTCTGTATTTCCTTTCCTTTGTTTGTAATAACGTAGCAGACTGAAAGTAAAATTTCTTTCCCTAGCGATTTGGCTGTTTTCCATTTGGCAAGTATTGATTTTTTTTCTCCCACCTTGCTTATAAAGACTGAATTTTCTCTGTCTCTTGTTTTGATTACGTTCTTATACCTCAGTGAAGAAGTCAGCAACACTCTGGGATTTGAGGTTGTTAGCGAACTGCTACAAAACCAGCTAGGAGAGCATAACAGCAGAAAACATTTCATTTAACTGTAGAATTAACGCTGGTTTGGAAAACTAAACTACTTTCCTTTTTTGCGTTTAAGTTTTTATTAACAAAGGCCAGGTCTACACACACATTTTGTATCAGCATAACTATTTTGATTAGGGGAGTGATATATATGTTTAAACCAAAATAGCCATACAAGTACAACCCTACTATGAATGCAGTTATACTGATATATAGGTGCCTTCTATTGGTATAGCTTTTTCCCCTTACCTTACAGGAATAAGCTATGCAGTATAAGCACCTTTAAGTTGTGTCACTTTAGCTGTACTAGTTAAAGCTGTACAACTTTTGCATATAGGGAAGGCCAAAGTGGTTTGCTATGAGACTTACATATTTTGTCCAAGACATCTTACCTACAGTTTATTGTGGTTGATTTTCAGAAATGCTCAGCATTAGCCTAACACTGTCCCTTTTGAAGTAATTCAATGGGAACAGAGTCGGGCACTTTTAAAAATTCCGTCTGTGTTTTTAACTTACTGCCATTAAATATTGAGATGGTTATTTAACACAATCATTAATGTTAATAATGTTTTTATTGCATTATGTTTTGTATATAATTAATTGTGCAGCTGAAAAACTCAAAAGGTTAGATGTATACAATATATAATACACCTCTACCCTGATATAACGCGACCCGATATAACACGAATTCTGATATAACGTGGTAAAGCAGCGCTCCGGAGGGGCGGGGCTGCGCACTCCGGCGGATCAAAGCGAGTTCGATATAAAGTGGTTTCACCTATAATGCGGTAAGATTTTTTGGCTCCCAAGGACAGCATTATATCGAGGTAGAGGTATATATACACTCAGAGCTTTAACAGAGGCAGGATGCACAATATTTTCAAAACTATGGTAAGGGAATTCTCATAATCCATAACAAAAACAGGAAAAGGAAGGAGAATTTTGTTAGCTGAAAGCACTTTCAGAGAAGCAGGGGAGGGGTGATTAGGGTCAGGGCATATCCAAAAACACTCCACAGATAAGAACACAGCCAAACAGCTACAAGAGTCAAACCTATGAAGTGTACCTCTGTGTATCAGGGTGTGAAGCATCACTGCTGAACAGGTAATCAGCACCATGATGAGTTGAAATCACTCCTCCTTCAGCCACTGCAGAAAAATGGGCACATTGAGTGCATATGGCACTCTTGGTTTAGGATTATTACCCCCAGTATGTTCAGAACACCTTTCTATTTGTGGAGGTCAGTGTCTCCAGTCCTAAGGAACAAAATATGAACTTCTGCTTTTTACCTGACAGTTCACCCCAGTCATAGATTTTTAGATTTGAAGGCCAGAGGGATCATTATTATCATCTAGTCTGACCTCCTGCATAACACAGGCCAGAGAACTTCACCCTGCATCAATCCTACTCAGCCTAATGCAATCCTACTACAATTTATCTTCTCTATTGTTCGGCCATTTGAAATGTGTAGAAAATCTCCAAAATGCAATATTTTGAGTTCTCAAACTATTTAAAAAATGTATTTGGAGACCTTCAAGGCCTAAGGACCAAGGCATATTTTCCTAATCCATCACTTTCTTATTCTGTGGCATATAAAAGAGTTCATTCAGTTCTTGGGAACTTATACACATTGTAACTGCCCTGATCAATCATTCTCCCTTGACAACAATCTTGCATTCATTCCCTATTCTACTTCCCCAATGGCTCACATTGGAACTCACAAGAGTAAAAGAGCCCCTGCCAAGTGAAGTTTACAATAAGGCTGTTTCTGGTGTACTTGGAGAGCAGGAGCTTGGTTCACAGTCTGAATGAGCCCTCCTCAGGGCAGAAATGGAAGGCACAAGGAAAGGTGACTTGCAGACACATTTTCCCCTCCCTATTCTGGAGCTGGCCAGCAACCTGCTCTAACTTTGGGCTTGTCCACACAAACACTTTGATCACAGAAAGCACTAGCCTGCCACACACTAAGTGTCCATGTGGACTCTGTTGCTGTGCACTAAAAGTTCCATATTGCACTTTGACCTACCCCACTTTGAAACAAAAGATTAACATCTATGAATTAAGGCCAGAAGGGACCATAGTTTGCTCTCTTGTATAACACAGGCCGCAGAACTTCCCCAAAATAATTCTTAGTTCACATCTTACAAAAACATCCAATTTTGATTAAAAGTTGCCAGGGATGAAGAATTCACCATGACCCTTGGCACATTGTTCCAATGGTTAATTACCCTCACTGTTAAAAACGTATGCCTTATTTCCAGTCTGAATTTGCCCAGCTTCAACTTCAGGCCACTAAATCGCATAATAACTGTCAAGGCTGATTCCCCACTCTGGCACTTCGAGTGCAGAAGGTGGGGGCCCACGAGGATTCTAAAAATTAATACTGGCTTGTATTAAACTCCCAAGGTCACAGATTTTCTCTGACCTTGGATGGGTAGATTCTGCCACCACCCAAGTGCAAAAACCCCTTTGAGAACCCAGGAAGAACTTGGGAATTCCTCCCTGTGGGATACCCTCAAGCCATTTCACCCCCCCCCCCTCCTCTGGGGAAGAGTTGAGAAAGAAAACAAAAGAAATCAGCTGTTGCCACCAGCTAATTAAACAACATGTACACAAACCTCTTAGGATACAAAAATCCAATCCTGTTTTTAAAAAAGGTAAACTTTATTAAACAAAAAGAAAGAAAATACATCTGAAAACTTAGGCTATTGCTAGATTTAAAAAGAGCAAATACAATAATTAAGCATCAAGAATGGTTTTCTTGAGGTCCAGCTTAAAGGTTACAAGCAAAACAAAAGCATTTGGGATTAGCACAGAGGAGTTCATAAGCCATAAAGAAATAAACAGGAATAAACCTAATCATGTCTTCCTAGACATTTCCTGATATACTCACATATCTGGGGTTTCAAATGAGTAGTTTCTAGGTATGATCTGATGATTTTTCATACCTGGCCAAAGTTTTTACAGCATAGTTCCAGCCCTGTCTTTGCTCTCTGGGAGAACAACACACACAGACAAAGGGGAAGTTTTTTCCCCAATTTTAAAAAGTTCTAGCCTTCCCATTGGCTCTTTTGGTCAGGTGCCCACTCCCTTACTTTTACCTATGGACTTTTTAACCCTTTACAGGTAAAGCAAGTAGAGAACAGCTACTAACAGAGATTTTATAGCTCACTGGCTGGCTGGGTGTTCATAAAAGGGAGCAAGCCCCCCCCCCTTCATTTATCACAATAACTTTCTCTGCTAGATTAAATATTTAATAAATCAATCTTTTCAATATTTGTTCCCCATAGATGTACTTAGACTGTAATCAAGTTACCATATATACTCGATCATAAGCCAGTTCGTTTATAAGCCAACCCCCACAAGATGGATAAGTAAAAATGGAACATTTTTTTATGACCCGTTCATAAGCCGACCCTATAATTCAGGGGTCAGCAAACTTTGGCTCCCGGGCCAACAGGATAAGCCGCTGGCGGGTCGAGATGGTTTGTTTACCTCGAGCGTCCGCAAGCACAGAGGTAAACCTAAGTAAACAAAGAGTCCCGGCGCGCCAGCTGCTTAACCTGACGGGCCGGGACAGCAACTGGTGGGGAAATTTTGGGGGGAGGGGAGAATCTGGGGGTCAGGGGAGTAACCCGTGACTACCCTCCACATGACCCCACCCCTAGCCCCGGGTCCCCCACACTCTCCCCATCCCATCCCTTCCTACCTTATCTGGGGAGGATGTCTCTGGCCTGGCTGGAGCTACTCCAGCAGGCTGGGCAGCGCGGCCGCAGCACGCTCCGGCGGGCCAGACCAAGCGGCGCGGCCGCAGCATGTTCAAGCGGGCCGGGCAGAGCGGCCACAGCCTGCTCTGGGGGCGGGGCTCAACAGAAGGGCTGCAGCCTGCCAGCCCCAGAGCTGCAGCTGCTTCGGAGGCTGGGGGAAGAGCAGCGTGGCCAGAAGCGGAGAGACTCTGTCCCCGCCTCTTCCCCTCTGGCTCTGCTGCCTCTCCTTGCTCCCTCTGTTGGGGGGAGGGGCTGTATCCCACTTCTCCCTCTCTATACCCGTTCATAAGCCGACCCCCTTCTCTGGTGCTTCCCTTTTTTACTAAAAAAATCCAACTTATGAACGAGTATATACGGTATGCCTTAGCCATCTTTGTTAAGCTAAATTGATTGAGCTCCTTGAGTCTATCACTCACGTATTCCAATCCTTTAATCGTTCTCTTGGTTCTTCTCTGAACCTTCTCCAGTTTATCAATATCCTTCTTGAACTGTGGAATCCAGAACTGGACACAGTATTCCAGCAGTGATTTCACAGTGCCAAATAAGAAGTCAAATAACCTCTGCACTACTGCAAATTCCCCAATTTATACATCCAAGGACTGCATTAGCATTTTGGCCACAGCATCACACTGGAAATTCATGTTCAGCTGATTATCATTATCCATCACAACCTCCCAATCTTTTTCACAGTCACTTCTTCCCAAGATAGAATTCCCCATACTTAGGCCTCCATTCTTTGTTCCTAGATGTGTATGTGCCAAATATTGCAATCCCATGCAGTGTCTTTGGGGACCATTGTATTCAATTTATGAATTGTTTATGTATGATTGTGTTCTAGTCCATGGGGAAGGGTTACCACAGCTCATCCAGAAACTAAAAACAGTGGAAGGTGATTACCCTGGGAATTGTAAACAACTCCAGAGAAGCATCACCCCCAGGGGTGATTGCAAATACTGCTTCAAACTGTGTTTTCCAGAGATTTAAACAAAGAGGCTTTTGCTATAAAAAACGGATCCAGCAAATTGACAGGACCTTCCGGCCTGGGAAGGAGGGGCCACCCTTGCGGGCTGTAAAAACTTTGGCCTACTAGGGCCCTGAAAGACTGATGGGTGATAAGCTTTTAGCATGCACATTTATTATTTTTTATGTTTTTTCTGTAATGCTTTTACCTTAAGAATAAAGATGCTTGCTTAGAAAAAGCTGTGTGGTAATTGTAAATGCTGGCAATACACTCACTGTTCATCGCCCTCTGAGAGAAACCAACAAACAGATGCTGGCTAAACAGATGTTAGGCAAACTTACTTGCTGGGGATGTCACAGTGTAAGACGGCTGTGCAGCTTTAAAATCCCAATCAGAAAGGAGTGGGACAAGGGTCTCTACCCAGAGACAGGTGATGACTAGAGACCTGTCTGATCTCCTGGAGTGGACTATGGGGATAGGGGGGAATACAGGCACAGTTACCCTGAAGCTGCGACAGTATACATTTACATGGAGCTGTATTAAAATGCATATTGTTTGCCTGTGCCCAACTTACCAAGTGATCCAGATCGCTCTATATCAGTGACCTGTCCTCTTCCTTATTTACCACTCCCTCACATTGTTTTATTTGCAAACTTAATCAGTGAGGATTTTGTGTTTATTTCCTGGTCACTGATAGAAATGTTAAATAGCGTAAGGCCAAGAACAGATCCTCACAGAACCCCGCTAGAAACACACCCACCCAATGATGATTTCCTGTTTAACATTATATTTTGAGACCTATCATTTAGCTAGTTTTTAATCCAGTTAATCTGTGGCATGTTAATTTTATATCATTATAGTTTTTTAATCAAATGTCATGTGTTACCAAGTCAAATGCTTTACTGAAGTCTAAGTATATACATCAACACCTTTTTCAACTAACCTTGTAATCTCATAAAAATCAACTTAGTTTGATAGGTTCTATTTTTCATAAACATATGTTGATTGGTATTAATTATGTTACTCTCTTTTAATTCTTTATTAAGTGAAGCCTGTATCAGTCGCTCCATTATATTGCCCGGGCTCAATGTCAGACTGACAGACCTATAGTTATCCCCAAGTCATCCCATTTACCCTTTTTAAATTGGCATATCAGCTGTCTTCCAGTCTTCTGGAACTTAAGTCTTTCAAGACTTATTGAAAATCAACATTAACAGTCCAGTGAGCTCCTCATCCAGTTCTGTTAAAAGTCTTGGATGCAAGTTCACTGGAGCTGCTAATTTTAAAATGTTTAACCTTAGCTGTTATTTAACATCATCCTCCAATACTAATGGAATGGAAAAAGAGGTATCATATGATATGACTACATCATCTGTTTTTTCCCCAAATACAGAACAGATATTTGTTGAATACTTCTGCCTTTTCTGCATCATTATTGATAATTATACTATTTCCATCTAGTATTGGACTAGTACCATTGTTTGGAGTCTTTTTGTTCCCTGTGCACTTAAAAAACTCTTTCTTAATTACATCAACTGTCGGTCATAGAGGTCTCCTGGTGTCCCTTTGCTTCCCTTATCAATTTTCTACAATTCCTAGCTTCTGATTTATAATTATTACTATCAACTTCCTCTTTCTTCCATTTGTTATATTTTATTTTTTTATAGCTGTCTTCACTTCCCCTCTAAACAAGGTCTCTTTTTTAACCAACTTGGCATTCTTCCTTGATTGTGGGCTTTTGGGCATCTAATAAAGTGTTCTTAAACAACTCCCAATTATTATTCATATTTTTCTGATTAAATTCTTCCTCATAGCTGATTTGGCTCATAACTGTTTTCAGCTTGTGAAATCAGCCCTTTTAAAAACACCAAGTGTGTGTGTGTGTGTGTATAGACTTTATTCTGTTTTCACATTACAAATGTGATCAAGTTATGATCATGTGTACCTAAGCACCCATTAATTTTTAGTTCTGCGATCTGTTCCACTTTATCTATCAAGACAAGGTCTAATACAGAACTCTCCTGTGTTGGATGCAACACCTTGAGTTAGAATATTGCTATCTATAATATTTAGAAATGCCAAAGATGTTTTAGTACTGGCAGCATGTCATGTCTAGACAGGAAATAAGGTGTAAATTTTTAAGGGCTTTGGAGCTGTGCTCCGGCTCCACTCCAGCTCCAGGCAAAAACCTGCAGCTCCACTGCTCCAGAGCTGCTCCGCGCTCCAGCTCTGGGCTCCGCTCCAAAGCCCTGAAATTTTTAACAGTGAGAGTAATTAACCACTAGGACAATTTAACAAAGGCTGTGGTAGATGTTTTTCTAAGAGAGGTGGCTCAAGGAATTATTTTGGGGAGGTTCTCTGGCCTGTGTTACACAGGAAGTTACAGTAGATGATGACAATGGTCCCTTCTGGCCTTGGGAGTCTATGAAGGTGTCAGTTAGACTGAAGTGACCCATGATCACAGCTGATTTTCCTACCCATTGTAGCAGGCTGTGCCAGGAGCTGGTCAGCCTGGTCAGCCTGGTCCCCAGTGAGCTCTGAAGGTCTCAAAGCACTGGGGTGAAGTTCTGGGGTGCAGCAACTGGGCACACAGGGACACGCAGCCGCTAGAGAGCACTATCACCAGCTGGCCCTGTGCTAAGCATGAGACACCCTCACACAGGCTGTGACAGTGCCCACAGGGCCATGCCTGCAGCTGGGAACAGCCCTTGTGATGCAGCTCTAGGGGTGACGCTCCCCACCTGCTGTCCCATGCGGGGCATGGGCTGTCAGCTGGGACCCATCGCCAGGAGCTGGCCTCAGCGTCCCTTTACCCCACCCGAGCAATCCGGCGGGGCCGGGCAGTGGGCTGCCCTGGGGAAGGAGGGCGGCTCCCCCTGGGGCAGACCAGGCAGGGTCATCGTGTAGCGCCGCGCAGCCTGGTGGGTGACCCCAGCCAGACATTCGTTGCTGCCCACTCAACCCTGGCAATGGCCAGAGCCCAGCCGGGAGAGGGGAGGCTGCTCTGGCAGCAGGCACCTGCCCAGCACCCCAGCTCCGAGACCCAGTCACCCCCGGAGCACTCCCGCCCGCACAGCCCCCAAGAGCAGGGTGCGTGGAGCCGGCCCAGCACCTCAAGTCACCCTCAGCAGGGTGTGTCACTGACTTCCCACCCCCCGGCCTGCACCCCATCAGCGGGGTGTGCCACTGCCCCTCTCCAGCTGGGCCCCTCAGCGGCGTGTGCCCAGGGCCGTCCCGACCCATACACAAAGTACGCAGCTGCATAGGGCACCAAGAAAGCTGCGTGAGGCTCCAGCCCCTGCCCCGCCTCTTCCCCAAAGCCCCCACCCCTGAGGACTGCAGCAGGGCCGGTCCTGCGCTCACCGGCGGCGGGAAGTGCAGGAACCCGGCCCCAGCCGCGCCGCCGATCAGTGCTGGGGGGCGGTTCCCCCCCGCGGGGGGGCTCCATAGGGTCCCAGAATAACTGGCCGCTCGGGCCCCCCTTACCCCACAAATCGCAGAGCTCCCGGGTGACGCTCTGCGAGAACCAGGCGCTGCGGCCCCGGAACATCCCGACACCCGCGCCCAGGCAGCGCCTCAGAGCGAGCTCCCGGCCCTCGGCTTGGCGGGCAGAGCAGGGACAGCGTGGAGGAGGGGCCTGGAGCACTGCCCCGCCCACCGCCTGTCTCCGGGCTGTAGGGGGAGGGGCCTAGACTATTGCCCCGCCCACCGCCTGTCCTCGGGCTGCGAGGGGGCCGCGGAGAGTCATAATGCGCCTTGATCACAGCGCCGTTAAACAGACACCCTCCCCCATCGCGTCATATTCATTGTATTTCTCTTTTGCAAACTTCTGTTTATTAACTGCAACACGTTATAGTCAAGAGATCAGTCAAACAAAGACAACAAACAACTTGGCTTTCAGGCAAAGTTATACAGCAAGAGCCTGTATGTATAAACTCAACTGGGAAAATGTAAATTATAAGTTTATTTAGGAATGCCCCCCGACGGAAACTCACAAGTCCAGCCAGCCCAGACTCAGTTCAGAAAAGAGAATACTAGTACACAGCTTTCAGATGAGTTGCAGTAAGTGCTAAATATTTTTAACATTAACAAAAAAGTGAATATAAACTCTAGATTCTAATAGGATGCAAAAAAGCAGTGTGTAAGGATGTGTCTGCGAAACCAGAATCCCCATCGTCGTTATGACTTTAATGAGCAACAACAATTGACCAGGAAAAAAAGCTGTCAGTAATATAAGTTTTCAACTTTAAATCTGAAAAACAATATAATACAAGTGTCCAGCACTTATAGTAAGGACTGGATTCTTCTCTCACACTGGTGTAAGCCTGCTGTAAATCAGAGAACAATCAGGCCCTGAGTATTTTCCATTGCTAAAGATGTGTCCTTGTATCAAACCAAGTATTCATGGCAGAATTTTAGGGGTCCACTTTAACTTCCTCTAACAATTTTAGGGGTGAGAATTATTTCTTTGTCATTAAGATTTAATAAAACTGCTACCCTAAAGCACTGCTCTATATCTAGAGGCTTCTTGAATGTTAATGACTACAAGATTGTAATGTGTTGACAGGTGGCTCTAGTTCAGGGGTGGGCAAACTTTTTGGCCTGACGGCAGCATCGGGTTTCGTAAATTGTATGGAGGGCCGGTTAGGGGAAGGATTCATGGCCTGGCCCCCACCTCCTATCTGCCCCCCCCCGGACTCCTGCCCCATCCAACCTCCCCTTTCCCTGATGGCTCCCCTGCCCCATCCATACACCCCCACTCCCTGTCCCCTGATGCCCCCGGACCTCCGCCGCCCCATCCAACCCCTCTTCTCATTCCTGACGGCCCCCCCGGGATCCCTGCCCCATCCAACCACCCCTTCTCCCTGTCCCGACTGCCCCCGGAACCCCTGCCCCTGACTGCCCCCTGCTGCCCCATCCAATCCCCCCTCCTTCCTGACTTCCCCCCCGGGACCCCTGCCCCCATTCAACCCCCTGTTCCCCCCCCCGACCGCCCCGACCCCTATCCACACCCCTGACCACCACCCTGAACTCCCCTGCTCTCTATCCGACCCCCCCTGCTCCCTGCCCCCTTACCGCGCTGCCTGGAGCACCGGTGGCTGGCGGCGCTACAGCCGCACCGCCCAGCTGGAGCCGGGCCATGCCACCGCCACCACCACACAGCTCAGAGCACCAGGTCAGACCCCGGCTCTGCAGCTGCGCTGCCCCAGGAGCTCACAGCCCTGCCGCCCAGAGCATTGCACCAGTGGCAGAGCGAGCGAGCTGAGACTGCGGGGGAAGCGGAGCAGCAGGGGAGGGGCTGGGGGCTAGCCTCCCAGGCCAGGAGCTCAGGGCCAGGTAGGATGGTCCCGCGGGCCGGATGTGGCCCGTGGGCCATAGTTTGCCCACCTCTGCTCTAGTTAGATCAAAGACTTCTGCTCCTTCATAGATGTCCGGAATCTGTGTGACGGGTTGGATCACAGAAACCCCCTTGGGAGCTGCCAGCTGATGTGCAAAGGCTACTTCTGTTCCTGTTCTCCCTGCCAGCTCGGTGGCTCCAGCTCCCTGTCTTGGTGAAGCCAGACACACCCGTCTGCTCCAGCACAGACCCAGGATCTGAATCACCTGCCCCAAAGCTGCAGGTTTACCTGAGAACAGCTCACAGAAGTCTGCTTGCCCTTAGCACTCAGATGCCCAATTCCCAATGGGGTCTAAACCCAAATAAATCCGTTTTACCCTGTATAAAGCTTATATAGGGTAAACTCATAAATTGTTCGCCCTCTATAACACTGATAGAGAGATATGCACAGCTGTTTGCTCCCCCAGGTATTAATACATACTCTGAGTTAATTAATAAATAGAAAAAGATTTTATTAAATACAGATAGTAGGATTTAAGTGATTCCAAGTAGTAACAGACAGAACAAAGTAAGTTACCCAGCAAAATAAAATAAAATACGCAAGTCTATGTCTAATTACACTAAATATAGATAAGATCCTCACCAGTTGCAAAATGTTCCCTTTTACAGGCTGATCTTCTTTTAGCCTGGGTCCAGCAATCACTCACACCCCCTGTAGTTACTGTCCTTTCCTTCAAGTACCCTGGGGGGGTGGAGAGGCTTCTTCTTTAGCCAGCTGAAGACAAAATGGAGGGGTCTCACACGGGTTTAAATAGACTGTCTCTTGTGGGTGGAGACCCCCTCCTCACCCTCTGTAGAATCCAGTCACAAAATGGAGATTCGGAATCACATGGGCAGGTCACATGCCCATGCATGACTCAGGACTGCAGGTAGCAGCCATTACCCACATGCTGCCTTGAACGTCCTCAGGTAAACTTCTAATGTGGATTGGAGTCTTCCAAGCTCTTTTGTCTGTTAAGTGCCCCCTGCCTGAACACCTAATTTGCACATTCCTTTCCCAAGAAGTCATCAAATGTTCTAACTGAGGCCACTTAGAAAGCAAGCAATTATACAGCCAATGTTCATAACTTTGAACACACAAATAGTGCCTGCATACAGCTAGGGTGAACATAACCAGTAGATCATAACCTTAACATAGATATGTTACATGGCCTATGTAGCAAAACCCTATTCCAGTTATATTATACATACATTTGTGAGCCCCTTTATGGGGTACGCTGTCACACTGGACATTTTCACTTCTCACATGTTCTCCAATATTTCCACACTTCTTTAGAGGGCTCTACAATTCTGAGTTGCCAGGGCCATGATCTGCACCCACTGAGCTCTATGGGAGTTTTGCTGTGGACTTTAATGAGAATAGGGTCAGGCCTCAAGTGAACTTGTTTCTTTTCTATAACATCTTTCTCATTGCCCTGTATTTTAGTCATGCCATGGTTTGACTGCCTCTGTGCTCCTCACTTGTCCCTTAAGATTGTTTCCATTGGAAAAAAGATGTCCTTTTAAATTCCTTTAAAAAACTGGCTCAAGCCAATGGACTTCGGTGACCTCTTAGCTGTTCAAACTTCAGTATGGTTCTTGGTCTCCATTTGCTACTTTTTGTGTTTAGCAATAGCCTCTGTGCAGCAGTCAGAAATTCACTGCTGTTCTTTGCATTAGGTTCTGCTCCTGCCCCCTTCTAATTGTATTATTTTAAAACAAATCTATCTGTATTGGTTGCTATGCAGAGTTCTGTACTGGTTTGTGGTGGACAAGAGGAGACTGAATGGAATAAAATTTGGTTTAAAAGAGCAACTTTTACACTCAAGGAGTCCAAACGCACATTTCTCTCCCAGCCTTAGCCATTTGAGCCTGTTTTATTTAGAGGGGAAATGTTGACCCTTTCCTTGCCTAAGAGGATCTCCTTAACTCTTAGAAGAAGTGAAGAATAGTTTACTCATCCTCAGCTCCGTCCCCCCAATATCCCAACTCCATTGCCCTCAGGCAACCCCTTGGAGACAGCTCAGCCCAAATACCACCCTTCCCTACAGCTGGCTCTATTACTCTCTCGGATCTGGCTCCCTGCTGGTTTCCTACCCAGTCCTGCCTGGACTTGATCAACTCACCTTCCACACTTTCATGATCCCAGCCCAATGGATCCTGTCCCAGCCAGTGGAACTGGTCAAGTGAGGAGTATTTGCCAGGCCTCAGGAACGTTTTCCATCAACAAAATAGAGTAAGACTGAATCAGGACTCACTCATGGCAGAAGTCCCAACCTCCCACCAAGCCACTACCAGAAACCCTCCCCACTCCCCAGACTCCTGCCCCTAAACCTGTAAAACCCTAAGGCCTGGTCTACACTACAATTTTAGGTCGAATTTAGAAGAGTTACCTCGATTTAAGCCTGGACCCGTCCACACCACGAAGCCCTTTTTTTCGACTTAAAGGGCTCTTTAAATCGATTTCTTTATTCCACCTCCGACGAGGGGATTAGCGCTGAAATCAGCCTTGCCGGGTCCAATTTGGGGTAGTGTAGATGCAATTCGATGGTATTGGCCTCTGGGAGCTATCCCAGAGTGCTCCATTGTGTCCGCTCTGGACAGCACTCTCAACTCAGATGCACTGGCCAGGTAGACAGGAAAAGGCCCGCAAACTTTTGAATTTCATTTCCTGCTTGCCCAGTGTGGAGAGCACAGGTGACCACGCAGAGCTCATCAGCACAGGTAACCATGATGGAGTCCCAGGATCGCAAAAGAGCTCCAGCATGGACCGAACGGGAGGTATGGGATCTGCTCGCCATATGGGGAGATGAATCCGTGCTAGCTGAACTCCGTTGCAGTAAACGAAATGCCAAAACATTAGTGTCGCAGCCCTGTGCTCTGTCATGGCGTCTGTATGGCCAATTGTCGGTCAGAAGGTCACATCGGTGTCGTGTGCACAGCACCGGCGTGCCGTGTGCATAACCCCAGTGGGCCGTGTGCAGAATCTGTTACGTAGGGGGCACCAGCTCGGAATCTGGTTGGTGCAGGAGCGGGGAACCAATTGGATACTGGCTTCGAATAAAACTATGTCGCTTGCCCGAATCAGCAGGAGTGTCCGCGTGTTAGCTGGAAGGCCTGATCACCCTTCCAGCCAGGATCTCCTCCGGATTCAGCCAGGCTCGTGTCGTGTTACAACATCTCATCATGTCTCTGGTGTGTTTGCTGCTGGTCAGCTGCGCCTGGAGTGTGGTATGTGTAGTGTAAATTTTGTAAATATTCAGATTGTTTGGCTCTCTGTTCTTTTTGCTTGGTACCATATGCAGTTTACTTGTTGTTGTATGTTTGTTTGGTCTCTGGTGTAAATTGTTCAGCTCTTGTATGTTTGTTTGACTTCTGGTGTAAATTGTTCAGCTCTTTGTGGTTTTATATTACTGTTCTGGAGATATTTTGATGAATCATTGGTTTCTGTTTCCAATCAAAGTTGTATTGTTAATTGGTAGAAGTGCTCCTCCCCAGCCCAAGTTGTGATTTGTTCCCCATTAATAAATAGCCACCTGTGTTTTTGACCTATAATCTGCCTCAGTCTCTGCTTCCCTCCTCCACTCAATCCTTTCGAACTTGTATTGGTCACCGACAATTAGAAAAAGTCTCAAAGGGCATGAAGGACAGAGGCCATAGCAGGGACGCACAGCAGTGCCACGTGAAAATTAAGGAGNATCCAGAAAGATCCTCCCTGATCAGTATAAGTCTAAGGTTGTAGCCAGTACCTATCACAAAATCTTGGGTCTGGCTCTGGACAAATTGACTGTTGTTATGGGGGCTCTGGCGTCCACTGCTCGGGAGATGATTGATACCCCTAAGGCTCCCGGTACGATTCAATCCCCACCCGAGACCCCATTCTCCCTGCCAGATTATAAAACTCCTGAGCCCTCTCCTCCACCATATCCAACAGCACCCAGGCTGTACCCAACCTTACCATCATTAACCCCCGAACTGGTAGCTCCCAGTCCTGCCGAGGCTATGCCAGTACAGCTCACCCGTACTAAGGTGGACCCCACTGGGGCACAGAACATTACTTATGAGTGGCGTACTCGCAGCAAGGCAGAGATGAAAGAGTTTATCAATGATACAGGGCGAGGGCCAAACGAACCAGTATTCACCTGGCTGGGACGGCTTATCTTAGAATATAGCCAGGAGCTGGTTGATCAGGAGGAAGCAACCCTTATATCTCGGAGTGCTGCCTGGTCAAGAGGAACTGGCCGTGGGGTGCTTTTAACAGCTCCTGTCTGGCCTATCTCTGTACCAGCAGCTGCCTATCTGCAAATACAGAACAGTGCCACAGCATTTCAGTTGCCTCCCAGTGGGATTTCTACCCCTCGCGATCTGATCTACACTATCGCTGGGGCATCCCTCATTTGGTGGGATCCCACACAAACCCCCTTAGGCTTAACACAAGAACAGCAACAGCTTCGGCCGTTTCAGGCATATTGCTACGTCGCTGACCCTGCTTCTATCCCCGTGCATGAACAGGGGACAGACATGGCCCTTGATAGCAGCCCTCTAGGGGATACTAGCACCCTCCTATGGATGCAGGGGTTCCAGGGGCGGCCAGTAACATCGTTGTTTCAGGCTATGGATCGCCTGAAGTGGCCAGCCCCCCGACCACCTGCAGTAGCTGCGGGCATTGTACCCTCTGCGCCCAAACCCAAATCCCCTGACCGCTCTTATATAGAGCGGAAGATTTTTGGATTTTTGCTTGGCAAAGGGGGGCTCAGCAAAGATACTATCCGCAGGTTGAGCCCTGCACAGCAAAAGGAGCTGGCTGTAGCTCTGAGGTGGAAGGAACAGTTAAAGGACCCAAATCAGGAAAACGCCACAGGACCGAGTGTGTAATGACGGCCAACACCCGGTCCGGTGACTCTAGGCCATATTTTCCCCTGATCACTCTCGATGATCAAAAGGTTCAATTTTTGTTGGATACAGGAGCCCAGGTATCCATTGTTCCCCCATCTATCCCCCATGAACGTACGGGCCGAATCATTTATGTTCAAGGGCTCACTAGTGTCGAGCCCCGGCCTGAGGTTAGGGTTAAAGCCACCCTTCAGGGTGTCCCCATCCGGTTCACTGCTCTCCTGGGAGACCAGGCTCTCCTCGGAGGACGCGAGTTAAAAGCTTTTAAATTGGCCCCTGTTATTGCTTCTGTTTTACCAGTCACTGTGAATGTAAACCCCCATGAGCCCCGAGCGAGTAATCCGACCCCATGGAGGTTCCAACCTATCCCTACTCCTCCCCAGGGAAAAGCCTCGATAAGTCAGCTTATAGTTCAGCTTGAAAATGTATCTGACGGGGGCACGGCCCCCTCCCCTCGTGCTGGTGTTCTGTGTCAGCGGTGTGGCATGTTTTATGCTGAACTTCTCCCAAGCCACACTTCAGCCCAGCTAGCTGAAGTTCAGGGAATATTCCTAGCTGCTTCTCATCTTGCTCAAGCCCATCCTCGTACCCGGGTTGTCCTTGGTGTAGATTCTGCCTATGGGGTATCAATCCTCACTCGTGAGGGACAGCCGCGAGCCCATGAGGATTTGTGGGAGCAAATTTTCGCTGTCATGGTTAAAACTAAATTACCCTGGTTTGTTACTCATTGTCCTTCTCACCGACCAGACAGCAATTCACTCCATACTACCCTTGACCGGCGCCTTCGTACCCTTGAGGCCGAGACCCCTAGTAGTCCTGAGGTGTCACCTGCTACTCTCCTTAACTCTCAGTACCCCTTTTTGACATGGATGCATGAAGAATGGGGGCACTTGCCTGGAAAGGCTCTCTATGGGATCCTCACGGTACGCGGGCACCGTAAATCGGAATTGACCCGTCAGCACTGCAATAATGTTTTACGCGCTTGCCAGCAGTGCCAAGCAACCCGTCTTACGTCCCGGCCCCTTGTATTTCATGGGGCCCTACGACCCCAACTTTTCAAACCCGGACATCACTGGCAGTTAGATCTGATCGGTCCTCTAGCGGGGGCTAAGTTGTTTCCAAAGGGGCTAGTAATTGTAGATTTAGGCTCTCGTCAAGTCCACTGCACACCGTTGAAGCGGTCCACAGCTTCAGATGTTAATAAAGCATTGCTTCAGGTTTTTGCAGCTTGGGGCATTCCTTCTGAGATCCAGACAGATGGAGGCCCCCCATTTACCAGTCAAAGTTTTGAGGCCTTAGTTACTAAGTGGGGTGTTCAGCTCGACGTCCGCCTCCCTTATCAGCCCCATAGCAACGGTGTTGTGGAGCGCCGCATTGGGATCCTTAAAACACAGCTCCGCGCTATTCTTGGAAAGCCAGACTATAAGGGTTGGCATCTTGTGTTATCTCAGGCCCTTATCACTTTAAATGCAGCCTATAGTCGATGGCCAGATATTGATCCAGAGCCTCCGCCTCCTTGGAGACCGGCCTTCTCCCCACAAGAGCTGGTGTGGTTGTCTGCCCCAGTAGCATCTGGGCATCCACAACCCCTCCCAGCTATTGTGTCCAAGCCTGGTCATTTCCCCAATACATATCATGTTGTGTGCACTGGCCAGTCAGAAGCCCGGCTAGTGCATCATAACTGGCTTAGCCGGCGATCATAACAGGACTCGCCCTAGGGGGCTTGTCCAAGCTTTCTTTTTCTCATTTCAGGTTTATCTGCAACCACACCATCCACACCCAAACCCTCTGGTGAACTGGATTTTGGCCTACGCTCGTCAGGAACTTTTGGCTGCTAATTCAAGCGATGTTTCTTCCATTCCCACAGATCATTATTGTGTAGTATGCTCCAACCCCCTTTCTACCCTCGGAGAGATTCCCTTTTTCCTTGATTTTATCCCTATTAACAATGTGTCTCGTGAGGAACCCGCCTCACAGTGTAATGAACCTAGTTGGCCCTGGAGACATTTGTTCACCTGTAATTCTTCTCAGTTGGATCGATTTAAGACCCCTAGCACTTCTATCTCCGTGTATAACTCCATGTCTCCAAGCAGTCCCTGTTTTGTGTTTTTGGGACCCGATTCTCTCCGATCTTGGGGAAACTATCCCAACTGCTCCCATTACTATATGCCCCCACCCCCTTGTCAGTGGTGTGGTGAACAACATAACTGTAGTAATCAGCCTAATTGGTATTGCCAGACATTTGAATCTACCTTAGTTACCCTCAAGCAGTCTAATGTCCCTGTTACTGTTTTTAATGCTACCTCATGGCTGTCCTCTTTCAGCCGTGTATTTTCTACTCGGAGGCAAACAGTTAACCTTAGGGCCGTTGATTGGGCACATCGTTATTGGATTACAGTTGCCAATGATCCCACAATTATAAACAAAAAGAACTTGCTCCTTAAGTGGGGCAATACTTCTGGCCTATATTCTCCTTCTGGGATTTACTGGCTGTGTGGTTATGGCATTGCCCACAGTCATCTCCTTTTACCCAAAGGTATCTGTGCCCTCGGACAAGTTTTCATTAAGGGAGGAGGCGTCTTTCACAGACCTCCCTCTGCATTTGGTCCCCAGAAGCGTGAACTCACATGGTGGACCCGTCTAAAGTCTGCTACTGAAACTCTTTTTTGGGGTTATGTTCAGTTTAATCCCCTTAGTTATGCTTTCACCCTTAACCAGCTTCGCAGCCTTTCTGTAAATCTAGAAACACTCACTAATCTTACAGCTCTTGGATTTCAACAGGTTGATGATTCTCTTACTGTGCTAGCTGAATACACCGAACAGAATCGCCTGATGATACAGACTTTGCTGCATCAGGACTTTTGTGAAGCCTTAGAGAACCTTGATTCTCGCTTCAAAGGACAATGTTGCCTTCATTTGCGTCCTGGATGGAACAACATCTCTGCCATTACCCAGCAGTTATCATCTCTGGCTGTCCGCATCCGTGAGGAACGTCAATCATGGGACTGGTGGCAAACTACTTTGTCAGGATGGGGACTTGGACAATGGGCACGATCTATCAAATATTGGTTAATTGCTGCAGCAGTTGTTATTGTTGTTTTTTGTTTAAGTCTTGCATGCACTAAAGCCTTAATAACTAGAGCTGTATCTGCACTACCTATTCAAGCTACGTATTCTGCTTTTCAGTCAGCTGACGACCTATCAGACATTGAAGCCTCAGTTTAAATTTGGTTCCTTCCCCAGGCTC
>QXTE01000431.1:73824-112216 GCA_003942145.1 Platysternon megacephalum
AAATGCCAAAACATTAGAAAAAGTCTCAAAGGGCATGAAGGACAGAGGCCATAACAGGGACGCACAGCAGTGCCGCGTGAAAATTAAGGAGCTAAGGCAAGCCTACCACAAAACCAGAGAGGCAAACGGAAGGTCCGGGGCAGAGCCGCAGACATGCCGCTTCTACGCCGAGCTGCATGCCATGCTAGGGGGTGCAGCCACCACTACCCCAACCCTGTGCTTTGACTCCGTCAATGGAGAATCACGCAACACGGAAGCGGGTTTTGGGGACGAGGAAGATGATGATGAAGAGATTGAAGATAGCTCACAGCAAGGAAGCGGAGAAACCGGTTTCCCCAACAGCCAGGATACGTTTTTCACCCTGGACCTGGAGCCAGTAACCCCCGAACCCACCCAAGGCATGCTCCCGGACCCTGAGGGTGGCAGACAAGGGACCTCTGGTGAGTGTACCTTTGTAAATATTAGACATGGTTTAAAAGCAAGCGTGTTTAATGCGCGGCTAGTACAGCTACTGGAAAAGTCTGTTAACGTGTATGGGGATGGAGCGGAAATCCTCCAGGGACATCTCCAGAAAGCTCTCCTGGATGTACTCCCAAAGCCTTTGCAAAAGGTTTCTGGGGAGGGCTGCTTTATTCCATCCGCCATGGTAGGACACTATACCACGCCAGGCCAGTAGCACATAGTCTGGAATCATTGCATAACAAAGCATGGCAGCGTATGGTCCTGGTGTTTGCTGGCATTCAGACAACATCCATTCCTTATCTCTCTGTGTTATCCTCAGGAGAGTGATATCATTCATGGTCACCTGGTTGAAATAGGGTGTTTTTTTTAAGGGGACATTCAGAGGTCCCCGTTCCTGCTCGGCTGAACAGAAATGTTCCCCGCTGTTAGCCACGTAGTGGTGGGAGGGGTGAAGTGATCATCCCAGATAATTGGGTGTGTGTAGGGGGGGTTAGCTGGGTTTGTGCTGCACGTTAACCGGGAAACCACAGCCCTTCCTTTTAAATTGCCAACCCATTTTAAATGGCCAACCCAACGGCCGCTTGGTATGGGAAATGAGGGCGCTGCTGTTTGAAACCATTCCCACATGTTATGAAGGTTAAAGAAGCCAAAAGACTGTGGCTTACCATGGCTGCCTGCAAGCTGAATTCTGTTGCCTGGCACTACGTGAGTGATCTCTCACACCAAACCCACAGGCCCTCAATATAAGAGGCAAAATGTGACCTTGTAACGAAAGCACATGTGCTGTGTAATGCGAACAGCAAGGTTTAACGGGAAAGAGTGATACTATTGTTCTCTAAAATGTGTCTTTTTAACTACCAATATCCCTTTTCCCCCACCAGCTGCAAATGTTTCTCCTTCGCAGAGGCTAGTGAAGATTAGAAGGAGAAAAAAGCGCACTCGGGATGACATGTTCTCGGACCTCCAGATGTCCTCCCACGCTGACAGAGCACAGCAGAATGCATGGAGGCAGACAATGTCCGAGTGCAAAAAAGCACAATATGAACGCGAGGAGAGGTGGCGGGCTGAATCGCGGGGTGAAGAGAGTAAGTGGCGGGCTGAAGAGGATAGGTGGCGTCAGATTGCTGACAGAAGGCAAGAGTCGATGCTCCAACTGCTGGAGCATCAAACTGATATGCTCCAGCGTATGGTTGAGCTGCAGGAAAGTCAGCAGGAGCACAGACCGCCGCTACAGCCCCTGTGTAACCAACAGCCCTCCTCCCCAAGTTCCACAGCCTCCTCACCCAGACGCCCAAGAACGCAGTGGGGGGGGCCTCCGGCCACCCAGCCACTCCACCCCAGAGGATTGCCCAAGCAACAGAAGGCTGGCCTTCAATAAGTTTTAAAGTTTTTAATTTTTAAAGTTTTAAAGTGCAGTGTGTCCTTGTCCTTCCCTCCTCCTCCACCCCACCCGGCTCTTCCCTCCTCCCCCACCCCTCCCGGGCTACCTTGGCAGTTATCCCCTTATTTGTGTGATGAATTAATAAAGAATGCATGAATGTGAAGTAACAATGACTTTATTGCCTCTGCAAGTGGTGATCGAAGGGGGGAGGGGAGGGTGGCTAGCTTACAGGGAAGTAGAGTGAACCGGGGGGAGTGGGAGTGTTTCATCAAGGAGAAACAGAACTTTCACACCGTAGCCTGGCCAGTCATGAAACTGGTTTTCAAAGCTTCTCTGATGCGCACTGCGCCCTGCTGTGCTCTTCTAACCGCCCTGATGTCTGGCTGCGCGTAATTAGCGGCTAGGCGATTTGCCTCAACCTCCCACCCCGCCATAAACGTCTCCCCCTTACTCTCACAGATATTGTGGAGCGCACAGCAAGCAGTAATAACAATGGGAATATTGGTTTCGCTGAGGTCTATCCGAGTCAGTAAACTGCGCCAGCGCGCTTTTAAACGTCCAAATGCACATTCTACCACCATTCTGCACTTGCTCAGCCTATAGTTGAATAGGTCCTGACTACTGTCCAGGCTGCCTGTGTATGGCTTCATGAGCCATGGCATTAAGGGGTAGGCTGGGTCCCCAAGGATAACTATAGGCATTTCAACATCCCCAACGGTTATTTTCTGGTCTGGGAAGAAAGTCCCTTCCTGCAGCTTTTGAAACAGACCAGAGTTCCTGAAGACGCGAGCGTCATGTACCTTTCCTGGCCATCCCACGTTGATGTTGGTGAAACGTCCCTTGTGATCCACCAGTGCTTGCAGCAGCATTGAAAAGTACCCCTTTCGGTTTATGTACTCGCTGGCTTGGTGCTCCGGTGCCAAGATAGGGATATGGGTTCCATCTATCGCCCCACCACAGTTAGGGAATCCCATTGCAGCAAAGCCATCCACTATGACCTGCACATTTCCCAGAGTCACTACCCTTGATATCAGCAGGTCTTTGATTGCGTGGGCTACTTGGATCACAGCAGCCCCCACAGTAGATTTGCCCACTCCAAATTGATGTCCGAGTGACCGGTAGCTGTCTGGCGTTGCAAGCTTCCACAGGGCTATCGCCACTCACTTCTCAACTGTGAGGGCTGCTCTCATCTTGGTATTCTGGCGCTTCAGGGCAGGGGAAAGCAAGTCACAAAGTTCCATGAAAGTGCCCTTACGCATGCGAAAGTTTTGCAGCCACTGGGAATCGTCCCACACCTGCAACACTATGCAGTCCCACCAGTCTGTGCTTGTTTCCCGGGCCCAGAATCAGCGTTCCACGGCATGAATCTGCCCCATTAACACCATGATTTGCACATTGCTGGGGCCCATACTTTGTGAGAAGTCTATGTCCATGTCTATTTCCTCATCACTCTCGTCACCGCGCTGCCGTCGTCTCCTCGCCTGGTTTTGCTTTGGCAGGTTCTGGCTCTGCATATACTCCAGGATAATGCGCGTGCTGGTTATAGTGCTCATAATTGCCGCGGTGATCTGAGCAGGCTCCATGATCCCAGTGCTATGGCATCTGGGCTGAAAAAAGGCGCGAAATGATTGTCTGCCGTTGCTTTCACAGAGGGAGTGGGGGCCTGACAACATGTACCCAGAATCATCCGCGACACTGTTTTTGCTCCATCCTGCATTGGGATCTCAACCCAGAAATCCAATGGGTGGCGGAGACTGTGGGAACTGTGGGATAGCTACCCACAGTGCAACGCTCCAGAAGTTGATGCTAGCCTCGGTACTTTGGACGCAGTCCGCCGACTTAATGCACTTAGAGCATTTTGTGTGGGGACACACACAATCGACTGTATAAAAACGATTTCTATAAAACCGACTTCTATAAATTCGACCTAATTTTGTAGTGTAGACATACCCTAAGAAACCGTCAGAGACAAGTGCTACAAACAGCATTTGTGATGCTGGGTGTGTTGGAAGGGACACACCCTGCTATATTTAACACATTTTTACTAACATCAGTTACTAAATCTATGAGCCTTGTTTCAGACCTACTGGTGTCTAGGGAAACCTGCTTCACAGGGGGAGCCATCAGCAAATCTGCTCTTACATGTTGAAGAAGATTTTCAGGGCTTCACTGTTCTCACTGGAGTCATTCAAGCAGGGACAGAAGTACGGGTAAAGCTTTTCTGTGAAAGTGTCCATGAAAGTGTAGATATGGGACATCTTATTAGCATCATAAAAGGACACCTGTCCCCCCTCATAGTCCAGATACACCCCAATCCTAGACAGGCTAGTGCTCAGGGTCAGACCTCTCGCAGGTATATCCAAAGCTTTAAACTTATTCCTGTCCCTGAGCCTTATAAGCCAGTATCCATCCCTGGGTGATAATGTGTTGTTCCCTTTCCGGTTGATGGACTCTTTGACCACCCCCAAAGTCCATTTGGTCTTGTTCTCCACCTCCACTTCCCAATAATGTTTCCCTGAAGTGAATCCTTCAGATCCCAGGACAGCAACACTGGAATCAAACCTCTCTGGGTTATCTGGGAGCATCTGCTTTCTGTCATCGTGTCTCACACAGCGCAGATCTTCTGAGAGAACGAGGTTTGGATGTGCTGTCTTCGGGTCCAGAGTCACCAAGGAAAGACCTTGGTAAAAAGAGAAAACATAGTTATCAGAGAGAGCATTTTAGCATGGTACTTTCTACAGAGTAACCAGGGCCCTGGGAATGCTGCCAGAACTGAGAAATTCTCCTCTTGCCTGGGGGCCTCTCATCAGCATGCAGGAGAATCAGACCTAAGAAGCACTGCAGAGCAGACAGAGGAAGCAGAGCTCCACACATGGCAGGGTTCATCACCAAATCGTTCCAAAAAGACCCAGCAAGGTAGGTGCAACCAAACCAAAGGAAAAACTATGGGGAAAATCTATTTGGGGGAGAGACACTCTGGGATGAGGTGAGAGGTGGAAAGTAGAGGAGGAAACAACGGAGATGATGCTTCCCCTCTCCTCTTTCCACATCAGATAGTCCTTTTAAGTGCTTTCACTCTTTAATCAGGTTACAACATTGCTCTCCCACCAAAATACCTCTTAGCCTAGAGAAAGGAAGCCAGCCATTTTAATCCTATCTCTTCTACTGACTAGCACTACAAGCCATATCTAACAAGGGTTCCCAAATATCCATCACCACATTCCTCCACCTCTCCTATTTTACAAATGGGTTAAGTGAGTACCTGGGAGGTGTCCCAAGGTTATAAAAGAAATTTATAGCACAGCTGGGACTAGAATCCAGGAAGAGCCATGTCCCATCTACAGAGCCTCTCAGAAAACATATGCCAGATCATCTGTTAAAGCTGTAAAATAGAGTTACTCCTAGTAGCATAGATACATTAACAAATATTACAATATGCTACACATATGTAACTAAAGTGTAGAAAAGTGTGTGTGGGTATATTGTATCATCTGAGAAATAGTGTGATTGTGTCTCACATGTGCTGTGGCACCTGTGACAACAGGATGTCACAAATGTACAATTATAATTTCATAACAAACTTGTATGATATTATATTGCATTACTTGAGACACAGGATACGGCCATGTAATAAAATGCTAAATCATAAAGCATAGACAAAAGAGGGCAGAGTTAAGGTTTGTCATTTCCTGAATTTACTATGACTTTGCAACCTTAACATTTCTTTATGGTGCTTTTTTTGTACAGAAGATATTATTACATATGCCCTCCCCCGCCCCCTTCAAAAAATGTTAAAAAAACATTAAGGTTGTAAAACCAACCACTCAAATGTTAGGAAATATCAGAATTAAGGTTTCTCTTCAACCTTAATTTGGCTCCCTTGTGTGTATGCATCATGATACTGTCTTTAATTACATGATCATGTGCTATTTCTTCCACAGGACTTCATAGAGTGAATGACTAGTTATTTCATTTTTGTTTTTCATTCTCCTCATTCAGGGTGTGGCCCCAGGCCTTATTTATTGCACACCATCCAAATCCCAAAACTATTAATTCTCTCCTGGGCATTTCTGTGGTGTTCTCATCATAGTATTTGATCATACACATGAATGAATTTATCTTCCCAGCAATCCTCTGAGTTTTACAAAATCTAACAGTACTAGAAATATTTTAATAATTTTCAAAAATTAAATTTAAATTATTTTTTTGTTTAGATTTAAGCCTTTCCCTCTAGTCCTGGGACTCCAGGCATATCAGCATGTTGTTATTGCATGTGAACTACAGATTGAAACAGACTAGAAACTAGGGGGGAAACTGCATGTAATAGCTCATTATCATTTTGAAAATCAGGATGGAACAGCAACACAAAAGGAAAAATAAAACCAGGACTGAAAAAAAGCAGGAATGGGGCAAATGGACTGTAGCAAATAATGAAGCAATATCTCATTACCTGGTCCGAGGATGGATTTCATTTCCTTCCATGCGTTGTACTGAATTGGACCCTTGAACTGTCCCAGGCTCAGTTCACGACAGACAAGTGCACCCAGAGATAAGGTGCCTGCTTTTTGCTCTAAGCTGTGCAGGACACAAAGCACACTGCCTGTTAGATTGTGTTTACAGTGTCTGGTAAATACAGAGGCTACAGATGCACTAATGCTGCAAAAAACATTGCAGCGTCTTTGGTAAAATGTTAAAGAAAGTCTCTTTGACTGGATTCAAGCCTTTTTGTTTTCCCTTTCTGTGAACATTCTAGCAAACAAACTGTACTGGCACTGTGATTAATTAGACCACTGTGTCTAATCCAATATGGTCACCACTTTTACAAAATCGTGATAAATCTTGTACAAAGTATGCCTTGTGAGGTATAATTGGAAAAGTTATAATCTGCTGACTATTATCTTATTATACTGTGTGTATCGACATTGTGTGTGGAGTTATGAAATTTTGCTGTATGTTTGTAACTCAAACATGTTGTGAGTCTGAGAAATGCCCACAGATTAGCTCTTCAGGAATAACAAAGGAACTGTAAACAAGAGCCTCTGCATGTCATTCCTGAAGACACCTCAAATGGGCACGTGCACAGAAGGTGCAAGCAAAAATTTGTAATTCATATGAAGGACTGATGGCAAAGCACAGACACGATTGAACTGTCTGACCCCATGACACAGCAAAGATTTTTCCCTCAAAAAGGGTCAAGATATAAAAAGGGAGAAGAAAGGCCCCTGGCCACCTCTTTCCTACCCTATCTCTGGACTGGTGAATTCTGACAAAGGAAATTTTGAACAAAAGGATGGAGGTCCCCAAAAACTATTTGGGAAACCCAGAGAGACGTATAGAAAACTAGCAGATTGAACATCCCTGCTATCATTTTGGATTTACAAACTCTAATTCACCTGAAACACATTTTACTTGCTTTAACTTGTAAATAACTCTCATTTCTTTTTCTTAGCTAATAAATCTTTAGTTAGTTTACCAAGAAATTGACTGACAGCGTTGTCTTTGGAGTGAGCTTTTGAGCATCCATTGACCTGGGGGTAAGTGACGGTCTCTTTAAGGTGGCTGTAAGAACCTAAAGATGGTGATTTGGGGTTTTAATAAGCTTTCATCACAGACATCCAGTTCATCTGGATGGTGGTATAGGCTGGAGTGTCTAGGGGGACTGTCTGTGGCTCCATAGTAAGCTAGTATAGTGATCCAGAAGCACACATTTGTTGCTGATTTGATTAAATCAAATTATAGGTTATACTGCCAGTGAGGGAGTGTCTGCCCAGTTCTTTGACAGTCTGACCTGAGACTGACCCTCTCAGCTGTGACCCATACCAGACATCGTGACAGGCACAAATACTCAGGATAAGCAAATCTGAAACCTGAATATTCACCAAAACTGAATGTCAGGTGGTGAAACTAATCAACAGCAATAGAAAGTGGAATTTCACACCCAATCATGCAATTCAGAATGTACACTCTTTTACTGATTAATAGCATAAATCATCCAATCTGGGAATGAGAACAATATGTGACTTATGTATGGCACCAACCCCACACAAATTCCACTTTCTGAATATTCACATGGTGCTGTTTGCAAACAATCTGCAGACCAGCAATAATTTGTTGAAGAAATTTGTGAATAATTATGAACTGCTAAATTTAAGAATTTCACAATTTGTTCATAAATGGTTTTGCGAACAGAAAGAAGCAAAATTTGTCAGCTAAATGATTTGTTATGAACTATTTGCCTAGCTCTAACAGAGACTGAAGAATACTATAAACTTGTACTTACTGTTCCATGAAGGTTTTTATGCCCTGTCAAAGGAAAAAAGAGAAAGGTAAGAAGAGCCATTTATTAACTGTCTAATTCTGTATGTCATATGTTAATAGTATTTAGAACCCCAGCAGGCAGCTATATGTTGTAGTGGAAAGGAAATTGACAGTTTTTTTGAACTCTCAAAGGAGAAGATAACCCTGCCCTGCCATAGCCTCTTCCTCTGAAACTGTCTCTATCCTTCCTCCAGAGCTTGTTCCATTTCTCCCTCCTGGCCAGGGTCTGAGGGGTGATTTCAGCAAACATGCTTCTCAGGATATTTGGTATTTCGCAGCTTGTTCTGGTTTTGATACTGGAGATGCAACCAATCCCTTAGAGGGAATTATGGGAAATGTCCTGCTTAGAAACAGCTCCATGAATATATCCTACTTTTTCTATTTCCTTTCCTGTGCTCTTTGGCTGGGATTGTCAAAGGGGCCGAAGGGAGTTTGGCACCCAAATACCAAGGAAAGTCCATAGGAGTTGGACACACTTTAGCTCCTTTGAATTTCTCAGCTTTTATTACACAGGACAAGTCAATCAGAATCCTTTCTTCCTGAGGTTTCATCTACTCCTATTACTTATTCCCCAACCAAAATCACAATCCATTGGCTGTCCCAATGCAGGTCTTGGTATCAGGATTATCACAGAGGATCAGGCTTTCAGGTGAGGAGTAAGCAGGAGAGCAGAATTCTTAACAAAAACAATTAGCCTATTTTCATGCACATTTCCTTCATAATAAAATCCAGGCATTAGCTGACAAATGTTTCTAAATAAATATTTTAAAGTGTCTCATTAGGAATCAGCTGGAGTTAGAAATATCAAGAGGTAAAAACCAATGATGGTGACTTGGATCACCCTTCTCCAGTTCTCCCTCCCAAGTGCTCTGCAGATAGAACTTCATGTTCCCCAAATTATTACTCTGTCAGTCTACACTTCACTCTGTGTTAATGTTTAAGTCCAGATTTCTCACTGTAAGGAAGTCGATAGAACTGTGCTGGTAGAGCTGGGACTGAATGCGTAACACTGTCTCCTTGGCTCGCTGCCACTTTTCCTGGAGCTTGTTTAAATTGGCCTCCATTTCTTGGAAGAGGATTTTCCCCTCCTCTTGCAGCTCATTCATTAATCTTTTCTCCCTTCCATGAAGGAACTGGTGGAGTTTCAGAAACTCTAAGGAGATGTGGTGCTGAAGATGAAATTTGTTCTCCTGGAAAACACACACAGTTTGTTAAACAGGAAATATCTTGTTCTCAGCAGCTTCAGATAAAAATATTTACTAAGATAACTAATTGCTACCAGCTCATAAAGCACAAGTGACAAATCACTTGTTTCATATTTTATAATTGCCAGTGTATCCTGTGAACCATTTATACCTTCTCAGAGGATTGTAGAATCTGCTTTACAAGGACAGACCCTTGGTCTGTCAAGTCTGCTATTGAACTCTAGCCAGGACAAATACAAAACGGTTACTAACATGTTCTGTAACTTTTGTTCTTCGAGATGTGTTGCACATGTCCATTCAATTTTAAGTGTGTGCACGCCTAGTGCACTATTGTCAAAGATTTTTCCCTTAGAGGTACCCATTGGGGCAGCGCATACATTATCTGCTGCCTCATGCTGCCATGCAATGGCATAAAGGCAGAGCCACCCCCAATACAGTCACTGACTTTTGTTTTTGCCAGGGGGTGCTCTCTGCCTTCTGGTTTCACTGTTTGCCAAGTACATGCTCCTATCACCTACTGTTGGCTCATGGGTACTGAGCACCCCCTATTTTTTTCATTGGGTGCTTGAGCCCCAGAGCACCCATAGAGTCGGCACCTATGACCTCCAACCTCTCTCAGTTCCTTCTTATCAGATAGACTCTGATATATGGGGGTAGGAGGGTGGGTCACGGAATGGACATATGCAACATATCTCAAAGAACAGCAGTTATGGGACAGATTAGTAACCATTTTTTCTTCTTTGAGTGATTGCACATGTCCATTTGACTTTAGAAGACTCACAAGCAGTTCAATCTGGAGGTGAGATTGACCTGAATAGTAACTGAAGGACTACCCATTCAAACCTTGCCTCATTTCTAGATTGCTGTGAGATGGTATAATGGGAGGCAAAGGTGTGTACTGAAGACCAGGTTGCCACTTTACAAATGTCTAGCACTTGAGCCAGAAAAGCCATGGAGGTCAACTGAAATCTTGTTGAATGTGGTGTTACCCTGCTTTGTGGAGATATGTTAGCCAAGTCATGTCACAAGCGAATACATGAGAATGTCCAAGATGATATCCTCTGGGATCAGACTGGGAGCATTTTCATCCATCTGCCATCGCCACAAACAGCTGTTAGGATGATCTAGACTGCTTGGTCCAGTCCAGGTAGAATGCTAACACTCTCCTAACCCCCAAAGTGTGACGTCTCTCCCATCGTTATGCACATGTGTTTTGGGAAGAAAGAAGGCATATTGCCTGATTGATATGGAAGTTAGACACCGCTTTTGAAACAAACTTTGGATGGGGATGTGGATAAACTTTGTCTTTAAATAAAATAGTGTATTGAGTGCCAGATATTAGAGCATGTAGCTTTCCTACCCTTCTGGTTGATATAATAGCCACCAAAAAGGCTACCTTCATCAAGAGATGTAGTTAGGAACTGGTAGCAAAAGGCTCAAAGGGAGAATTCATTAGTTTTGACACTACCAGGTTTAAGTCCCAAAGAGGAACAGGGTACCTGTACCTGTGGCTACACCTGTTCCAGCCACTTCAAAAACCTTATTGACATAGAATTGGAAACTACAGAAAAATTATCAGTGGGAGGGTGGAAAGCCAAAATAGCTGCCAGATGGACTTTGATAGAACCCACAGTCAGCACCCTGTTTTAGGAATAACAGATAGTCTAGAATATGCTGTATTGAAGATCAGACCAGTGAAACCCCTTTTCATCAGGACTAAATGGAGACTCGCTTCCATTTTGCCAGGTTAGTGTATCTAGCAGATAGTTTTCTACTATTTAAAAGCACATCCTGAACATGTCTCCTCTTCTTGAGGGTCTAGCCATGAAACTTCCAGACTGTCAGGTGGAGAACCTACAGGTTGGCGTGGAGCAGCAAACCATGGTCTTGAGAAATTAGGTCTGGGTCCAATGGTGGAGGGAGTGGAGCTATGTCCAACAGGGACAAGAGAATGGAGAACCAGTGTTGCTGAGGCCACAATGGGGCTATAAGAATGACTCAGGCATGGTCCTGCCCGATCTTCAACAACACTCTGGGTAGGAGTGGGATCAGAGGAAAGGCTACAGGAGCTTGTTTGCCCAGGGTGACAGGAAAGCGTCTGTGAGGGACCCCAGACTGAGACCTTGTCGAGAACAAAACTGCTGGTATTTCCTGTTGGCTTTCATTGTAAATAGGTCTTCCTGGGGAGTCCCCCATAGCAGGAAAATGCCCTAGGTGACATCCAGATAGAGAGACCATTCATGGTGACTCGTAAATGAGCTGCTTAATTGGTCTGACAGCTGTTCTGCACAGCCGGAAGATCAGAGACTTTGAGGTCAATTGAATTGGCAATGCAAAAGTCCCACTGCTTGCTGCCTCTTAGCAGCGTAAAGACTACCGGGACCCTCCTGGCCTATTGAGATAGAAGATGGCTGCTGTATTGCCTGTAAGAACAAGCAGATTTCTTTCCTTGATATGGGGAAGGAAGGTTTGACATGCCAGCCAAATGGCTCTCAATTCACTGACATTTATACTCAGAGCTAACTCCTGAATGGACCATACACCTTGTTTTTGCGGGGAACCCAGGAGGGTTCCCCATTCGAGAGCAGAAGTATCTGTTACTAAGGTTAACGTTGGCTGAAGAGGAGTAAAGGGAACCCCACACATACATTGGCAGGGATTGTCCACCAGTCCAGAGAGGCTAAGATATGAGAGGGTACTCGCACCAACTAGGGGATGACGGGTCTGTGAGTATATCAAAGCCAGCCATCCTTGCAGTTTCCTGAGACACACTCTGATGTGCTGGACTATATATGTCCATGAGGCCATACGCCTTAGAAGCCTGAGGCAATTTCACACTGTCATGTTTGGATGAGCTTTCAGGTCTAATGCAGCAGTCCGTATCGTTGACAACAAACCTGACTGAGAGCCTTCGCCACCAAACTGAGCCTGTGGTCCTCCTTTATGAGTAACATTGAGGTCTGCTACATTAACATGCTGAGCTATCTACTAATAACATTGGAGCTCCAAGGTCAGAAGCACCGAGCAGCCTAAACAGCATTACCGAACAACGACATTCCATCCTCCAGCACTTAACAACCCTGAGTAGTACTATCGAGGTCTGCTGCACCAGCTGTCTGCACAGAGCTGGACAGCACACTGAGAGAACACACACAAACACACACACATGGCTGCCACATAAGCCTCTGGCATGAACAGCCCTGGGATAGCCTCAGACTGATGAGGGCACTGCCGAGGACAAAGGAACTGCTTCTGGGGCCAAACTCAATGGGGCCGGTGCCAGCGCTGGAGTCAACCACCCTGTGATCCGGTGACTGCCTCGAGGAGTGCTTCAGTTTGGAGTGCACGCTACTCGCACCTCTGTCCACATGCCTGCTGGACTTAGGACCCAGAGGACTCCCTCTCCCAATCAGTTCCTTAGAGGCCCTATGTTTCTTCCTCAGTGCTGGGGAGGGTGAACAGTTCCAGGATTCAGCCAGCACCGGGGGAGTGCTCCTCACAGAAGCTGAAGTGCTTGGCACAAGCTCTGAGTAGGATGGCTCCAAGGGTCGCAGAGCTGCCTCCATTAGCAAAATCCTCAGCCTGGCCTTCCTGTCTTTTGTGTTCCTCAGTTTAAAGTCACTATAAATCCGACACCAATCTCGTACCTGAGAGTCACCCAGACACTTTAGACAACTGGAGTGTGGGTCATTCATGGGCATAGGCTTATTACAAGAAAACCAGGGCTTGAAGCCCAGTGACTGAGGCATGTCCAGGTACCAGTAGCAGAACCCAAAAAAGGGGGAACTGAAATGTAAAAATACTCTGAAAGAAAACTTAACACTCAAACTACTAACACTAAACCCATGGCAAACAGGCACCAACTATATACAAAAGGGGGAACTTGTGAAGGCAAGACCACAGATTCTAACAACCATCATGGGCGGTAAGAAGGAGCTGAGAGGGGTCAAGGACAGTTATGCCATTTATGCCATTGCACAGCTGCGCGAGGCAGCAGAGGGCACATCCACTGCCCCCTATGGGTACCACTGAGAGAAAGATCTCTGACAACTGTGTACTGGGCACGCACACTCCTGAAGTGGAATGGATATGTGCAATCACTCAAAGAAGAACTGATATTTCATAGGAAGAAGGAAAAATGCCCCTGACCAATTGTGAAATGCTGCAAATTCCTTCCTGACTCCTACAGTGATCCATTCATGCTGTGAAGCATTATATTTAGCTACCCTGTTCAAGCAAAACACAAATGTTACTAGTGGTCAAAGCATCATCCTCAAGAAGCAAAAGAGGATGCAAAAGAGGCAGAGCTGAGCAAACCTCATGTTATGAAAATCTGGCCCATCTTCAACAGGTGCTTCCTGATTGTGCTGCTGTCTTGAAACTCATTAATATTTCAATAAATGTAAGGTTCTTTCAGGAGCAACTGTGGTTTTCCGGTGAGACCTGGTGAAACTCAGTGAATCTGACTGAGTTCACTTTGAGTTAGTTTGAACAGCAAATCATAACCAAAGAAATATTCCACAAACCTTTTTGAACCCATTAGAGCTGGTTGGGAATTTTTTGATGAAATGGTTTTTGCCAGAAAATGCATGTTCATCAGAACTGAAACTTTCAATGGAAAAGGGTCAATTTTGGTGAAAATTTTGTTGGGAAGGTTTCTGAGGCCCAGAAGGGAATTTCTGGGCAAAGCGAGAGAGATAGAGAACCTGTACCTCAGGCTAGCCAACAACCTGGTGATTAGGACACTTGCTGGGATATGAAAGACCTGGATTCAATCCCCTGCTCTGCCTGATTTACAGCAGTGACAATAACCTAGGTCTCCCACATCTCAGGCAATCCTGTCCCCCAATATTACACTGTGAGAAGTCTTGGTGTCATCCTGCTCTGGAATGAGAACAATTTCTGAAGTCTTGAAAATATGTGTGGGACAAGAAAAACATTTCCCACCCAGCTCTAGAACCAATAACGTACACTTTGCAGGGCTCTAGAAATAAGCAGATCTGGGAAGAATGGTAGATATTTATAACTGTCTCCTGGTTAGACCCGATGGAGCAGTTTCTTTACTCTGCACATTCAGGAAGCTAATGATCCAAACTCTACTCCCATTTAGCTCCATTGCTAAGAAATTAACATGGTGTGCAGTTTTTGTAGGTAATAGAGGACATCTTGGGTGCATTGTCAGGTGTGAGGCCTTCAGCAGTGATGGGGAAACCTCAAACACACAGAGGTTTGGTTCAGGTAAGGCCCCAACATTCAGATGTTAATCAGACTTATCCAGACCGTTGGGATTTCTGTGCAATGGATGGATGAAATGACCTCTTGAGGTCCCTTCCAGCCTTACATTTCTAGGACGCTCAAAACAGCTGAACATGTATATTGGATTCTGGAAAATGGGCTGTTGAGGGACTTAGAGGGCAAAGCCAATGAAGTTCTCTCCAAGTGCTTTTTTTGAATGCCCATGCAGCATTTTTTTAATGCAGGCACATTTCAATGTGCATTAAGATGCTTAATATATACCTCCACATATTGACCGCACATCATTTTGTCCTTAGTAGTAAACTGACTACTCACTCTAGACTCTTTGTTCCAATAAGAAACCCCTGAGTGCTGTTCTCATCAAGAATGCCACCTGAAGTGCATTAAAATCAGGTCTTTTTGAATGAATGCTACTCACTTTGTGACAAGAGATTTTCTCTTGCTGGGCATTCTTCAGAGTCTTTAGTTCCTGCACGGTGGCCTCCAACTGAGTTCTGGTGGAGATCAGCTTTTCCTGTTGGTATGAGAAACACAGGCATTATGCTGTAATGTATGTAGTTATTTATACTAGCTGAAGCTAAATGGATGTCTGGGAGATGGGCCTAATGAGACCTAATTTTTCTCCTGCACTTTTCCAGTTGTTACGTTGGAGATCAATTGATACCAGAGGCACTTAGATTATTCTCTGTAATCTATGGAAAGACTGCAGGAAATAGGTCAGTGGTTCTCAACCAGGGGTACATGTACCCCTGGGGGTATGCAAAGGTCTTCCAAGGGGTACATCAACTCATCTAAATATTTGCCTAATTTTAAAGCAGGCTAAATAAAAAGCACTAGCAAAGTCAGTACAAATAAAAATTTCATACAGACAATGACTTGTTTATACTGCTCTATGTACTGAACATTGAAATGTAAGTAGAGCATTTATATTCCAATTGTTTTATTTTATAATTATATGGTAAAAATGAAAAAGTAAGCCATTTTTCAGTAACAGTGTGCTGTGACACTTTTGTATTTTTATGTCTGGTTTTGTAAGCAAGTAATTTTTAAGTGAGGTGTAAGTTGGGGGTATGCAAGACAAATCAGACTCCTGAAAGGGGTGCAGTAGTCTGGAAAGGTTGAGAGCCACTGGGTTAGGTGACCTCAGTCCACAGCCTCCCTGCAGATAGGATGCTGCTGTGCAGTGGAATCCTTGTGGGGGAAGAGAGAATGGCAGACACTAGCCCATGAATACATAGCCTATTGCTGATCATATTTGGTACTTCTCTTTTAAAATGTTGTTTCTTTGATGGCTGCTGCAGCCCTCCAAACCCAGGTTACTGTCCTTGTGGATCAGTGCAGCATTCCCCCTCCCCCTCTAAGAAGGGCATCATGCATGCTATCTACTCCACACCCACTGTGAATGTCTCCCTGAAGTGCTCCAGGAACAGGCCAGCAGGCACTCTGCCTTCTGAGACCAGTGAGCCACCCACCTAGGGCTCCACCTCTCCCCCATCCCAGAGAGCACAAGCCCTCCACGACTGAGGCTATACAAAAGGTAGGAAGCAGAGGAGATTCCTAAAGCCCACCTTTCAGGAGAGCTCAATACATTGGGGAGATACCAGCAACTTCCCTTAGCATCTTAATCACTGCACAATAGTTAACTAGAGTCCTAAACAGAATTTAAAGAGAGACTTTCGGCTGGGTAAGCTTGAATAATTAAACACAAATCCAGTCCCTCAGCCAGTATCTCAGATCCCTTTGCTTTGAATGCAAATATAACTATAGAGGAGCTTTTCATCCCTCTCACGCTATCTCTTCCTGCTGATGAATTCTGCAACAGTCATTACTGTGGGTTTCTGGCGTCACAGTCTGTTGTCATGGAAATTATTATGACATCACACACTGCGTTTCTGTGACCTCCCTGCTGGACAAATCTGAGAAGGAGCAAATGTCTCCTCAGTGCAAACATCTGTACAAATCAAAACATGTGGTGAGAAAGATTAATGAAAGCTGAATCGGGGTTTGACGAATGGTGAATCAAAAACTTGCCCTGGTGACTGGATCTTACCCATTAGGTTCTGCAGAATCTCAGCTTTCAGGATTTTTTAAATTAAGGTTTTAGCCCTTATGGTTGGGAAGATCCCTTTTGAATGGGCCTCATGTAATCAATTGCAGTATTGTTTTCTAGAGTCTGCAGTCACACTGAATAACTGTGAACTGCCAAAGGCCCCAATCCTACCACCAGTATACAGCCTGAGCAGCCTGCTCTGTGCTGGGGACTTACTGAAACGCCCAGGGCACTCAGTGGAGCCAGTTGGTGTCTGATTTGTCCAAAGAACTTGGAGGGAGGCCTTGCAAGACTGAGCAAGCAAAATTTTCAAACTATAATGATCAAGGATAAGGCCAAGAAGCTTTGCCTTTTGCGTCAACAAGCCACTTGAGGCAAGGCTGACCTTCCAGAATCTCCAAGACTGGCCATCTTGGGGACATGAAATCATGACATCAACAAACAGCCTTTGATCAGCACCCAAATAGGGCCCTTTAATGTGTAGCGCTGCACCAGCAAAACATCATCGTCTGGCTCTTTGCCTGCAGGTCCAGCTCTTACTCTACAAGAGTCCAGAAGACTGCAAGAATTGAGAGTTCATGAGCCCCTGTTATCTTATTTTTCCTTTTTGTACTTTTATTAGCTGGAAGACATCCCAGCTGCTTAATATTTTTTAATTTTAGTGTGGGAAAGTGTGGTTATGACCATGCATGTGTGTCTGAGCACCCTCAGAAAGTTCACACAATGAAGGCACCAGAAAGAAAAGTTCCCCGGGTTTAAACAGCTCTAAATAGTGGATCATAAAATTACTCATTGGGATGTGTACAAAAGCGTTGTATTAAAGTCTGTAATATAAAAGAAGCGGATCTTGTTAGCCACCACATAAGAAAGGAATTTGAAGAAGGCAGCTTTGTAATTGGCTTCCATATTAAGCTCTTGATGAGCTTTAAATCCTCGATTTGATTGGTTTAGGTACAATTCTTTAGTTGGGATTGAAAACAAAACAGAGAACCACCTTCTTAGAATCTTCTCTAGAATTGATAAGGATTGATTATTTTTAGCATTCATTTGACTATTTAATTCCAATCCAATATTGAGACTAATGTGTGGATTTGATTTTGATTTGACTGTTGTAATGCACCATTTTTAGTTTAATTTAAAAGTACCGATAGTAGCTTAGATGTTTTCTCAATTTATTTTTGTTTAGTTAATAGCTTTAATCCCATTAATAAAACTGATACTGAGTCACATTTCCTTCAGAATACAATGTGGGTTCAGAACCTTTGAGGATATCAGCCAATCAACTTAAGAGCCTGAGCAGCACACGGTTATTAGCTTTTGGTAAGTAGGTCACCCTGCTCCCAAATTCCTGGTACAGTGGGGTCCAGAGGCAGCCCCACTTGAAACTAGGCCTCATAGTGTGCAGGGGTATTCCTATCCTGCATGGGCTCTCCAAATCCTGTTCTGTTCCCTGCACAGACAAACTATGCTGGTTCTGGGCCACTACAAGACAGCCTTCCACTGCCATGGAAAGAGGAGGCAGAATTTACCCCAAGAGCAGTAGTGTTCATCACAGTGGAATGTTAACTCCACTTCATAACTGACACACTTCATAGTCCATCCTTCACCACTGGGACAGTGCAACTGCTGGAAATTAGAGTATGCACAGGGCTCAAGCAATTTTATCACCTAGTACAGCTGGATGATATGATGGTAAAAATACCTGCATCCTCGACAGCTTCTACTGTTGCTACCACTGGCGGTGAATTCCAGCTATGAAATTTACTAATGTAAATGCAGTCCTTGGGTCTCACTTTTATCCCTCAGAATTTCAAGCTGCCCTATAACCTAGGAGGCTTAAACCTTCACCCCACCTCTAGAGTTGTGAGCACTTCAAGCCCTGGTGATGAAGATAAAATCCTCTGGCTAGTGACATACTGCATAAATATTCATGTTTTAATTGCAGCATGGACAGTGCTTAGCATGTAAAAATCATGACTCAGATCCCTAAAATCAAGAGTGGCTTAAAATAATAATTTTTTTAAAAAATAATAAGTGTGGGGTTCTTTTTATTTACGTCCTGGTTTTTGGAGCCTTTGGGGTTCCCTTGGGTCATGTTTTCAAATGTTTCTTCAGAACCATGAAGGCTAGGATCCTGTTATTACTTTGAAATGAAAGCTGAGAGTCTCACAAGATCACAGAATTCCAGGAGCCAGGACTTTAAGAATAATATCTAATATGGCAAGACTTTCAATAACATTGTGGGAGTTGGCAACACTGTAACGTATCAAATGTTCCACATTCTCTTCAGTGGAAAAATGTGCTAAAGTAGCAGAGAATGTTTCACACCTGCCTTTGACTGAGCCTTACCGCATAGAGCTGCACAGCATCTGGGAGGAGTAGGAATTGGGAGCTTTGATCGTCAGGCTTCTGGGCATCTCTGCAGAGAAAGCAGGCCAGTTTCCCATCCGTCTTCCAAAAGAGCTTGAGAGGCTCACCGTGTTTGCTGCATTTCTGCTGGCATTTCCCTACATGAAAGCCCTTGATCTTTTCCACTAGTTTTTCCAGCACTATGTTCCCTATGTACTGCCTGTCCAGGGACTGTGCTCGGCACTCTGGGCACAGGCAGACCTCCGCCCTGCCCCAGATTTCCTCAATACAGGGTCTGCAGAAGTTGTGGCCACAAGGCAAAATGACCGGCTCCTTAAACCATTCCAGGCACAGAGGGCAGGTCAGCTCCTTGGTGAAATCTTCAGCTTGTGGCCTCGAGGGCAGGTCGGAGGAGCTGGTGCTGAGTAACAGGTTTATTTTGCTTTCATTGTCACTTACAGAAGTGGATGAGGAAGAGGAGACGTTTGTACTGGAGAAAGATGACATCGTGCTGGAGGGAAATGTCTTAGATCAACTACCAAGCAAAGACCATCCTGTCAGAAGGGAAATGACTGGAATGAGATGCCCCTTCCTAGCCTAGGGCACAGACAGGGCCGGCGCAACCCATTAGGTGACCTAGGCGGTCGCCTAGGGTGCTAACATTTGGGGGGCGCTGGCCGCCCCGGTCGTCGGCAGTACTTCGGGGACGGGACCTTCCGCCGCCTAGGGCGGCAAAAAAGCTGGCGGCGCTCCTGGGCACAGATCTCATCAAGGGTAACCTAGGCATGAGGAGGATCTTCAGCAAAACTCTCCTGTTGAGAGGGGCCTTGGGGTGAGACTTTCTATGACCAAGGCCACCCCCACCCCCAAGCACAGTGTTAGCCGCCCACATTGGTGCATCAGCATAGTGCACATACCGACACTGGGCCAGCCTGGCAGCTACATAGGGAGTAATCAAATTTACCTGATAGCCAGCCCTCAGGCTCACTCCCCGGTCTCCCACTAAACACCTGAGACTGCAGACAGCACTCAACCCAGAGATGTGCACCCAATGAGGAACAACCATACAAAGTAACACAACCTATAAAAGCACACATAGCCCCGCCCTATATCACCACATACACACAACCATTCCCCAACCCCCGACCTCACATATCTAGCCCCAATACTGACAAAACCTTGCTCACCAGATGTATTACTGCACACAAATGCATGTCCCAGCTACACTTCAGACCCCCCAGATATTCCCCAGAACTAAGATATGCCCCAAACACACACACACCTCATATCTCCTACATATACCAGAGAAATATGCAACAGAAACAACTATCCCTAAGTATGTCCTTGACACCCCAACTCACCACTACACAGCTACATTCCACACATAGACCCGAGAAGCCCCAGTTTCCAGATATACCCCCAGACACCATCACATACCAGCTGGGCACGCAAAAGTCACATTTGGAAATGTAGGTCCATAGATGTATTTTTCACTGCTTCTTCAGTGAGGAAATCATTTTAAAAGCAAAGCCAATCTAAATTATCTTTCTACAGTCTTAAACTAGCAACCCTCGGTTTTGTAGCTCAACTGCCCTAACCAATAATCTCTGATATGGTAATGACTCCTCCCACTCCACACTGGTCAGCAATGGAGACTGAATCCCAGATCTTCAGTACTCAAAATGTGAGTCACAGCTATTCGAACTAAGGTAGCACTGCCTTTAGACGCTTGCACTAGTAGGCTTTTATCATCTTTCTTAGGACCAGCCAGAACGGAGAACTAAAAAAACACCTGGAACCAGTAGGTTACACTTTGCTATTGGCCACTCAGGATTTTTCAACATGTACCAACACTTTAGGGCTCACTGAAAATCCCCTGCAGAATCTCAACATAAAGAGAGAATCCTGTACTAGGTGCTGGGTCTTCTGCTGCTCCTACCCCAGGCCCTGGCAAGATTCACAAGGAGAAATCACCCTCGGCTACTTCTTCTCCATGCTTCATGGCCCCTTAAGGGTGCATCCCCTTCACTGCTCCTCCTCCCCCCGGCCATGGGTAGGTTCAAGGGGTTAGCTCCTCAGCCATTCCCTCAGCCATCCCCTCCTTCTCCTCACCCCAGTCCTCCAGAGGAGCTTCCTCTTCCTCCAGCACTGTGGAGAGGGAGTGGGAGGGCTCCTCTTTTGCTCTTATCCTTTCTTCCCCAGGGCCTACCCCCACGCAGCTGCAAGCCCCAGGCTGTGCAGCCACCTTGAGCAGAGCCCTGAGTCTGCCAGCAGCCTGCACCATGGCTCTGTGGTCCCAGAGTGAAGGGGAAGGTAGACTCAGGGCAGCTCCTCTCTGCTCCCTCCCAGGCCAGACTGTGTGCATGGCACACCAGGCGCAGAGCTGCAGGAAACAGTAGCGTGTGGGGGGTGGGGGTGGCAAGGGGGGGAGGAGGGAATGGTGTGAAGAACCTAAAGGCTGGAGGAAGCCTCAGGCAGTCTAAAAAGTCAGCAGCTCTGCTGAAGAGACACCCTGGTCCAGGGTACATCTATCACCCCATCCAGAGACACCTCAGGGTACTCAGCCTACCCACCACATCCAGCTATTCCACAGGAGATTCCCCCTCCCCACCCAGATATACTGCACACATGCTCCCACACACACCCCTCAGCAAGGTGATGGATGTCCATGAGTCCCAGAGTCTAGGCCTCTAGGTCTGTGGTGGAGATTTACCCCAAGGCGATTGGTCTCAACAAATCCTAGGGACTAGGCCCAATGAATCTAGGGAGGAGTTTTACCCTCAGAAGATGGCAATCGGTGAGCTCTGGACTAGGCCCATGTGGAGGACTCGGGAGACTTGCGAACGAGGCAGCTGTCAAGTCACCGGGTCTGGCCGAGCAGGGCCCTTAGTGAGCGATGCCACAGGAAAACGGCACAGGCAAGGTTCTGGAAGAGGGTGGGCATGCGGTGAGGGGCAGGTAGTTCCCCAGGGACCTGGGGGCAGATGCTGGAAGAGGGTGGCCGGGGGAGGCAGGTGCTGGGAGAGCTGAGGAGTTTGAAGTAGACTTTGAAGTAGACTGGCGGAGTTCTGAGGGATGTGTGGAATGCAGGGGAGGTTTCTGAGAGAGGATGGCAGTTAGGGAGAGGCAGAATGGCAGTTACTCAGTTCCCTCCCATGAAGGGAAAGGTTCTAGAAAACAGGACCAGCAAGGTAGGGCTCCTCCCATCCACGTTTTCCCAGGCTGTCCCCTTGGCTGGGGTAGCTGTCTTGGATGAAGTGGTTCGGATGTCCTGGATTTTTGTAGCTGAGAGGTGGCAACCCTACACACTAGTCCACACTGCCCAACATTTCAAGTGGCTACTCTGGGATGGGTCCTAACCCCAGGGAGGGGTGGGAAGCCCTGGGGGTGGGGAGGTGGAGGGAAGTTACAGAGTGAGCCTGCCCCACACTCACCCCACAGCAGCAACTCCTGGGCTCCTATCCTGTGGGGTTGGCAGGGCTCAGCACCCCACCCTGGGCATTATGACCAGGCCCAAGTGCACAGCACTGCTCAGGTTTGGTCTGGACCCCTCACCCCATGCACCAGGTCACAATGCCACTCACTCAAATTTAGCCTGGGCATGCGCACATACATATGCCAACAGCAGGCCAGGCCAAACCTGACCATCCCTGTGGAGCAGGGGTCACTTTGTAATACCTGGAGCGGGGAGCCAAGCCCTGTGGAGCAGGGGTCACTTTGTAATACCTGGAGCGGGGAGCCAAGCCCTGTGGGGCAGGAGCCACTTCAACCAGGACAGGAGGGCTTGGGGTGTGTGTCAAAGCAGGACAGTTCTGCTAAACCTGGGACAACTATTGGGAAGTCTGCTAGTCAGTGGGAGGCATATGGGCAGATAGCGTTTTTCCTAATGAAAGTAATTAATTAATATAATGTTCAGGATTTCTACAATCTTAAATATCCTAAAAGTGCTGTGCAAGCATTAGCTGGTTGGTGTGAGTCCGTGAGGTCACAGGAACCTGGGGAGGAAACTTATGGCTGGAGAGATGGGCAGTAGTAATAACGTATTCATGCTTACTACTTACATATAATAAAAGTGTTACTCGCATATTAAGTAATTAAAGGTGAACTTTCAGATAAATTTAGACCCAAATGTAGTTGCAGTCAAAACAAACTTTTGCTAAGCCTCACACCTCAGTAGAACCATTCCAGTGAATTTTTTGTTTAAACTTTCAAAGGATACAATTTATTGGTAAAGGCCTAACATTTCCCTACAGTGTTTGCTACACAGAGATTGCCACCCTCTGCTAATGTGCGAGAATGCAGGAAAGTGATTGGTAACCAAATACATTTATACTCACTCTGTCCCTGCTAATTTAGGTGGCTGGAAAAGTAGAATGGGGTTTAATTATTTGATACACTTTTCTTGGTTTTAAAATACAGATAAATTCCTGTCTTTTACGGAGCATCGACAATTGGAATATACCAGACTTTTCTTTATTCCTGTGTTTTCAGAAAGAGTTTTCTTACTCAGTGTCACCGAGTCCCTGGGGCGATGCTCTGGAACTGCTCCCCACCAAGCCAGTCAGGACTTTGGGGAGCAGACTGTCTGCAGGGCTCCCATGGAGCAGACTGTCTGCAGGGCAAGAAGCTCACACGGCTTCACCTCCTGGGTCTCTCCTGGGAGCATTCAGCATATGCCCCTCCGTGCGCTTCCCACAGCGAGTCCGCCCAGGTGGGGTCCTGAGGAAGCCAGAGGGCCTGCACGCACCCCCACTTAGCAGTCAGACGTGACTCTCAGCCAGCCAGTAAAACAGAAGGTTTATTTAGACGACAGGAACACAGTCCAAGACAGGTCTTGCAGGTACAGACAACAGGACCCCCTTAGTTAGGTCCCTCTTGGGGCCCAAGGGGGGGGGCCAGAGCCCCATCTGGGCTCCCCTCCGTTTCCCCAGCCAGCTCCAAACTGAAAACCCCCCTCCAGCCCCTCCTCCTCTGGGCTTTGTCCCTTTCCCGGGCCAGGAGGTCACCTGACCTCTCTGTCTCCAACACCTTCAGTTGGCACCTTTGCAGAGAAGGGGCCCAGGCCATCAGTTGCTAGGAGACAAAGTGTCAGGCATTTATATGCACTGGTCCTTTGCTCTGCAGCAACCATACACCCTTATCCCACCACCTAGATACTTAAGAACTGCATAGGGGAAACTGAGGCACCTGCACAATATTCACAGGAAACATTAAGAACAGTCCCACTTCGTCACACTCAGCCTGAGGTTAAAATTTCCATAATTAGAGAGCCTCTTTAAGCAAATGCTGTCTTCAAGTACAAAACCTTAAATGGGATGAGAAGATTGTACAAAGTACTGTCTGTCTTCCTTGCCTGTTAAAAATAATTTCATGATTAAATGGGAAAAAGTTGTAACATCTTTTCAAGCCAGAGGGATGGAATTCCATAATGTCTGTCATACATGCTTGTTCTGCCTCAACAAGCTTGTTAGAGTCACATTATCAGATCACATGGAAAACATTGCAATCACTAAGGTGCCCTGCATCCTGGGCTCTGGCCCTGCCCCATATTAGTTCCTTATTGGGCACTTGCTCTTTTTTTCTTTTTTACACTGAACAAAAATATTGGCTTTTTCAGAAAATAAGGCCAGCAGGGGCCATTATGATCACAACAGGTATAGGATTTCACCCAGTACACCTCCACCCCGATATAACGCTGTCCTCGGGAGCCAAAAAATCTTACCGCTTTATAGGTGAAAGCACGTTATATCGAACTTGCTTTGATCTGCCGGAGCGTGCAGCCCCACGCCCCTGGAGTGCTGCTTTACCATGTTATATCCGGATTCATGTTATATCGGGTCACGTTATATTGGGGTAGAGGTGTAATTTCTCCATCAAACCAAACAACTTCTGGTGGGGCTAGAACCTCTGTTTTTGGTGCCATTCCTTCCAGAATCTTGTTTCTTGACATACCTGAACTCTTGAGGAACAGCGCAAAACTGGATACTAGCCAGGCTTTTGCTGCTGACTGCTCTGGCAGTTGTTTGTAGGAGAAAGGAACCCTGGCTCTCCCTCCATGGTGGAGTGGGCTCACCAGGCCTGGACCAGCCTACCTTTCTATCACACAGCACAACTATACTTGTGAGAAAGCATAAGTTTGCATAAATGCTGTGTTCTTTTGCAAGTTATCTTAAAGTAAAACACAGTTGTATAAAGTGAATTGTTCACTTGAATAAAACTTAGAGAAACTGATGAATTTCTCTCATCTAGTTTCCATTTTTGTCTGTTTCTTTCCCAACTGCTTAAATCAGGGGTGGGCAAACTTTTTGGCCTGAGGGCCACATCGGGTTTCATAAACTGTATGGAGGGCCAGTTAGGGGAGGGGGTCGTGGGCCAGTCCCCACCTCCTATCTGCCCCCCCCCAGGACTCCTGTCCCATCCACACACACCCGCTCCCTGTCCCCGGACCACCCCCAGACCCTCACTGCCCCATCCAACCCCTCTCATTCCTGATGGCCCCCCTGGAACCCCTGCCCCCTCCAACCCCCTCTCCTTCCTGACTGCCCCCCAGGACCCCTGCCCCCATTCAACCCTCTGTTTCCCCCCAACCGCCCTGCCCCCTATCCACACCCCTGCCCACCACCCCAAACTCCCCTGCCCTCTATGCAACCCCCCCTGCTCCCTGCCCCCTTACTGCGCTGCCGGTAGCACGGGTGGCTGGTGGCACTACAGCCGCGCTGCCTGGCTGGAGCCGGGCCATGCTACTGCCGCGGCCATGCAACACAGAGACCGGGTCAGGCTAGGCTCTTCAGCTGCGCTGCCCCAGGAGCTCTCAGCCCTGCCGACCAGAGCATTATGCCGGAGCAAGCGAGCTGAGACTGCGGGGACGGGGGCGAGCCCCCCAGGCCAGGAGCTCAGGGAGGACGGTCCCACGGGCCCGATGTGGCCCGCCGGCTGTAGTTTGCCCACCTCTGGCTTAAATCTTATCACTTTATTTTTCTGTTTTGAAAGAACAGAACAGACCTTACTGTAACTTACAAGTTTATGCATGAAGGCTTTAGTCATTTTACAGATTTTTTTTTTAAATTAAATGTTAAGGGAGTTGTGTTATTCTCCCCGCAAGGCTCCAAGAGCCAGGACCAAAAAGCCTACAAGAAATTCAAAGCAGCTGAACTACATGGTAGTTTACCCTCCTGACATCTGGCAACAGCTTTATTTAAAGTAGAATATTTGCTAGATAGCTCTGAGAAGGTGTAGCATTCAAACAGACTATAGGTGGGGCATTTGTATTGTTCTGGCAGTAGCTGGGGCAACCTCAACAATCAGACCTCCTTAAGTAACTCATGTATTTGTTTCATTTGTCTTCAAACAAGTCTTTTCTTTCCATTGAAGAATTGACTCACTCAAAATCCTTCTGAAAAGTTGTCTGAAGACCACCCTTATTGACACTGGAAAAAAAAAAAAAAAGAATTGAGCAGCTACTCTTACAGCAGGGTCACTAATTCATTGACAGATTATATTGCATGCCTTGCTGTACCCAATGCAAGGCAAGAAATGTCCTCTTCAACTTAAGAAATCACAACTTCCACAGGGTTGATTTTTTTAAAATATATTTAAGACAAAACGTCATTATATACAATTAAGAACCATACAAAGTGTTACTCTCTCCTTTTAATTAGTAAAACAGATCCATATAGAGATAAACATTTTTGGACAAACAAACTTGCACACAATTTATTGCTTTAAACTGGCAATAATTTTATTGATTGGCATTTATAGTAAGAAATGCTGTAGCCAAGAGTTGTTCTTGAAAGCTCTACTACTGCTCACCCCAAAGGGCTTAACACATGTTGCACTCAGGCCCTGATAACCCTCAATGCTGCCCCCCTCCCTGGCGAGGACTGCTGCTGCCTACACATAGGTTGTGCTGGGACCTTGTTATAGCTCTTATGTTCTGGAGCTACTGGAAAGACAAACATCTTCCAAATTTGCAGTTCAATCTCTCTCTCTCTCACACAATACCATGAGCACAGCATGTCTGGGTTAGAAGAAGGATCCGTGGGTCTTAAAGACCCTGAGATATGTTTAGGATTTACTTTACAACTGCCAGTTTAACTAGAAGTAGCACACCTGCCAGACTGCCCAATACAAGATTGGCTTATCTTTGCATAAGACCTATAATGATTCTATAATATGTCCACCACCAGATTACCCAAGTGGTTTCCACCCCAACCATCCAGACAGAACATCGAGAATTTTGGTGCGAGGCCAGCTCTAACGGCACACTGCCATACACAGGGGGCCCCAGGCTCAAATCTAACATTTCACACTAGCAGGTTATTAATTACGAAAGACCACCCCCCACACAAATTATTTAGCATCATCTTAAAGCTATACATTCAGCTCCAATACAAAAGGAGTGTGGGGTATGAAGAGCGCAGAGGAAAACGGGTTAGGGCTTAAGCTGATTTCAGACTGCAAGGCAGAGTTCTTCAGACCTGAAGGGGGGGGAGAAAAAAAAAGATTGTTTTGTTTGCTTATTCTTTATTATAATAAGCTTTATTAATAATCTGAAAGGGAGAACCTGGCTCAGAGATCCCATCTGCAAACAACTAGTATAAACTCTAACAGGTTCTGGACTTCATAGATTTTAAGAGCAGCTGCACCTCCAAAATCACATACCCAAGCTTCTCAGACAGTTTAAGGCACGGAACCTCTTACCTGTTCACATTTGGTGTACTGCATTTGCTGGTGCTGTACATTAAGCCATTTGTTATCATTCAACAACTCAAAGCTGCTCCAGCACTGCCTGGCAAGAGACCACCCCTCCACCCCCCCAAAATGATGCCTTACAGTGACTACTGTCCCTCTAACTCTAATGCAGTATTAGCCAGCCCTCCCGGGAGATATAGCTAGACCATAAGCAAGGACTGGCAAATGTCAAATCCACCTCTCCCCACCCATCAAGAGAAAACACCATGGGGTCTGGTGACTAGCAGAACCTGTGACATATAAAGAACCCTTCTTTCCAGGTGCCAAGTGAAGTCATAAGCGTTACAAAAATATATTTTGCTTCAAAAGGCTGCTCTCTAATCCTTGGACAAGCAAGTGTAGTCTCCATATGGGCATGATATTGTTACCAGTGCTAAGAGGTGGAACAATTTCAAGCCACACGCATACCACCTAATAAGCTAGAGACAGAGCTGCCTGTTTATCATCTCCCTGCCTTTCTGCCTCAGCATGGCAGGCATTCTGCTTCCTTCCCCTGGGCTTCAGCGTAAGGCCTGGTCTACACTGGGGGGGAAGAAAATTGATCTAATTAGTTATTCATGTAGCTGAAGTTGCGTAACGTAGCTGAAGTCGACGGCTGACGCTCTCCCGTTGACTGTGCCTCTCACCCTGGTGGAGTCCCATCGACTCTGGTAGAGTGCTCGGCAGTCGATTTATCATGTCTAGACTAGATGCAATAAATCAACCCCCTTTGGACTGATCGCTGACCCTCGATCCAGCGGATAATGTAGACAAGCCCTAAGGATCAGTCTAGCACCAAACTCACTTTGACAGCAAGAAACGAAATATCCATAACTTACCATATGTGTCTAAGAAGCAGGTTAATTATCTGGGTCTGCAAAAGAGGATGACAGGATGTTAGACTTCACTTCCAAGACGTGGCTGTGCTGCACAAATAATCCTCCCACCAATCACAACAATTCTAATGCAGAGCTGGGAGAGTTCAATCACTCCAGCAGCCAGAGAGATGCTCTGTGATAAGCCACCACTGCTCATGCTAGGGGATTATGGACTGGGCCAGAAAAGAAACTGACACCACACTCATCTTCTTGCCAACTGTCCTAAGCATCTTTGCTTAGTTTACCTAAACTAATCAGGTTTCCTCCTCCCAGCAAGCAGAAGTCAACTGGATTCCATTCCACCCTGGCATCACAAGCATGACAGACAAATTCAAAGTCCTGGACCTTTTATTGTTGGTGATTATGTATCAAATTTTTTTTTTTGGGGGGGGGGGGGGGGGGGGGGGGGGGGGAGGGGGAGAAAGAAGGGAGAAAAAAGAAAAAAAAAAAAACACCATAGGGAAAAGCCTGCAGACAGGACAGCAAAGTAAAAGACCAGGTTGAGGTTGAAAATGGTTTCTCTAACAAAAACTGCTCTTTTAATAACTTACCCTTTTTTCAACAGGCAAGTCATATGAAAGTTACATCTGACATATCTGTTCAGGCAGTTTTTAGTTAGAGATGAGTATAAGGGAATAAGATACCATTAAGACACTCAGATCGCTACCCCTTCCTGCTTCTCCACGTGGGCACCAATGATACTGCCAAGAATGACATTGAGCGGATCACTGCAGACTACGTGGCTCTGGGAAGAAGGATAAAGGAGCTGGAGGCGCAAGTGGTGTTCTCGTCCATCCTCCCTGTGCAGGGAAAAGGCCTGGGTAGAGACTGTCGAATGGTGGAAGTCAACGAATGGCGACGCAGGTGGTGTCGGAGAGAAGGCTTTGGATTCTTCGACCATGGGATGGTGTTCCAAAAAGGAGGAGTGCTAGGCAGAGACGGGCTCCACCTAACGAAAAGAGGGAAGAGCATCTTCGCAAGCAGGCTGGCTAACCTAGTGAGGAGGGCTTTAAACTAGGTTCACCGGGGGAAGGAGACCCAAAGCCCTGAGGTAAGTGGGGAAATGGGATACCAGGAGGAAGCATGAGCAGGAGAGTGCAAAAGGGGAGTGCCTATACACAAATGCAAGAAGCCTGGGAAACAAGCAGGGAGAACTGGAAGTCTTGGCACAGTCAAGGAACTATGATGTCATTGGAATAACAGACTTGGTGGGATAACTCACATGACTGGAGTACTGTCATGGATGGATATAAACTGTTCAGGAAGGACAGGCAGGGCAGAAAAGGTGAGGGAGTTGCATTGTATGTAAGAGAGGAGTATGACTGCTCAGAGCTCCGGTATGAAACTGCAGAAAAACCTGAGAGTCTCTGGATTAAGTTTAGAAGTGTGAACAACAAGGGTGATGTCGTGGTGGGAGTCTGCTATAGACCACCAGACCAGGGGGATGAGGTGGACAAAGCTTTCTTCCAGCAACTAGCAGAAGTTACTAGATCACAGGCCCTGGTTCTCATGGGAGACTTCAATCACCCTGATATCTGCTGGGAGAGCAATACAGCGGTGCACAGACAATCCAGGAAGTTTTTGGAAAGTGTAGGGGACAATTTCCTGGTGCAAGTGCTGGAGGAACCAACTAGGGGCAGAGCTCTTCTAGACCTGCTGCTCACAAACCGGGAAGAATTAGTAGGGGAAGCAAAAGTGGATGGGAACCTGGGAGGCAGTGACCATGAGATGGTCGAGTTCAGGATCCTGACACAAGGAAGAAAGGAAAGCAGCAGAATACGGACCCTGGACTTCAGAAAAGCAGACTTTGACTCCCTCAGGGAACTGATGGGCAGGATCCCCTGGGAGAATAACATGAGGGGGAAAGGAGTCCAGGAGAGCTGGCTGTATTTTAAAGAATCCTTATTGAGGTTGCAGGAACAAACCATCCCGATGTGTAGAAAGAATAGTAAATATGGCAGGCGACCAGCTTGGCTAAACAGTGAAATCCTTGCTGATCTTAAACGCAAAAAAGAAGCTTACAAGAAGTGGAAGATTGGACAAATGACCAGGGAGGAGTATAAAAATATTGCTCAGGCATGCAGGAGTGAAATCAGGAAGGCCAAATCACACTTGGAGTTGCAGCTAGCAAGAGATGTTAAGAGTAACAAGAAGGGTTTCTTCAGGTATGTTAGCAACAAGAAGAAAGTCAAGGAAAGTGTGGGCCCCTTACTGAATGAGGGAGGCAACCTAGTGACAGAGGATGTGGAAAAAGCTAATGTACTCAATGATTTTTTTGCCTCTGTCTTCACAAACAAGGTCAGCTCCCAGACTGCTGCACTGGGCAGCACAGTATGGGGAGAAGGTGACCAGCCCTCTGTGGAGAAAGAAGTGGTTTGGGACTATTTAGAAAAACTGGAGGAGCACAAGTCTATGGAGCCAGATGCGCTGCATCCGAGGGTGCTAAAGGAGTTGGCGGATGTGATTGCAGAGCCATTCGCCATTATCTTTGAAAACTCATGGTGATCGGGGCAGGTCCCGGATGACTGGAAAAAGGCTAATGTAGTGCCCATCTTTAAAAAAGGGAAGGAGGAGGATCTGGGGAACTACAGGCCAGTCAGCCTCACCTCAGTCCCTGGAAAAATCATGGAGCAGGTCCTCAAGGAATCAATTCTGAAGCACTTAGAGGAGCATGGATTCACCACGGATTCACCAAGGGCAAGTCATGCCTAACTAACTTCTATGAGGAGATAACTGGGTCTGTGGATGAGGGGAAAGCAGTGGAGGTGTTATTCCTTGACTTTAGCAAAGCTTTTGATACAGTCTCCCACAGTATTCTTGCCAGCAAGTTAAAGAAGTATGGGCTGGATGAATGGACTATAAGTTGGATAGAAAGCTGGCTAGATCGTCGGGCTCAACGGGTAGTGATCAACGGCTCCATGTCTAGTTGGCAGCCGGTTTCAAGCGGAGTGCCCCAAGGGTCGGTCCTGGGGCCGGTTTTGTTCAATATTTTCATTAATGATCTGGAGGATGGCGTGGACTGCACTCTCAGCAAGTTTGCAGATGACACTAAACTGGGAGGAGTGGTAGATACGTTGGAGGGTAGGGATAGGATACAGAGGGACCTAGACAAATTAGAGGATTGGGCCAAAAGAAACCTGATGAGGTTCAACAAGGACAAGTGCAGAGTCCTGCACTTAGGACGGAAGAATCCCATTCACTGTTACAGACTAGGGACCGAATGGCTAGGCAGCAGTTCTGCAGAAAAGGACCTAGGGGTTACCGTGGACGAGAAGCTGGATATGAGTCGACAGTGTGCCCTTGTTGCCAAGAAGGCTAACGGCATTTTGGGCTGTATAAGTAGGGGCATTGCCAGCAGATCGAGGGACGTGATCATTCCCCTCTATTCGACATTGGTGAGGCCTCATCTGGAGTACTGTGTCCTGTTTTGGGCCCCACACTACAAGGAGGATGTGGAAAAATTGGAGAGAGTCCAGCGGAGGGCAACAAAAATGATTAGGGGGCTGGAGCACATGACTTATGAGGAGAGGCTGAGGGAACTGGGATTGTTTAGTCTGCAGAAGAGAAGAATGAGGGGGGGATTTGATAGCTGCTTTCAACTACCTGAAAGGGGGTTCCAAAGAGGATGGATCTAGACTGTTCAGTGGTACCTGATGACAGAACAAGGAGTAATGGTCTCAAGTTGCAGTGGGGGAGGTTTAGGTTGGATATTAGGAAAAACTTTTTCACTAGGAGGGTGGTGAAGCACTGGAATGGGTTACCTAGGAAGGTGGTGGAATCTCCTTTCTTAGAGGTTTTTAAGTTCAGGCTTGACAAAGCCCTGGCTGGGATGATTTAGTTGGGAATTGGTCCTGCTTTGAGCAGGGGGCTGGACTAGATGACCTCCTGGGGTCCCTTCCAACCCTGATATTCTATGATTCTATGATAACATTAAAGCCAGATACAGAGTGGACAGGCAGGGGTTGTGTACACCTTCCCCAGAGCTCTGCTAACTGAGGCTATGTCTACGCTAGCACTTTTGTCGATCAGGGGTGTGAAAAGAACACCCCGGACCAACATAAGTTTCACCAACAAAACTGCTGGTGTGGACAGTGCTATTGTCAGCAGGAGGGCCTCTCCTGCCGACCTAGCTAACACTGCTTGTTGGGGGTGGCTTAATTATATTGGGAGGAGAGCTCTCTCCTGCCAGCAAAGAGTGGCTACATGGCAGACCTTACAGTGACACAGCTGTAGCGGTACAGCTGTGCCGCTGTAAGGTCCACAGTGTAGATACAGCCTGACCTGATCTACAGCACCTCCACTATTCCAGAAATTAGTCTCTTCCTCTTTCCATTACTATCAGATGTTCTAATGCAGTGTATTCATTTACATGTTCCCTTTGGCAGTTAGAAACAAATTATTTCACTGGAGCCTAGGAAGAGGCTCTAGAAACAAGAATTCAGGAACTCACCCTATTATATTAAGCTTAAAAACAAAACAAAAAACCTCACCACACTGGACTTGTGACTAAGCAGACAAGCTGCATTCTCTGACAGAGTGCAGGATCTCAGTAACAGAATCCAAATCCTGAGGGATGAAGTGAACAAGATGGAAGTAGTGAAATACTCACCCCATCTGACATTCTTGGGAGTTGTAAGGGTGCTATGCGCCACTTTGCATTCATATGAATCTTTCCCACTAGGAGTGAACGGGGCATGCACCAGGCGCTGGAAAGTCCAGTCGTCACTGAAGGAAAGGTCAGACATTTCCATGGCATCCATCTTTTCACCATTCTTCAGCAGGGTTATCTCAATGTTCGGGGGGTGGAACCCCTCCACGTAGCAGTTCAGGACATTCGGCTTGCCATCCTCCACTGGGTGGCGGGAGTACACATGTACTTTGGGGGAACCTGAAGGAGTTGAGAAAAGAACAGAGCTGAGTGACATCCTAGCTGCTGTAATTGTCTCCCCACAGGGAGACTCCACCAGCTGTGCACTAATGACTCAAAGAGCCAAGCCAGGGCACAATGACAGCTTGCTAGAGTTTGAGCCTTTAAAGCTCTAGTACAGTAGCACCTCAGAGTTACGAACACCGCAGGAATGGAGGCTGTTCGCAATGCTGAAATGTTATGGTTCAGGGGTAGGCAACCTATGGCACGGGTGCCGAAGGCAGCACACGAGCTGATTTTCAGTGGCACTCACGCTGCCCAGGTCCTGGCCACCGGGCTGGGGGCTCTGCATTTTAATTTAATTTTAAATGACGCTTCTTAAACGTTTTAAAAACCTTATTTACTTTACATACAACACTAGTTTAGTTATATATTACAGACTTATAGAAAGAGACCTTCTAAAAACATTAAAATGTATTACTGGCACGCGAAACCTTAAATTAGAGTGAATAAATGAAGACTCGGCACACCACTTCTGAAAGGTTGCCGACCCGTTATGGTTGTTCCTTCAAAAGTTTACAACTGAACATTGACTTAATACAGCTTTGAAACTTACTATGCAAAAGAAAAAATGCTGCTTTTAACCATCTTAATATAAATGAAACAAGCACGGAAACAGTTTCCTTATTTTGTCCCCCCCCCCCCCCAAAAAAAAGAGATGTTCCTTAATTCTTTAGTAGTTTACATTTAACCGTACTGTACTATACAGTATTTGCTTTCCTCCAGCCCCCCACCCCATCTCTGCTGCCTGATTGTATACTTCCAGTTCCAAATATGGTGTGTGGTTGACTGGTCAGTTCCTAATTCTGGTGTCTAACTCTTGAGGTACTACTGGAGCGCAAGCAGGACTGGCACTGCAGCACAATAAGGGCGCAGCTTGGTTTACACTTACAACATATCAGTCTAGCTATGTCCATCAGGGTGTGAAAAATCCTTAGCCCAATCAACATGCCAGCCACCCCGGCAGCATAGACACAGCTAGAGCCTCTATGCTGGCACAGCCCCAGTGCAGACAGCCTACGCCAACAGTAGCTTTTCTGCTAGTGTAGGACCAGCACCTCCCTGACTGCTAGGGTGACCAGATATCCTGATTTTATAGGGACAGCCACACTATTTTGGGCTTTGCCTTATATTGGTGCCTATTACCCCACTCCCCCATCCCGATTTTCCACACTTGCTATCTAGTCATGGGGCTCCTGCTGGCCCAGCCAGAGTCACGCAGCCCAACTCCTCTGAGCATAGGCTACAGCAGGGGCACACATTTTCAGTGGCACACATACTGCCCGGGTCCTGGCCACCAGTCCGGGGGGCTCTGCATTTTAATTTAATTTTAAATGAAGCTTCTTAAACATTTTAAAAACCTTATTTACTTTATAATATATAACTAAACTATTGTTGTATGTAGATTTATAGAACGAGACCTTCTAAAAACGTTAAAATGTATTACTGGCGCGCGAAACCTTAAATTAGAGTGAATAAATGAAGACTCGGCAACCACTTCTGAAAGGTTGCTGACCCCTGGGCTACAGCTTCACCAGGGCACCCCCAGTATGAACGCAGCCCTGGGGGCTCCCGTCGGGAGCTAACCACGGTGCTGGGGCTCATCCAGCGCCCTCCCACCACCGCAGCAGAGGAGCCCCCCTCCCAACCAAAAGCGAAAGCCAGGCGAGCAGCGCCATCAGGCGCCTTCCCGGAAAGCCCCTGGCGCACAGCCAGCTGGAGCCGCCCGCCCCAGCGGATCCCGCAACAACCAAGCCAGGGGGCCGCGGAGCGCTGAGCACCGGCCGGGGAACCCGCTCCCGGGCCGGGCTATCGTGCAGGTGCCTCCGCCCGGACCCGCGGGCAGCACAGGGCTCGGCGCCACCCGCACATCTGGGGCGGGATTCGCCCCCAGGTTCGGAGCAGGGCCCGGCTCCCCGGGGAGCTGCCCCCTCTGCCTGGCAGGAGCGGGTCTCAATGCGCCCCCGCGGTCCCGGCGCGGCAGGGAGCGGGTCTCACTTGTGGTAGCCTCCAGGCCAGCGAGACCGAGCAGCACCAGCAGCAGCACGCTCAGACCCCGTGCCATAGCTCCAGCTACACACGCTCCTCCGCGATCACTCTCAGCGGACTAGCGCCCCTGTGCCCCGCCAGCGCCTTTTATACCCTGCCGGCCTCGGGCCAATCACAGCAGGGTGAGGCCTCCCGCATCACTTGTCACCAAGCAGACATGCCAATGACAGGTTATCCGAGCGGAGAGGGGCTTTCCAGCGCGTGCGCGCTCCTCACTGCAGCCCCTCCCGCGGGCTCCAGCTCCCGTTTTGCTTTCGCTTTCCAGGCTCCAGTCTCAGAGCAACTAGCGCGGGCCCCGCGGGCCACTCTCGCTAGGGCCCTTTGTGTAACAGCCTGGGCTCGGCTCTGGTTCCTTACAGCGCCTCTCTCCCAGCTGAGACCCTGCTCAAGAGAATAGTCTCAGCGCCTCCGACCCCTCACCTGCCGCTATCCACTTCTCCAGCACCTGCAACTGGGAATTCTGCAAAAACACCCGTCCCCCCCCGCGTCGCGTCCCCAGGCCGTACCCCCACCACCTTACCTAGCCCTGCTCAGCCGTAGTGCTCACCGCGCTGTGCACAGGCGGTCAGTCTCCTTAGCCCCTTTTACAGATGGGGAGCTTGAGGCTCTGGCTGGAGCCCTCCTTTAAAACCCTGTAAAAGAGGGGTGGTGCCCTTGGTGGTCACAAGTTCAACAGAGCTAGCACACAGCCCTTCCCTAAGGATTGGGGCATCCGTGGGCCAAGGGCCTGTCTGTTTTCTGGATCAGGAAGAAGGCCCTGAGCCAATTTAAAACCAGGTTATTTATCCAAAAATCCTTTCTTTGTCTGATACAGACTAACATGGCTACCCCTCTGATTCTTTGTCTGGTAGTTCCTGAAGAATCCAGTGTGAACTAGTGTATGTGCACCTTTCTGGGGGTGTCTTCAAAGGGCTGGTAATAGGAATGACATTAATGTTCCCTCCTAGTAGAGAAGGTACATACAATGCCACAATAACACACCATAACTGCATTTTTAATACAATAGACCCCAAAGGTATTAAACCTAATTCATAAGGTTTAACTTCGTTCAGTAAAGTTTATCTTAATTCCAGAAGATTTGTCCAGGGTATTGTCAGTCTGTCACATCCAACATCCCTACAGTATTTTTACTGTTAAATTACTGATACGTCCACAGACTTAACTCCAGTTTAACTTACTTTGTATCTGGATATATAAAATAAGATTCATCATTATTGTTCCTATTGCCGTGGGGGGTTTTATGACAAATTAACTAAGTGTCACATGACACTGACATAGCTTCTAGCGTCTTCCTGTGTGGTTTACTGGTCGCTTGTGGTGTGAGGTTTGTCATTCCTTGCAGCGCAGAATGTTACCTGTGCATGGAACTGAAAACAAACAAAGAGAGAGAGAGAGAGATTCTTAGAAAATAGAGTAACAAAGAACCAGAGTCAGCCCTCAGTTATACCCAAGCAAGCCCCTCATCAAGGGCATACGGTCACATGGTTACAAATGAGGGTAGAATTGGGCCCCTGTTTTTGTTCTTGTTTTTTATTTAAATTTATTGGGATTTGCTTTTAGCTTAATACATTTTGGTCCCTCCAGACTAGTCAAGATTGACCCTTTCAGGGAGTGACAGTTACTTCCTGGTTTCCCTGCTTAGTCACTTCTTTTTCCTAATTGGTGAATGGGGATGTAAGGTTCATGGCAGAATAATAAAAATCCTCTACTCATCTAGTTTTAGTTTCTAGCAGAAAAATTCTGTTCTTTTTGAGGTCGTGGTCCATCTGCCTTTACCAGAGCAGCATAGCTTGTTCCCAAACAGCAAGAGTCTCAGGGTATGTCTACACTACGAAATTAGGTCAAATTTATAGAAGTCGGTTTTATAGAAATCGTTTTTATACAGTCGATTGTGTGTGTCCCCACACAAAATGCTCTAAGTGCATTAAGTCGGCGGACTTCGTCCACAGTACCGAGGCTAGCGTCTACTTCTGGAGCGTTGCACTGTGGGTAGCTATCCCACAGTTCCCGCAGTCTCCGCCGCCCATTGGAATTCTGGGTTGAGATCCCAATGCCTGATGGGGCAAAAACAGTGTCACGGGTGATTCTGGGTACATGTCGTCAGGCCCCCACTCCCTCCCTCCCTCCGTGAAAGCAACAGCAGACAATCGTTTCGCGCTTTTTTCTGCCCAGACGCCATAGCACTGGGATCATGGAGCCCGCTCAGATCAGACCAGAAAATAACCGTTGGGGATGTTGAAATGCCTATAGTTATCCTTGGGGACCCAGCCTACCCCTTAATGCCATGGCTCATGAAGCCATACACAGGCAGCCTGGACAGTAGTCAGGACCTGTTCAACTATAGGCTGAGCAAGTGCAGAATGGTGGTAGAATGTGCATTTGGACGTTTAAAAGCGCGCTGGCGCAGTTTACTGACTCGGTTAGACCTCAGCGAAAACAATATTCCCATTGTTATTACTGCTTGCTGTGCGCTCCACAATATCTGTGAGAGTAAGGGGGAGACGTTTATGGCGGGGTGGGAGGCTGAGGCAAATCGCCTGGCCGCTAATTACGCGCAGCCAGACACCAGGGCGATTAGAAGAGTACAGCAGGGTGCGGTGCGCATCAGAGAAGCTTTGAAAACCAGTTTCATGACTGGCCAGGCTACGGTGTGAAAGTTCTGTTTGTTTCTCCTTGATGAACCTCCCCCCCGCCCCCGCCCGGTTCACTCTACTTCACTGTAAGCTAGACACCCTCCCCTCCCCCCTTCGATCACCGCTTGCAGAGGCAATAAAGTCATTGTTACTT
>QXTE01000431.1:112258-305482 GCA_003942145.1 Platysternon megacephalum
CTGCTGATATCAAGGGTAGTGACTCTGGGAAATGTGCAGGTCATAGTGGATGGCTTTGCTGCAATGGGATTCCCTAACTGTGGTGGGGCGATAGATGGAACCCATATCCCTATCTTGGCACCGGAGCACCAAGCCAGCGAGTACATAAACCGAAAGGGGTACTTTTCAATGCTGCTGCAAGCACTGGTGGATCACAAGGGACGTTTTACCAACATCAACGTGGGATGGCCAGGAAAGGTACATGACGCTCGCGTCTTCAGCTGCCCAGACGCCATAGCACTGGGATCATGGAGCCCGCTCAGATCAGACCAGAAAATAACCGTTGGGGATGTTGAAATGCCTATAGTTATCCTTGGGGACCCAGCCTACCCCTTAATGCCATGGCTCATGAAGCCATACACAGGCAGCCTGGACAGTAGTCAGGACCTGTTCAACTACAGGCTGAGCAAGTGCAGAATGGTGGTAGAATGTGCATTTGGACGTTTAAAAGCGCGCTGGCGCAGTTTACTGACTCGGTTAGACCTCAGCGAAAACAATATTCCCATTGTTATTACTGCTTGCTGTGCGCTCCACAATATCTGTGAGAGTAAGGGGGAGACGTTTATGGCGGGGTGGGAGGCTGAGGCAAATCGCCTGGCCGCTAATTACGCGCAGCCAGACACCAGGGCGATTAGAAGAGTACAGCAGGGTGCGGTGCGCATCAGAGAAGCTTTGAAAACCAGTTTCATGACTGGCCAGGCTACGGTGTGAAAGTTCTGTTTGTTTCTCCTTGATGAACCTCCCCCCCGCCCCCGCCCGGTTCACTCTACTTCACTGTAAGCTAGACACCCTCCCCTCCCCCCTTCGATCACCGCTTGCAGAGGCAATAAAGTCATTGTTACTTCAAATTCATGCATTCTTTATTAATTCACACAAATAGGAGGATAACTGCCAAGGTAGCCCAGGAGGGATGGGGGAGGAGGGAAGCGCTGGGTGGGGTGGGGGAGGAGGGAAGGACAAGGACACCGTGCACTATAAAACTTTAAAACTTTAAAAATTAGAAACTTCAAAACTTATTGAAGGCCAGCCTTCTGCTGCTTGAGCAATCCTCTGGGGTGGAGTGGCTGGGTGGCCGGAGGCCCCCCCACCGCGTTCTTGGGCGTCTGGGTGAGGACGCCATGGAACTTGGGGAGGAGGGCTGTTGGTTACACAGGGGCTGTAGTGGCGGTCTGTGCTCCTGCTGCCTTTCTTGCAGCTCAACCATACGCTGGAGCATCTCACTTTGATGCTCCAGCAGTCGGAGCATGGACTCCTGCCTTCTGTTCTCAATCTGACGCCACCTCTCAGATTCAGCCCGCGATTCAGCACGCAACCTCTCCGATTCAGCACGCGATTCAGCCCGCCACCTCTCCTCGCGTTCAAACTGTGCTTTTCTGCAGTCAGACATTGTCTGCCTCCAAGCATTCTGCTGAACCCTGTCAGCGTGGGAGGCCGTCTGGAGCTCCGAGAACATTTCATCCCGAGTTCTCTTCTTCCTCCTTCTAATCTTCACTAGCCTCTGCGAAGGAGAAACATTTGCAGCTGGTGGGGGAAAAGGGAGATAGGTAGTTAAAAAGACACATTTTAGAGAACAATAGGATCACTCTTTCCCGTTAAACCTTGCTGTTCACATTACATAGCACAAATGCTTTCGTTACAAGGTCGTATTTTGCCTCTATTTATATTGAGGGTCTGCCGATTTGGTGTGAGAGATCACTCACGCAGGGCCAGGCAACAGAATTCGGCTTGCAGGCAGCCATGGTAAGCCACAGTCTTTTGGCTTCTTTAACCTTAATAACATGTGGGAATGGTTTCAAACAGCAGCACCCTCATTTTCCATACCAAGCAGCCGTTGGGTTGGCCATTTAAAATGGTATGGCAATTTAAAAGGAGGGAGGGATGCGGTTGCCGGGTTAACGTGCAGCACAAACCCAACTAACCCCCCACACACACACACCCAATTCCCTGGGATGATCACTTCACCCCTCCCCCCACCGCGTGGCTAACAGCGGGGAACATTTCTGTTCAGCCGAGCAGGAACGGGCACTCTGAATGTCCCCTTAATAAAAGCACCCTATTTCAACCAGGTGACCATGAATGATATCACTCTCCTGAGGATAACACAGAGAGATAAGGAATGGATGTTGTCTGAATGCCAGCAAACACCGGGACCATACGCTGCCATGCTTTGCTATGCAATGATTCCAGACTACGTGCTACTGGCCTGGCGTGGTAAAGTGTCCTACCATGGCGGACGGAATAAGGCAGCCCTCCCCAGAAACCTTTTGCAAAGGCTTTGGGAGTACATCCAGGAGAGCTTTCTGGAGATGTCCCTGGAGGATTTCCGCTCCATCCCCATACACGTTAACAGACTTTTCCAGTAGCTGTCCTGGCCGTGAATGCCAGGGCAAATTAATCATTAAACACGCTTGCTTTTAAACCATGTGTAATATTTACAAAGGTACACTCACCAGAGGTCCCTTCTCCGGGGTCTGCGAGCACGCTTTGGGATTCGGTGGGTTCGGGGTTTACTGGCTCCAGGTCCAGGGTGATAAACAGATCCTGGCTGTTGGGGAAAACGGTTTCTCTGCCTCCTTGCTGTGAGCCATCTCCCGTCTGTTCATCATCATCGTCTTCCTCGTCCCCAGAACCCGCTTCTGTGTTGCGTGAGTCTCCATTGACGGAGTCATAGCACAGGGTTGGGATAGTGGTGGCTGCACCCCCTAGCATGGCATGCAGCTCGGCGTAGAAGCGGCATGTCTGCGGCTGTGCCCCGGACCTTCCGTTTGCCTCTCTGGTTTTCTGGTAGGCTTGCCTTAGCTCCTTAATTTTCACGCGGCACTGCTGTGCATCCCTGTTATGGCCTCTGTCCTTCATGCCCTTTGATACTTTTTCAAATGTTTTTGCATTTCTTTTACTGCTACGGAGTTCCGCTAGCACGGATTCGTCTCCCCATATGGCGATCAGATCCCGTACCTCCCGTTCGGTCCATGCTGGAGCTCTTCTGCGATCCTGGGACTCCATCATGGTTACCTGTGCTGATGAGCTCTGCGTGGTCACCTGTGCTCTCCACGCTGGGCAAACAGGAAATGAAATTCAAACGTTCGCGGGGCTTTTCCTGTCTACCTGGCCAGTGCATCCAAGTTCAGATTGATGTCCAGAGCGGTCACAATGGTGCACTGTGGGATAGTTCCCGGAGGCCAATACCATCGAATTGCGGCCACACTAACCCAAATTCGAAATGGCAAAACCGATTTCAGCGCTAATCCCGTCGTCGGAGGTGGTGTAAAGAAATCGATTTAAAGAGCCCTTTAAGTCGAAAAAAAGGGCTTAATTGTGTGGACGAGTCCAGGCTTAAATCGAGGTAACGCTACTAAATTCGACCTAAAATCGTAGTGTAGACCAGCCCTCAGATTACAGAGCCTCCCTTTTCCTGGTAACAATCAAGATTACAGCCAACTCAATACAAGGAAACATTTCTCAGGGTAAGCCAGCCTTTCATCTTACTTCCCTATATTTCTACCCCTTTCACTAAAGAGATCACTTTTACCAACTCTTACGAATTGATTGAAAGTCTTATCATATTTGGGTTTCAAGTGCCAGTCATGTGAATATGCAAAAATCTCAACTTTTTCATTTTTTAAAGCAAGTTTCTAGCCCTCATGGTTGTGGAGGTAAGTTTGAAAATGTTGCACAAGGCAACGTAAAGGCTCAGAAACCAGAAGCCAAAAAAACCAAAAAACCCTACTGTTATTATTTTTTAAAAGTCTTATGATTTTTAGGCCAGTCTAGTTTTCAGCTGACTGACTCACGATTTTTGACCACTTTGGGTTGGCAAAACTATAACAAGTGCCACATACTCCCAATTGGGTCCTGGTAAAAACATAGCTGCCTCCTTTTCACCCACATTGAGAGTACATAAGAACGGCCAGACTGAGTCAGACCTAAGGTCCATCTAGCCCAGTATCCTGTCTGCCGACAGCGGACATTGCCAGGTGCCCACAGGGAATGAAAAGAACAGGCAATCATCAAATGATCCACCTCCTGCTCCTGTTGCCCATTCCCAGTTTCTGGCGAACTGAGGCTAGGGATACCATCCCTGCCCTCCCTATTCCTGGCTAATAGCCATTGATGGACCTGTCCTCCATGAATTTATCTAGCTCTTTTTTGAACCCTGTTATAATCTTGGCCTTCACAACATCCTCTGGCAAGGAGTTCCACAGGACACAGTTGTGCCTTGTTAACCCTGGCTAGTCACCTTTCTTAATGGTTTGAGTTTGATGGGCAGCACCAGAACAATGTTGGCAAGAAGCTATTTTGGTTCCCGAAAAGGGCTGTACAGCAGTGAACCAATGCCCTAATCTGGTGTTAGGGGAACTGTGCTATAGGAGATACCACTTCAAGTAGAGATATAAAACCAACATCCTGCTCACTTGGACTATTAGGGATCCCCCCTATTACTTATCACAGAGGTTAGTGGGTCAGCCAGAGCATCGTGACTAAATTCAAGGCTATTTACATTCTGCCCCATATAATTTCAGTGGGATTTTGAGAACCTGTCATTCTCCTCAGCAATAAAAAAAGAAAAACATATCAGGAACTCACCAACTGGAAGAGAAATGCAGCAAGCAGAGGCCAGCTGCATAGTAGCTACAGCTGCTTGGCTCTGCCAAGCTTAAAGGACCACATGCAGACAGACAGACATAGTAGGAAAAAGTTCCTATAAGAGGGCAAACTTTGCAGTGAGTAGCATCAATAGGAAGCAATTGCTGGATTCACAGGCACCTAAATATCTTTGTGACTCCCACCCCATCTTGTCACAGAACACCCTGCAGGCTGATGGGATATGCCTGTGGAAAACCCAAAAAAACCTTAGCCAAAGTTATATCAATAGGGAGAAACAAGATATGAATTAAGTGGTTGCTATTAAGGAGGTGATTCTGTGTATTATGCACGGTCACTTACATTGCATGAGTTCAAGATTGTTTCTTACTTTGTGTTGCATTGTTGTGCGTTGTTACAGAGCTGCAGCATTCCAGCCCAGAGGTGATGATATTCTATTAGGAGATACAGTTGTGTTGTAATGAGGTCATAAGGGCTGCTTCTGCCCTATTGGTGTCAATGGGAGCCTTCTCACAGATCTCAACAGTAGCAGGAACAAGCTCATTCCATTTAGGATTTAAGTGCCAATCTCCATATCTGTTACCAATCTCCTCAGCCAGCCAGTCTTCAGCTGGGATTTGCTGCCTTTGGCCCTGATCTTGCAGGCTTTATTCACATGTTGAACTTCATGCACGTAAACAGTCCTAATGACTTCAACAGAATTATTCACATACATAAGTCTTCTCTGGCTGCAATAAGGGCCCAGCCCTGCCTGTTTGTTCCACAGGCTTAAAGCTGTTCAGATGGGGATTCCCGGTGACCTCATAGTAAACAACCCTGACTGAAAGGGTTTCCTGTAAAAAGAAACTGAACTGTAACCTCCTGCATAGGAGATTTTTAGAAAGCAAAAGGAATCTTGTTTATTTGAAATTCAAGGAAATGCCTCCCATTCTTCTTTTGAATTATCATAGAATCATAGAATATCAGGGTTGGAAGGGACCTCAGGAGGTCATGTAGTCCAACCCCCTGCTCAAAGCAGGACCAATCCCCAACTAAATCATCCCAGCCAGGGCTTCCTCAAGCCTGACCTTAAAAACTTCTAAGGAAGGAGATTCTACCACCTCCCTAGTGTGAAAGTAGAATGAATTATATTGTAAAAATAGAATGGATTAAAGAAATGCTGTATGTTGCTTTAAGCAGGAATGAGGAATGTTGAAATATAGTTGTCAGGAAGAGAAACATTAAGATATAGAACAATGAGTCGCACCTAAGCTAATGGGACATTAACAGGAGATTGGTAAGAGTTAATAAGGAAATAAGATATGTGTGTCTGGCCCCAGGAAAACTTATCAGTTTTACTTCCTTTGTTTTCTTGTTAAGTTCGCCCCCCCCTTTTATCTGTATAAATAAGACAGTCTGAGTCTTACATGGTGCTCACATTATCTGGTTGTATTAGCAGAGCGCTGCGCTAATAAAACAGTGGTCTGACAAATTGTGAGTCCTGATTCTAACTTTGACACTAGGTAACCCATTCCAGTGCTTCACCACCCTCCTAGTGAAAAAGTTTTTCCTAATAACAATGTAAACCTCCCCCACTGCAATTTGAGACCATTACTCGTTGTTCTGTCATCTGGTACCACTGAGAACAGTCTAGATCCATCCTCTTTGGAACCCCCTTTCAGGTAGTTGAAAGCAGCTATCAAATCCCCCCTCATTCTTCTCTTCTGCAGACTAAACAATCCCAGTTCCCTCAGCCTCTCCTCATAAGTCATGTGCTCCTGTAGGGATATTAAAGAAGGTTTATATTAGAAATGAAAGTGATTCCCCATAGTTGTCCCCCCCCCCCCCAATAATTTAAATCTCATAGCATTACCAAGTAAAAGATCTCTTGGATTTATTGTTAATTTACAAGCTACTGTCTGTGTAAAACTTGTAAGCCATTGATTGCATCTGTTCTCAGAAAGATACTTTATTGCTATGTAAAACTTGCAAACAGTCAATTGACTCTGTTCTCTAAGCATGCTCTGTAATCAAAGGGCAGGGAGTCTCAAATACAATAGTAACACCCCGAAAGTGGTGGAGACAGTAAAATAAATGTGATTAAAAGGAATGCATGTGAATGAATGCTTCGTTTACATGAATGGTCAGGGAGGTGCCAGCCTAGGAATGCAGCTTCAAGTGGGAACAACCAGATGACCCCCCGAGGGCAAACTGGAATCCACCCCACCATCTCAAAAGATGAGAAAAACAAACATCTGACAGCACGGAGCCATCAGGAATGTGCCACCTGCTGATTGATTCAGCAACAGCAGGATGAAGCAATTCCCATAGACTAACATAGGAATACATCCCTATAAAAATGGACTCTAAAGACTAAGAATTTTGAGTCTCTGGTTCTGCTACCACCCTCTAGGAATATCAGGTGTGCACCTGACACAGACTTGGCTCCACTCTCGTGGACAGGATACCTGGCCAGTATTGTGTCACGAGCAACTTCCAGGCTGGTAACTATAACATCTATACAGAACTTGAATGAATGATTGTGTGAATATATACCGTATATATATATTTAGTCTGCAGAAGAGAAGAATGAGGGGGGATTTGATAGCTGCTTTCAACTACCTGAAAGGGGGTTCCAAAGAGGATGGATCTAGACTGTTCACAGTGGTACCAGATGACAGAACAAGGAGTAATGGTCTCAAGTTGCAGTGGGGGAGGTTTAGATTGGATATTAGGAAAAACTTTTTCACTAGGAGGGTGGTGAAGCACTGGAATGGGTTACCTAGGGAGGTGGTGGAATCTCCTTCCTTAGAGGTTTTTAAGGTCAGGCTTGACAAAGCCCTGGCTGTGATGATTTAGTTGGGATTAGGTCCTGCTTTGAGCAGGGGGTTGGACTAGATGACCTCCTGAGGTCCNATGCCCCTACTTATACAGCCCAAAATGCCGTTAGCCTTCTTGGCAACAAGGGCACACTGTTGACTCATATCCAGCTTCTCGTCCACTGTAACCCCTTGGTCCTTTTCTGCAGAACTGCTGCCTAGCCATTCGGTCCCTAGTCTGTAGCAGTGCATGGGATTCTTCCGTCCTAAGTGCAGGACTCTGCACTTGTCCTTGCTGAACCTCATCAGATTTCTTTTGGCCCAATCCTCTAATTTGTCTAGGTCCCTCTGTATCCTATCCCTACCCTCCAGCATATCTACCACTCCTCCCAGTTTAGTGTCATCTGCAAACTTGCTGAGGGTGCAGTCCACACCATCCTCCAGATCATTAATGAAGATATTGAACAAAATTGGTCCCAGGACCAACCCTTGGGGCACTCCGCTTGATAGTGGCTGCCAACTAGACATGGAGTCATTGATCACTAACATGGTTATCTAATTATGATTATCTATGATTATCTATGATAATTACATCTGTATCTAACCAACCTTTTAGTTCTTTTAATGTAAACATGGTCTGTTAAGCTATAGCAGTCACTTTTATACAGAGACAGGAGAACTCATTATAATCATGTGAGTATATATTCACACCAGGGGTGTAGCCATGGCCCACTCAATTAGCACCTAGGCCCACCCAAATCTGAGCAAGGTAGTGCTGCCAGATTAGTCTGCAGCATTGCTGTGGTGGGCTCCTCCAAATCTGTGAGTGGCAAGACCCAATGGGATGGAGTGGGGAGCTGGGCTCAGCCTCACGGGACAGTCCTGTTGGGATCCAGGAAGTGGGCAGGCAGACTCTCCAGTCCCTCCCCTATCCCTCCTCTCTGCACCAGGCCAGGATAGAAACTGCTAGCAACCCCTCCTCCCACCCCCCAGAGTGGTACCTGCCTGCCCTGCACACCTAGAGAGCCCTTCCCCACAAAGCTAGGAGCTGGGTCACTGCCCTCACAGAGAGCCACCCTCACACCGAATGCAGCCCTCCCAGCACAGACCCTGCATCCCTGTGTGGGTGTTGGCACAGCTCCTCTGCCTCAAGAGGCCCAGGCTGCATCTCACACCCTGTGTTTCCCACCCGAAGGCTGTAGGTGCACGCAGACACCTGCTTCTGCCAGTTTAGTTTCCTCTGTTTCTTCCCTACCTTAGACCCAGGAGGGCTGGGACTTGGGGGGCTAGCCCAGGCCACAATGTTCACACTCCTAGCATGAGTCAGTCATTACCCCATACACTGAGACCTACCCAAACTTCCACTCCTAGCTGCACCACTGATTCACACAGTGGGTCAGATGCAGCTGAAGGCAAGTGGAGAGGATGCTGACACTTGCATGTTGCCATAGCAGTGGTGACACAAGAACCACCCCTCTCTGCCAGCCAGCTGCTCAGTGGGAGCAGAGATCCAGAACTGGAAACATTCACCTTACTTTTAATTTCACAGCCTTGAAAATCTACAGAAATAAATTCACTGGGACCATTTCCAGATCTACAGTCTATACACTCACAAGGCTTGAAAGTTCATTCACCTATTTGCCAGGATGAGTAGGAAAATGACTCTGCCTGGAACTAGCACCAACAGCCTGAAATTGGTAGGACTCTGGTCAGTTTCACTCACTGCTCAGATTTATATAGGCAGCAGCTGTAACACTCCCTAGAAGGCTGTGATCAGTAACAGACCCAGGGCCTGATTCTTTCCAGCTGCCTATCTTGTGAGATCATGAAAACAGGTGTAAATGTTACCTGCTGATTGGTAGTATTTTACACCTACTTTGGACAGGTGTGAATTACTATGCAAGGTGCAAGGCAGTGGAAAATCAAGATCCCGATATTGTTGATGTTGGGGTGTAGTCATGGAGCATCTCCCGCTTCTCTCACCTCTCCTATTCCTCCACCCCAGCAGTAGAGTTCCTCTCTCTGCTGCAGCACACAGCTTTCTAGCAGCTCCATGAAATTTACAAGAATCTAGTGAGTTTCACAATTACTGCTCAGAATCTCAAAGGTACCAGCTGTGAAACTGATGCTATAGCTGTCAGTTTTACTCTGCCACTAAGGGCTGGTCTACACTAGAAAATTAGGTTGACCCAGCTATGTGGCTAGGAGAATGAAAAATCCACACCCCTGAGCAATGTAGTTAAGCTGACCTAAGTCCCCATGTAGACAGCACTAGGTTGATGGAAGAATTCTTCTGTTGACCTAGGTACTGCCTCTCAGGGAAGTGGATTACACCAATGGGAGAACCCCTCCCGTCGGTGTAGGTAGTGTCTGCTCTGCGCTGAGGTACGGCAGAGGCACAGTTGTGCTGCTTTAGCGCTTTGAGTGTAGACAAGCCCTGAGGAATGCTGCGAATCCAAGTAGAGTTGCAGAGGTATGAGGGTTGTGGGGAAAACCCATAAAAAATACAGGAAGCTGGGGGGAAAGGAGAAAAGAGTGGGAAATTGTCCTCTTTCTTGCCCCTTTTCCAGGAGCCAGAAGAGGGAAGAAGTGTGTGCAAGTGGCTGGGAAGGCAGCAAAGCTCCCCACTGGCATGAGGGCAAGGGAGTGGGAAGAAATGTGATGTTCCCCCTCCTCTCAGCACCAGGGTTGGGAACCTATAAGCCAAGGTTGATGTGAATAAGGGAGGGGAAAAGAGGTGCTTAATGGGTCCAGGGATAATCTGCCATTGAGAATCACCCACTGCCCCCCTTTCTCAGCAGCAGGGGAGGAGAGGTGCTGCTCTTTGTCATATCGTAAAGAACTCAGAAAATAAATCTGCCTATTGCATCACACTTAAAGTGAGGGCTTGTCTACACTGCCAAGTTTTGTCGATTAAACTAATGTCAACACGAAAAAATTGACAAAAGCAAAGTTGCCAAAGCAAGTCTACATTTGCTCCCTCTGTCAACAGATTGTGTCCACATTCGGGGCACCATTGTCGACAGCACGAGCAATGCACTGTGGTCTGTGGATATGTATCCCACAGTGCCTGGTGACACCATCTGTCGCTAGATGTTGTGAGAAGGCTGAAACGGAGCGCAGCACATCCTGGGCCGTGCAAAATGTCCCGTCATGCACCACTTTGTGTCCCAGCCCTCCAATGGTTTCTGGGTTTCCATTCGTGCCGTTTTTCCAACTGTCAGTCTTTGTAGTGCGCGCCAGCATCTGCAGTGAGAGAGGATGGATCCCACACTTCTCTCCTATGCACTGTTAACTGTCGTGAGGACATCACGCATGGCAGCAGAGTTACTCACAAAGTTACTGACAGAGGGTGAATCGCAGGCACCAGAATGTAATATGGACAGCAGCAACTTATGTGCTTTTGGCATTCACAGAGCAGCTGCATACGGTAGACCGTCGCTTTTGGGCTAGGGAAACAAGCACTGATTGGTGGGATTGCATTGTCATGTAGGTGTGGGATGGAGACCAGTGAGTACAGAACTTTAGGATGCATAAAGCAACCTTCCCAGAGCTATGTGCTGAGCTGGCCCCCGACCTGCGGCGCAAGGACACCAGAATGAGAGCTGCCCTCTCGGTAGAGAAGCGTGTTGCAATCGCTGTGTGGAAGCTGCTGAATCCAAACTGCTACCGGTCAGTTGCAAATCAATTTGGAGTGGGAAAGTCCACTGTTGGGGCTGTATTACTCCAAGTGTGCAGGGCAATAAATCGCATCCTGCTGCGGAGGACCGTGACTCTGGGAAATGTGAATGAAATAGTGGATGGCTTTGCAGAGATGGGTTTCCCTAACTGTGGCGGGGCGATTGATGGCACACACATTCCAATTTTAGCGCCAGACCACCTTGCCTCTGAATACATCAATAGGAAGGGATACTTCTCCATAGTATTGCAGGCACTTGTGGATCACTGGGGGTGTTTCACGGACATCAATGCAGGCTGGCTTGGAAAGGTGCATGATGCACACATCTTCAGGAACAGTGGCCTGTACAGAAAGCTGCAGGTGGGGACTTTCTTTCCAGACCACAAGATCACAGTGGGGGATGTGGAAATGCCCATATTAATCCTGGGAGAGCCGGCTTACCCCTTACAGCCCTGGCTCATGAAACCTTACACAGGGCACCTGGACAGCAGCAAGGAGCATTTTAACAACAGGCTGAACAGGTGCCACATGGTAGTCAAATGTGCCTTTGGCCGTTCGAGACACCTCCAGCGAGCTTTCAATGGCAGGCTAGACCTTACCGAGGATAATATTCCCGTGGTCATACCCTTAAATACCTTAGCCTTTATTTATAGTTAAAAAGGGTAAAACCTCACAACTGTGTGTAGCTCCAGCTATCATTGTGCAAGCTGTGAGAGGGGGTGGAGTGATGGGGAAACTCAGGAGTGCTGTGAAGTGAAAAGGAATGTGTGGGCACAGAGGGGGGTGGGGTTGGCAAAGAATTGTGCATGTGCATGTGCTGCAGTGGAAGTCGACCATGGATCTTCTCAGTCCGCAGCTGTATCGAAGACTTGCGCATCTCTGTCTGATCCTCCATAACTTTTATCATCTGCTCTGTCACTTGCCTAGCAAATGCTGCATTCTCTTTTCTGCCCTGACTTTCTGCTTCCCAGCACTGTTTACGTTCCCTGGTCTGTCTCTCATCGTGCTGCAGCACCTCCCTAAACATGTCTTTTTTGCTGCGTCTTGGCTTCTTCCTTATCGTCCGAAGCCGGTCGGCAGGGGTGAGTGGTGTGTTCCTCAAGGTCTTGGTTGCTGTGGACAATGCACAGAAGAGGGATTGTTACATTCCAGCAAATGATTGAAACATTTCAGTAACAAGGGCCTTTTGCAAAGTAGCAATCACTTTCTCACTGACTCTAGGCCGGCACACAGCTCCGCGAGCACCCCAATCATGGTGAGTGTCAGGAGTGAGGGGAAGGTGGTTGTGCGTACGGACAAAACGGTCACGGCTTGCAGGGCAGATTTGCAGGGAACTCATTCTAAAATTATCACACACTTTTTCACAGGCAGCCGACCTGCTGGCTGACATCTCACTGCTGCGGGTAAGCAGGGAAACCAGGGCACAACTACTGCATGCTTGCGGCTTTCACCCCAGTCTATATGCAGCTCAGCTATGTGCCGCTTTGGTCCCAGCTCCAGTGACTCATAAATGGCAGGGGAGAGTTTCCTACAATGGGGAAACTAACAAGGCTGCAATCCCTTGGAATCTGTGGCAGAGGATTAGCAGGCACCTCTTGGAAACTTTCCAGAGCCTCTCTCTGGAGGATTCCCTGTAGGTCTCAATGTCCTTCGACACCCTGCTTGGCCATGCAGATTAGCTACACAGGGCAATATCCAGCTCATATAAAACACTACCTGCCTCCCACTTTTTGATTCCCTACACAAGCCATAGCAACTTACCCAGTGTCTCATCTGCTTCCTGCTCCCCATAGAGTATTTCTGGAGTGGAGAAAAGTTCCTGGCTGCCTGAACCACCGGGCGACCCTGCTGGGAGCTCCACATCCTCTTCCAGCTCCACTTCTTCATCCAGAATTTCAGCCTCTGGGTTACTCCCCCTTTCTGCTGCCTCCGAAGTATCCACGGGGCTATCGGCGATAAAGGTGGGGTCACCACCGAGGATAGAATTCAGCTCCTTATAGAAGCAGCAGGTCTTAGGTGCATCACCGGAGCAATGGTTTGCCTCCCACGCCTTATGGTACGCCTGCCTCAGCTCCTTTATCTTCGCTCTGCACTGCTGCATGTCCCGATCATAGCCCTTTTCGCACAAGCCTTGAGAAATTTGCCCATATGTGTCCTGATTCCTACGGGTCAATCGCAGCTGTGACTGAACAGACTCCTCTCCCCATATACTGATCAGATCCAACAGCTCAGCTGGGGTCCAAGTGAGAGCGCGTCTGGTGCGACAGCCAGCCATGCTCAGCTGGGAAGCCAGCAAGCAGGAAATGGAATTTAAAATTCCCAGGGCTTGCAAGGAGGAGGGGCGAGTTGGCTGCAGGGCAGCGGAGTTCAAACCGCTGACCAGAGCGGCAGCATGGGAATTGTGGGACACTTTCTGGAGGCCAATAAAATAAAAAAAATAAGGTGTGGTGTCTACACTGGCTGTTTGTCAACAATAAAGGGAGGGGAAAAGACAAAAGTCTCTCGCAGGGGTGGAAGTTTTTTGTCACCAAAACTGGGCGTTTTTTTCGACAAAAGTCCTATTGCAGTGTGCACGCTATCGCTGTTTTGTCGTCAAAAGGCAGTTTTTGGCAACAAAACTTGCCAGTGTAGACAAGCCCTGAGAAACTCTTGTGCATATTGGCACCAAACCCTGATAGCGGAAGGAGGAATCAATTGAAAGTGAGGAGTATCCAACCCTGATTTGGCATCCTGTGTCTGACTGGCATGGTGCAGAGAGAAGCTTCCTTGGGGCAAGTGACAAAGCCTTACACTAGGGTGACCAGATGCCCAGTGTTGTGGGTGAGGCCCAGTTTCAGTATAAGCCACTTGAGCCAGCCATCCCACACCAAGCTCTGGTCTCTTTAATGTGCTGAGGAGGCCATGGTGGACACAGGAGGAAGAGTCAAGGTCCAGAGGCTAAGCCAGTGAGTAGCAGAGAAAGTCTGACAGAGCATCACTTTTAACAAGCATCCCAACCTGACTCATGCCATGAGTTTTTCATTATAGCTACCAAACCCTCTCACTCCTTGAGAGGAAGGCCCCAACCCAATCCCAACTCTAGCCATGTAAACTCACCTGCACTCCATGACTAGCTCACCCCCTTCCTTCCCGCCCTGCCCCTATGATGGGAATAAGGAAGGGAATAAGGAAGGTGCCCCATTTTTTCTCTCACTAATTCTTGCCTTTTTACTTTGAAGTCTCTGCTTTAAGTTTACAGAATTCCAGGAAGATTCAGGGTCCCTCTGGCCCTGGAAGAGGATCTGCTACCAACAGTGTCCCTGCCACAGCTCAGGGCCACCGAGACCAACTCTTAATGTAATCAGAAGGAAAAAGGTGAATTCCTGCCCCACCAGGGATTAATTCCACATGCTAATGCCAGCTGCATTCCTCAAAATCACACTGCATGTGCATGTGGGCCTGCAACACTGCAAGGAGCCAGAAACATTCTTTATCACCCTGCTATCCAATAGCCTCAAAGGTCCCAGCCCTGCAATGAGCGCTGTGAAGACCAGACCCCGGCAGACATGTGGAGCCTCAGTGGGTGAGCCCCTGCACCAGGGGCAACGGAATCTCCCTAAAAGGGGGGGACACCGGCACCCGAACCATGGCCCCACCCCACCCCACCCGCGCTGCCCTGAGCCCCTCCCCCCCGAGCCCCTGCACCACTCTACCCTCTCCCCCCATCGCTCGCCCTTACAGCTGGTAAAAAGTGGGAGGGCAAAGCCCCCTGGCTCCCCTGTTCCGGCACCCCTGCACCAACGGGGCTCTGTGTAGTTGCAGAGGTCTACCTGTGCAAAGTTCATTGCAGGATCAGGGGCAAGGCATCCTACCTATCTCATAAACATAATCACCAGTGATACCACATGAAATGTTGAGACCAAGGCAGACCATGCACCCTGATTTGTCTGCAACAAAATCTTTATCATCCTAAACTGATGGGTACCCATCTGATTCACTCGTTAATGTTTGTATTTATTCTGATTGCTATACAAAACAAGAAACGGCTCTACCATATATTAAATTGTAAGAACAGCAGCTTCTTCTCACACCCCAAACCAAAAACTACCAATCAGAAAATAAAGCCCCAAAATTGCCCACCCCTCAAACATCCTCTTCCTCCATCACTAGTGGGAGACCATCCACAAGTCCAACCTCTGCAGTCTCCATTGCATTCCTAGATCAGATCCCCGACTGACAAAGTTCAGGGAGATCTGAGGCACCAGAGACTCAGCTGTCTCACCACCTCTTCTTAAATAATAATCAAAAATGGAAGACTAGATTCCAGACAATAATTGTCAGCATCAAGTGATGGTTGCTTGAACAGTAGCTGCATTTGCCAGATATGGAATCCCTGAAAGGATTCTGTCTGCAAATAAGTCAATATGCTTCAAAGAAATTTCTTGTATTTATCAAACATGACATTTTAAACACACCCTAAAAGTCTGTATTACCCATAAAGCACTAGTGTTGCTGATTAAACAGCTGAACACATGTTGGATAAGATATCCCACCTTAGTCTACTTGAGTTTCCTGGTATTCTTACTAAAATTGAATGTTTTGCTCACCTCACACCAGAGAGATACCAAAATCTGGCTGTGCTTCCGTGACCAGAAAGCAGCATACTTAGGAAAGGACTTCTGGTTGGTGGCCACTGCAAATGCAGGAGAAGGTTCACTGTGTTTGCAGCTCAGCAGTCAGAATAAAATGGAAGGGTTAAGCACCAAGCTGTTGGTGAACAAAGGGGGTTGCCTCTGTTGTCTGGGAGATAGAAGGGACAAAGAACACTGGCCCATGGGACTGTGAGATAGGGTTGGCAGACTCCCAGGGCTTGATTCCGGCATTGCTGTGTCCATGCTGCACAAAAATAGGGCTTGAACCCTGGGTCCTAGCTGGACTTGGGCTGGGATCCTCCACCCCTGTGGGGTTCTAGGACCCTGGGTCCAAGTTTGAGCCCAAGAGATTTGTGTATAGACAGAAGGGGTAGGGGGGGGTAGAGTTTGAATCTGAGTCTGAGCTTACATTGCAGTGTAGACATACCACTATTGACAACTCCATTATCTCTGATACCATACTAAAATATCTCAGATGCTATGGTGATTACACTTGTTAACTGGTGACTTATTTTTAAACACTGGTTGGGGTTAAAACTCTGCCCAGCTGGTGAGTCCTTCCTTAATACTGCCCTCTGCAGATAAAGAGCTGAAACCTGAGGCAGTAAATACAAGCCAGATTCAAGCTTAAGTAACAAAAGCTGCAGTACTATTGGAAGAGTTCTGCTGCATCCTTCCTCCTCCAGTTCTACATGAGTCATTCTCTGCTGGTCCCATCTCCTGCAGAAGTTTAATAATCAGTACAGCTTGGGGCAGACAAAGATGCCAAATGCTACTCAACCTCAGGGGTGTTAAATGACAATGTATTTTCAAGTTGTGATTTAGATCCATAGTGTGTGTATTTTATTCTACCAATGGTATTTTTAGGAATACCATCTCTTTCTACAAAGTTGGCTGTGGTTATCTGGGTGACAACTTTTAATTTTTTGTTTTGTGGTAATGCCTAGGAATCTGAGTCACAGGCCTGGACCCCATTGTGCTAGGTGTGGTACAAACACAGAACAAAGAAACAGTCCCTGCCCCCAAAGAGCTACAGTCTACATATAAGACAAGAGGTGGACACAGGCAGTTAGATGGGGGAAGCACAAGGAAACAATATGGTTAGTTGAATCCTGCTTCACCAGTTAAACCTTGGTTTTACATGTGAGCAGGTTAGAACCCACGGAAGAGATCCCCCAACTCAGTCTGTGTGTGCTGAGATGTTGGGTTCTGAATTGTAACTAGCTGGGTGACACCGGAAGTCAGTTGCTTAAGGATCTGAGCCAGCACCAACAGAAACATTTTCCTGGGATCACATGGCCAGCCCTGAGTATGCCAGCTGCAGTGTGTGCAAGGCAGGAGGGTGACTGCTGGAAAGCACCCCGCCCTGAGGGTGAGTTTCCTCACTGCAGATGGACTGGAGGCAATCATGGGTGCAGCCACTGCCACTCTAATAACAGCAGGAGCATCCAATCCAGTGCTTAATTTGTAATGAAAGAGGTGGTGGTGATCAAGCAATTTTTTTGCATTCATAACTGATGCAGCAAGCCCAGAGGTGCTGTGGCTATGAATTGCCAAGCCCAGAGGTACTGGGGCTCAGCCTTGGCACAAATCAAGCATTGCTCCAACCCTGACTGCTGCTCATATCCCAGTGCTGCGGGTACGCAGAGCTCCACTGATAGGAACCCCCTAGAGCCTGGTGTTTCCAAACCCTGGGGTCAACAAAGTCCCCCACTGCAGGGGCCCAGCCATGCACCGTGGCCAGTGCCACCCTGGAGCCCCCAGAACAGGTACCGATGGGGCCAACATGGCATCAGAACCCACCCTGGCCCTCCATGCAGCCAAGCTGGGGGCAGGGTCCTGGGGAGCCCTGGGGCTGCACGTGCACCTCCTACCTGCGAGAAGCCAGGGCAGAGCCTGGCCCCGCGCCTAATGCACAGGCTGGAGTGCCCGCCCCCCTCAGGGGAACCCGGACTGCACCACTACACAGAAACGGGGGGGGGAGGAATGGGAGCTCCTGGACGGTGTCACTATCGAGAGGGGCTACAGGTGAGGCAGCGCAGCCTCACACTTGCGCAGGTGCACTCTCCTACTTACTTGACTGCACGCCGCCACGTTGTAAGGCCGAGTACGCTCTGCGCATGCGCAGTGGCGCAGCCTCACTCCCCTTGCCTCTGCCCTTTAAAAGCCGCTAGGCGGCCGGAGCCCGGCCCCATAGAGGGAAATCGCGGTGGGTAGGGACGGCGCGATGGCGGAGAGTAGTGAGCCGGCTGTAAGTGTTCTCCACTGCCACCTCGGTTCTTCCCCCACCCCGGGAGCCCAGAATCTCCCACTTTGGGGGCGTCTGGGGTAGGGGAGAGCTCCCTCTGTGTAGTGCCAGGACATCACCTCCTGGACAGCTGCCCTGCCCTGCCCCACCCCCAACTGGAGCCCCTTGGCCTGCCTGGTAGTCACCCCTTGGCCTGCTCCAGCTGCTCTGCCCTTTGGCTCTGCCTCTCGGACCCCAGGTGCCTGGCTGTGCAGGGAAGGGGGCAGTTACCAGCCCCCAGGCTCAGGGCAGTCACTGGCCCTGGCAAGTGCCTCAGGCAGGAGAGCAGCGAGGTTCGTGGGTGGGGAACTCCCAGCAAGGGCAGAGCTACTCCCCTTGGCCCCAGGCGAGTCCCCTGGTGCGGTGCTGAGTCAAGTGCCCATGCATGCCCAGCCACTGGATGGGGCTTCTTGGGCTATGGCTGTGTAGCCCCAGATGACCGGTGTGACTTGACCACTCAGTGGCTCCAGCCCTGCTCTGACTGGTTAGGCCAGTATCTTGGTCCCCTCGTGGGATGTCTGTCCTGATGTCTAGTGTGGAGTTCGCTTTTTCTAACTCACAGCCTGGTCCTTGGTTTTGCCTCTCAGCCTTTCCCAGACTAAGGTTGCTTGTCGCAGTTTAGAGTCTAATGGTATGAAGCTAAAGGGCCTCTCCACGGCACTGAGCCAGGGTCATCTCGGCTCCTTTTTGTGTCCTACAGATTCAGCTACTGCTTCTGTGAGGCTGGTTCTCAAATCCACCTCTCCTCCTTCATCCAAACTCCTCTTTCCAGCTGCCTCTTGGGCACTCCTCTGGGATGTCCCACCGCTACCTCCCCCTCATCATGATGGAGCTTCTTATTGTTTCCCCATCAAGCAGCTTCGCACCTCTCCCCATCCCCCAGGCCTATGATCTGGGCAGCCTCTTGGCTCTTCTCCCCCATATCCAGCCTCTTGCTAGAGCCTGTCTCCTGTCTAATGTCCCCCTTTCCCTGCTGTCCTCACAGCTAAACCCCTTCTCCGTGTAGTGGTCACTTCTTGCCTTTATCACAGTAACATCCTCTCTGGCCTTCCCTCTTCTGCTCCCTGGGGTCTGTCGAAAATGCTGCTACTGAAGATCCTTTGTTCTGCTGTTGTTCAAACTACATCACTCCCTCCATTGGCTCCCTGGCTCACTGCATCAGATTTGCACACCTCCTCCTCTGGGTCCAATATCAGTGGGGCTGTCTCTGACCCCCTTGGTGGATTCATCTCAGCCCCTTGACCAATGTAGGTTCTGCAGAATCTCCACTTTCATTTTAAGAAAAACTTCTTGTCCTCATGGTTGCCAAGCAAACCTTCTAAATGGGACTTGAGTGAAACCAATGCACGATTGTCCCCTGAGTCCGTAGACAGTGTTAGCTTTGAGGAGCATGAACTTCCCTCATTAATATCAGCTGGGCGATAACTCTTAAACCTACCAGTGATACTTTGAGAGCTACATTTTTACATAGTGCAGGTGTAGAACTGGGCTCCTAATTTGTGCAAGTACAGCAGTTGTGTGTACAAACTGAGGAACTGCACATTCCAATGGCTAGTTCAACAAAAGGACAGACATAACTTTGTTTCTAACAGCTCTGGCATTGCTTTTCCCACTCAGTGACATGCTGCATGTAACAGGAGCTTTACTGGCTGAGACCCCGGTCCTCCAACTTGTACCATGTGGGTGGATCCTGTGCCCACACAGAACTCTCTTAAAGTCCACATGGATTCTCTGAGTCTCTGAAACAAGTTGTAGGCTCAGGACCCCACAGTTAATTTCTACTGAAGCAGGGTAAACTTCCCATTGATTTCAGTGGAGCAGCTGAGAGATTAAAAACCGGTAGACTAAGTTGCCATCACCCTTCCAGCTAGTGCCTTGGAGGTGCCAGGAGTCTGGGGTTAGCAGTAGGCAGGGCCGTCTCCAGGCACCAGCGAAGGAAGCAGGTGCCTGGGGCGGCCAATAGAAAGGGGCGGCACTCCGTCCGTTATTGGAGCGGCATGTCCGGGTCTTCGGTTGCAATTCGGCGGTGGGTCCTTCACTCCCTCTCTTCCTCTTCGGCGGCACTTCAGCGGCAGCTCAATCCGGTTTTTCTTTTTCTTTTCTTTTTCTTCACCGCTTGGGGCAGCAAAAAAGCTGGAGCCGGCCCTGGCAGTAGAGGCTGTCAGGGATCTCTAAATACCTGTTGTTAGCCAGCAGGACATGCCCCATCTGGGGCTTGGCTAGAGGGAGATCTTTGTCAATACTGTGGCATTAGTTCAGCACCCCTTCTTTGGCTGGGGGAGCGGATGGGTGCTCACCCCCCTCTCTGGCTTGGGGCAGGTCAGGATGTCTGTCTTTCCTTACTAGCTGGCTCCTGGAAGGAGCAGGGACGCCCTACTCCCCATCTCGCTCTGTCTCCTAGATCCTAGAAGACTACCTTCTGGCAGAAGATGCTCCTTTGCTGGAAGAAATGGCGGAGGAAGATGAGGAGATTGACCTGTACAATGAAATGACGTTTGGGTTAGGTAGGGCTTGGAGGCAGCAGGAGAGGATGAGCATCAGGGCACGGGGGGTGAGCAGACTTTGGAAAGAGAGGGCAGTGGGGAACACAAAGGTTGGGCAGCTGGGGTGTGACTTGGGCTTGTTCGGAGGTGTTGACGGCTGGGGCTTGGGGGTATCACTTGCGGGAGAGATCCCACACCTGGGGAGTTGCTCTCTGGAGCAGGAAGCTCAAAGGTCAATTTCCCAGCATCTAGCTCCCCCTGTTGGTCAGGGCAGCATCTCCCCCAGTTCAGACTGGGCGCACCACAGGCAGTGGAGCTGCTGTGGAATCCCCCAGCTCCCTGCCCCTGACTGAAACCCTCCTTTCTTTCCTCCAAAGATCGAGACTCCATGGAAGAGGAAGTGGCAAAAGCCCTTGCTCCTGCAGATAAAGGCCCCGAGCTGAGTCTTGTGGGCAAAAATGAGGCAGCGGCGGTGGCAGAGGTAGTGGTGGAGGAGGAGGATGAGTACAAGGCCACTGAGCAGCCTGGCCTGGGGGCAGAAGAGGAGCAGCCCATGGTGGAGGAGATGGAAGAGGCAGGGGAAGAAGGTGAGGCAGAGCCTGGGGCTCAGCATGACGTCTTTGCTGACATGGAGGAGGAGATAGGGGTAGATGAACAGGAGGAGGAGGAGGAAGAAGAGGAAGAGGAGGAAGAAGAGGAAGAGGAGCAGCATGATGAGGACAATGAGGAGCAGAATGATTTGGGAGACCCAGCAGTGATGAGAGCTGTGCACAGCAAGCCCACGCTGGAGGTGAGAAAGGCGTGGGGGGCTCCAGAAGGGCATGTGTATTTAGTCCTTTTTCCATGAGTGTCTGGGGAATGGTGCTGTCTCCTCCCAGCTCTCTGGGCAGGGGGTCCCTCCCTCCCACGCACAGCAGGATTCTCCCCATTAACTTCAGCAGCCCCTGGGAACTGGGAAGATACCAACTGAGGCGGGGAGGGGGTCTGCTGGGAGATGGCCATGTGCATTGCCCCTTCCTCTCACTGACCCCAGGGTCAGCCATTCTGGGATTGAGGACAGATTCCCCCCCCCCCCATATGCTGGCAGCAAGTGACTCCCCCGCACTCTCCCTGGGGCAAGTCCCCTTCCCTCTCCCCCAGGTCCAGAGGGAGGCAGGAAAGCTGAATTCCCCAGACCCCAGGGACTGAGTGCAATTCTTCTGTGCCCTGCAGAGTCTGGACTCAGCAGTTCTCGACAGCAGGATTGGCTCCACCTGGGGAGAGTTCGAGGGTGATGACTTGGTAAGAGCGAGGTCACCTTCCCCCTGCCTGCCCGGTCCGCGCCTGTCCCCTTCCCTGGAGTGCTGCTGGCTGGGGGAGAGGGGATGGGAGGAGTTGGGGGCTCCCCCACAACCAGTGCTCCTGCACTTCACAGCATCTCCTCTAGGGAGGGGGCTGGGACTGGAGCAATGGGGCGCTTCAGTCGCTGGCCCTGTACCTGCAGCACCCACTGCTGGAAGAGACTAGGGTGAGTGGCTGGGAGCTCCCCTGATAGTTGTAGCTCCTACAGCGCCTCCTGCTGGAAGAGGCCAGGCCTGGAGTAGCTGTAGGTTCACCCACAGTGCTTCTAAGCTATTCTCTGCAGTGTCTCTTGCTGGAAGAGGCCAGGCCTGGAATAGCTGTAGGTTCACTCAGTGTTTAAGCTGTTCTCTGCAGTGCCTCCCACTGGCAGATGCTGGGACTACAGCTGTTCTTTCCTTCCTGCTCCCTCCACCATCAAGCCTAACTCCCAGTGCCTTTCAGATGGCTGCAGATTCAGGTGCGTGGACATCATCCCCAAGCAGCATCCTGTCGCGCCGCATGTTGGAAGTGAGCACCACCCTTTGCCTTCTCCCCGTATCCAGAAGAGGGCATCACTGGGCACCGTGAGCATGGAACCATCCAATGCTCTGGAGCCATCAAGCTGCCTAGGCTGGAGGTCCCCTCCCCCTCATCCCCCTGAACATCCAGGGGTCCAGAGCCCAAACCAAAGGGCTTGCTGGGTTTCAGGCAGAGGCTGGTACATGGGACTGATGGATATGGTGGGGGAGTGTCCCAAGGGTGGGCGGGAGCTGGCATGGCCTGCGGGCAGAGGGCTCTTTCAGGCTGAAGGTGCTGTAGGAACGTGGAAGGGTTCCAGGCCTGGCGGTCGATGGAGAATGGGCTTTGGTGGCCCCGAAGGAGTTTGGAGGCATGGAAGAGACTCCTCTGGCCCATCCTCCTGAGGCGGGGTTGGTGCAAAGACTTGTGGGAGAAGGGACCCGCTCTGCAGAGCTCCTGTGCCCTGCTAGAGCCGAGCTGATCCTGTGGTGGAATTTGGGAGCTCTGTGGGGAGGGCATATCCCCAGCTGCAGAGCTTCTCGTGGGCTCGGGAAAGCCAGCCAGCCCTTGCTATGCTCTGGGGAGTGTATCGGCTCCACAATCCCTCTAGCAGCTCCACAGCTGGAGGTGCCCGTGCACAGAGCTTGCCCCTACCCCCACTCCATTGTGACTCCAAACCCCAGGGCTGGCTGGCTTTGTGGCCTACAGGCAGGTATATACAGCTGCTTTCCAAAGCAGGGATTGTCCAGCCATCCGTCCACCCAGGCTCACATGGGCCTGGCCTAGGGGTGACCCTGGGAATGTCGGCCCTGTCTCACTACTGATCCCTTTAGTCAGTGCTCCCAGCTCCCTGGGATTGTGGGGGACTCGAGGGCCCGTCTCACCTGGTTTGGGTGCAGGCAGTGGTGGCTGAAACCAGTCCTTGGGGCTGCCAGGGTTGTCACTCCCTCCAGCAGTGGCCCGGTATACCCTGGGGTACAGCAGAAAGGCTCTATCTTTGTCTCCCCTGTAGGACAAAGCCATTCTCCAGGCATTGGACAGGGGCCCCCCCATGTCGCATATGAACCTGGACTTCCTTGTCTCCCCAGCGCAGAGGGGGTACCTGGGCTCCCCTGGACTCAAGCGCCCAGACTTCAGAATGATGTCCCCGAAATCCTTCCCTCAGCGCTTTATGCGGCAGGTAAAGTGACTTCCTACCTTCTGCCTTTCATTCCCCTGCTCCTGCATCCCTGCTACTCCTCTGTTGGTCCCCTCTATCTTGTGTCACTTTGGGGTCACTCTGCCCCATGCTCTGGGCCATCCGTCACAGCAGTGCTGCTCCAACAGTGTCTGTCTTGCATGTGCTATTTACACCATTGATGCTGAATGCTGCCGGGCAAGCTGCACGGCAGGGCCTGACACTGGCCCAGTCAGTTAGCCTGCTGCAGCCTTGCTTCCAGTATCAGAGGGGTAGTCGTGTTAGTCTGTATCCGCAAAAACAACGAGGAGTCCAGTGACACCTTAAAGACTAACAGATTTATTTGGGCATAAGCTTTCGTGGGTAAAAAACCCACTTCTTCAGATGCATCTTTAAGGTGCCACCGGACTCTCCTGCTTCCAGTGACATTCCTGTCTCCTGTCCTGCAGCAGTCTCCCATGATGCCCCGCTCCATGGGCTCCCCTCGACCGTACACGCCGCCCCGCAGAGCCTCGCCTCTCTTCACCCCAAATCAGGTAATGCCCCAAGCTGTTTCTTCCCTCCCAGCCCAGGGATCTCAGGAAGCTTTGGCCATTCCAATCTGCACCCGTACACGCGTCACTGGAGCTGATCAGCCCATCTCCCACCATGGCAGCGCCGGAGAGTTTGGGGAAGGTGTCAAGGCTTATTGACCTGTCTGCTAGCACAGCTCTATGCTGGGGGGAGGGAGGGCATTTCTTCTGAGCAAGCCCTAGCCCGAGGAATCTTTCTGCCCTGAAATGGCAGGATCAGCCCTTGTAACTTCATCCTGGTCAGTGTCACTGCAGGTGCTGCTGTCTGGTCCTTCTTAGTAACTTACTAAGCTGTTCTCCTCCAGCAGGCAGTTCCACAGGTGGTTACATAAAGAATCACTTCCTTCATCCATCTCAAATGCTCTGCCTTTTAATCCCAAGTGCCCTTTTCTGTTGTCTCATGGGGAAAGGAAATAGTCCCCTGCAGAGCTGTTCTGTTACAGACCTCTCTTCTCTTCCAAACAGCGTAGCCATCCTCAATGTCTCCTCCTCTGGGATCCTGCCCCCCACCCCTGACACGTTATCGCTCTTGAGGATGTTCCCCTGGAGCCATACCCCTTGTCCCCTGGGCCTCACTCAGTCCTGCTGCCCCCTGTTGGATGAGGTGGGCAGCACCAAGTACAGTACATAGGGGAGGAGCTAGAGGGTGGCCTGGGGCGTATTGTGTGGAGAGGTCGCTCTAGGCCTCAGCCAAAGCCCCACCTTCAGTTCCAGGCATCATGCTTCAGAAAAGACCAACAGGGAGGTTAGAGAACAGCATGGAGGGATAGCTCAGTGGTTTGAGCATTGGCCTGCTAAACCCAGGGTTGTGAGTTAAATTCTTGAGGGGGCCGTTTAGGGATTTGGGGCAAAAATCTGTCTGGGGATTGGTCCTGCTTTGAGCAGGGGGTTGGACTAGATGACCTCCTGAGGTCCCTTCCAACCCTGATATTCTATGATTCTATGGACAGGGCAAGCAGGGACAGGCTGAACCAGCAGCAGGACACAGTGCAGGGAAGAGTATGTCTTTAGGAGCCATTCAGGGCCTGGAGCTGGGCCCCACGTTGGGCACAGTTACCCCTGGAGTACGGGTGGAAGGGGATTGGACTGGATCCCTGGAGCCCACTAATAGGTCACCCGACTCCTCCCCGGGCGCTGGGGCAGCAGAGACTATCTTTGCTGGCTTGGCAGCATGATGCTGAAGTCCCAACTGTAGTCTGTGTAATGGGGCTGAGGACAGGATCCCACCGGGGCCTCAAGGAACAGCTGGGAGCAGGAATTTTCAGACCCAATGGGCAACTAGGGCAGTGTCTGTCAGTCAGTAGGGGGTGCTGTCCACATGACTGACTGGAGATGAACCCGCAACAAAACTCCTCCAGCACTGGGAGCTTCCTGGCCATGCCTGGCAGTTGCGTGGGGGAGGGGTGAAGGAGATCCATCCTGCCATGCAGCCCATGCCGCTCTCATCAGCATGCAGCAGGGTGCAGAATAGGAGGCAGCTCCACTACAGCATGCAGGGGGACAGGGAGGAGCTAGCACCTCTGGCCATGGGGCATTCCACTCCTTCTCCCTATTGCCAGGTGAATGAAAGTGCCCCACATCCATCCTGGCCCTTCAAGGGCTCCTGGGTTTCTTGGTTAGGAGAAGAGGGTGCTCCGGCTCTGGAAACCTAACCCTTCTCTCCTCTTTCAGAGCTCGGGGTATGTGTCTCCGACCCCCTTTAGGCCCATGTCACGCAACATCAGCACCCCAACGCAGCCCTTGGCCATGCACTTTGGTCCCATGTCTCCCTCTCTGGAGCCCCCTCTCTTCTTCAGTCCTCCAGCCAGCTGCCAGCTGAAGTTCAGGTACCGTGGAAGGGGGCAGGATCCCTGTGACCAAAGCGTCCAGGGCTCCAGCCTGTCTGATCTCCCCACTGATTGTGGGGGCAGGGAGAGCGGCTAACCGCAGAATCTGGACTTGGGCCCAAGTCTGGTGATTGAGGTTGGATTATATAGCTGGTGCATGCTCTGAAATGGGAGCTGGGCACCAGGGCCCCTACCGGAGCTGGGGCTAAGGAGGCATTGTGGACTGTGAACCCCAAAGAGATTTGAGGTTCAATGTTGCAGCCCTCCCACCTTATGGCTAAGGATCATGTGGGTGGGACTAGAACTGGTGCTGCTGCTCCTTAATTAGCCAGCAGGCTGGCTGGGACATTCCCCTGGATCCTGCAGCAATGGGCCCACATCACCCCCAGGGCAGTGGGGGGGAAGAGACGGGGCACCCCTCTGCAGGGCCTCTTGCAGCTCCAGATGCAGAGCCCCCAGCTGTGGAAGGCAGTGGCCAGCCCTGAGTCTGGCCTGGTGTCAGAGCCTCCCGTCCCCCCCTGCGCTTCGCCCCAAGCCATCTTCATTACCATATCCTCCATCAGCCCTTCCTGCTGCTGGCCTCATCCCCGCCACCTGTCTTTCATTGCAGTGTGCCCAGCCACATGACCCAGCTGCACCCTCAGCATCAGCGGATCCTGAATCAGCGGCAGCAGCGAGGGCAGGCGCAGAGGTGAGCTGGGGGGCAGGGGGGAAAGAGAGACTGAGGCCTCCTGTAAGGAGTTTGGGGGGCACAGCCGACACATGGTGAGATTGGCGCAAACCTAAGCCTGGCGCCCTGGTGCTCCTAGCTGTGTGGGTGCAGCTTGCTGACAGAGTCCAGATGTTTCACTCCAGGCTACTCCCTGCTCTCTCTAGGCTGCGGTGCCTTTCCAGGGCTTCCTCTGGAGCTTTCTCAGCTAGGGACCTGGGGGGCAGCTGAGCCCCTAGGAGATGGCACTAGGCTGTGAGTGCCATGCCCAGGGCAAGGAAGCTTGAGATGTCTCCCCCTAGATGTTTGTGCCTGTGTCCTGCTGTGATCCTGGTTGTGTACAGGAGGTCACAGAGCCCCAGGCTGGCTCACTGTGATCCCGGCCGGGGGTTGTGTATAGGGGGTCACGGTAGGAGTGTGTGTATGTGTGACTGTGTGACTGAAAAGCATATGCTAACTGCTGTATTCTCAATAAATGCGGCATGTTGCCTTCTCTCCTATAAAAAATCTTGTGTGCTTTGTTTAAGCATAACATCACGGAGCCCCAGGCTGGCTCATTGTGATCCCGGCCAGGGGTTGTGTATAGGGGGTTATGGAGCCCCAGGCTGGCTCACTGTGCTCCGTGGTCTGCGGCTGGCACAGAGCATAGCAGTGGCCTGAGCAGCTGTGGCCCTGTGATTTGTCCCAGGCTCTGTGCACCTGCTGCCTGTAAAGGGGCACCTTGCCACCAATGTGGCACCAGTCGGGGGGTATCTGGCAGTGCCTGCTCTGGATTCCCCCTGCCTTCCAGGCCTCCACCCAGCTGGGGACCTGCCCTGGTGCTGGGGTAGCTCTCACTCCCTGGGGCCCTGGCGCTCCCCACATATCGGTTCCTCAGCCCCAGTCTCCCCGTGCTCCTCCCTCCATGTACATGGCTGGAAATACTCCCATTGGGGGTGTGGCCTGGCCTTCCCCTGGTTGGGCTGAGACCCAGGCAGATCTGCTGAGGGTGCTGGGTGGGCAGGGGGACTCAGGGGTGAGAAGCGGCTGGAGAGAGGGTCAGCTCTATGTGAGGGGGGCTCTGCCCATGATTCCTCACCCCCGCCCCCCCCACTGGCACTGCCACCAGCTCAGTTCCAGGGTGAAGGAGCTGACCCACCTGGGGGGAGGTCGGGCGGGGACTGGGGGCTGGCCTGTGCCAGGTGCGCAGCACAGGGGCTGGAGGGGGAGCAGCCAGCAGAATCATCTCAACCAGAGGATCTTTCACCTCCTTGTGCTCAGTGCTCCCCCTCCCATCCCGGGCGCCCTTGTGCTCCCCCCATATTGGTTCCTCTCTTGCTAGGCCTTCCCAGGGTCTGCGTAGTCCCCCTGCTACCACCCACGTCTCCAGGCAGAAGCCTGATGTGAACCCATTAATTGATGGGGGGTTGGCCCAACGGGAGCAGCTGGTTGCTGCAGATGCTGCCCCAGACAGAGTCCCCAGGGAGTAACGCTGGGGGTGATTCCTGCCCTGCAGCATCTCCCCCAAGAAGGCATGGTCCCCGAAGGCGGATCCCTATTCTGGGCTCATGACACGCAAGGAGAAGGATTGGGTGATCAAGGTGCAGATGATGCAGCTGCAGAGTGAGAATCCTCACCTGGACGACTACTATTACCAGGTGAGCGGGGGTGGGGGAGAATCTGATGCCGCCTCTCCCTAGAGTGGGCAGAGACCTCCCTGGCTGGGTGGGGCTTGAGTTTCCCCCACAGCGCCAGCTGGGCAGACTCCACTATCCCCAGGCTGCTCCCCAGCTAGATCAATTCTGCCCTGCAGGATCCATCACTGCCCAGCTCTGCCCCAGCTGTTGCGGTGGAGGAGGGTGCTCATGCCCTGTCCTGACGCTGGCCATCCCCGGAGCATGGGGCCTGGTGAGGAGGATGCAGGGGGCAGCCAGGAGCCCTGGACTGAGAGCAGAGGCAGGAGAATTAGACTGGCCGGACTGGCACCTCCCGGTGCAGAAACTCACTTGGGGCAGACAGACCAATTAAACTGCTCCTCCCCGCAGCAGGAGCCCTGGGGCTGATGTTGGGCTGGATGGAGCCCTTCCCCCTCTTTGGGCCACTGCAAGGGCATCATAACCTTTGTAGAAGGGGGGGTGGGGGGGGCAAAACCGAAGTGCCCCCTCCCTTTCCAGGGCTCGCTGCTCCAGTGGTGTGCCAGCTGCCCTCTTCTGGTGCCACAGCAGCCCCTGGTGGGCAAAAGGTGTAATTGCAGCACCTCCCCGGCAGAATCTATTATTCTGCAGGGAAGAAAAATCAGCAGCGGACATGAATCCAGCTCTTATGTTTCTTTTGTTTAAAAGTGGGGGGGGGGGGTGTGTGAAAGGACCCCTAGTCCCCCGGTGCCAGTGGGCCATGGCTACTGCAGCACGCTCAGCCCCATAGCAGGCCTGTGCCCAGCCTGCTGCCTCCTCTTACAGCTGCTTTGCCGTCCTGTCCTCCGCAGGCCTATTACCACAGGCTGGAGCGGAAGCAGGCCGAGGAGGAGCTGCTTGGGGGGCGCAACAAGCAGGAGCCCCCCAAGTTGGTCACACCGTACATCCAGAAGATGGAGATCTATGACTCTGGTAAGGATGAGGGGAAGGGCACTGCCTGAGGCAGGCAGAAGGGGCCCTGGGTGGGTTCTCAGCATGTCTGCCTCTCTTTCAGTGGTGCGGATTGCAGGCTCGCTGGGCCAGGTTGCCGTGTCCACGTGCTACAGCCCCCGTAGGGCCATCGATGCCGTGCACCACGCCCTGCAGGAGGAGGTACGTACAGGGTGGCCGTGCTCCCCTGAGCCTGCCCTGGCCCTCTGTGCAGCCACTTTCTCAGCTGCCTTAAAGCTTCCCGGAGGAGATTGGGACCCCTGCCCCCTTCTGTAGCTGCTCTGGCTAGTGAGGCTCCAGCACCCGTGGCTCTGGCTCTGTCACTGGTGAGATCAGCCCAGCACTGGGGATGGGTCAAGTAGCCGGGTCAGGTGGGGTCAGCTCCTGGGTTTCATGCAGCTTGACAGGAGCCCTTTGAACTGCTCCCCATGTGGGTTGCTCAGTGTCCTGCTGCCATCACATCTGATCAAGCCTGGTAGAAGCTTGGGGACAGCACTGTGGCCTGGAGACCGCTGTGTTTTGCGGTGGTTGTAACTGGTTGTCTTCTCTACTCCCCTCTGGATCTGAAGGCTGCGGGGAACCAGCGACTTCGGGCACTGCACAGAATTGAGAAGGTGAGAGGGCGCCTCGGGCACAGCCATGGCTTCCGGGCAAGACATTTCCCCTCCAGCTGACGTGCTGGGGGGAGCAAGGGCAGGGGAACAGCAGCGGTGGAAGGAGGGTTCATTAGAAGCTGGATATCGGCTCCCTCCAACTTCTGCAAACCCTGTGTAGCCTGGAACTTGGTGTGTCCGGCCTCTCGGGGCAGAGATGCTTGGGGGGAGGGTTAGTGTCAAGTGGGGCAGGGAGGGTTTGAGAGACGAGTCCGACAGCGTCTTGGGGCAAAGCCAGGGGATGTTTTGTGGAAGATCCCAGCTTGCATGTGGCTTTGGTGCAGAGACTCCCCTCTGCCATATTCATCTGCCTCCTTGAGCCTAGGGCATGGGGATATTCTGAAGAAGGTCAGATAATCAATGTGTTAGAGGCTTTGGATCAGTGGATCTCTGGCTTCGCCGAGTCCCCTGCAGAGTTCACAAGTCCATAAGAAACTGTGTATCAGAGCTAGTTCAGGAGACCTGAGTGGCTGAGTGAGCACCCCTGGCTGATGGAGGTCCTGGATCCCTGCAGTGAGGGTGGGGTGAGACTTACCCGAAGGTCCCAGGTCCCTCCCCAACCCCGATGGGCAGTCTCTGTTGTACGTAGGAGCTGTGGCTGGGATCTCTTGGGATGTCCCAACTGCTTGTCTTTCACAGCCAGGCAACTCGCTCCTTGTCACAGGCTGAGTGCTGGGGGAAGAATATAGAGTGTAGGGCTACTGTTTATCCGGAGAGGCTCATATGGGATCTCATTATTCCTCCCCCTGGGCCCACCTACTAGCTTCTCTCCTGCTTCCCCAGATGTTCCTGCAGCTGTTGGAAGTGGAGGAGACTCAACGGAAGATGAGCCTGCTGCCCGAAGAGCAGCACCCCCGTTTCCATGAGAAGAAGAGCCACGAAGTGGGGCGCATCTACCAGGCCCTGAAGATCAGGGCGTGTGACAGTGAGGAGTGAGTTTGTTGGTGCACATTTATGCACTGTTCCTGCGCACAGCTGGCCCCTGGGGAAGGGGGCCCAGGGGCCATCTGGGGAGGGTGCAGGTACCAGCCCCATGGTGATGCTGTTAGAACAGCAGATCTCTGGGGCCAGATGGGAACGCCCTGTTCCCTGTCGCCTGGCACTAGTGGGTTTGGGAATCCAAAACATTCCTGTCTTCAAACTCAGCACTCCACATCCGGCTGTGCCACATCAAATACTCTGAGGCTAAGCCACTTCATGGGAACCAGCTCTGCTGCTGGACACTGGGGCTCTGTGTTGCCTTCTCCTGGCTCCTCCTTCCTCCCCACACCCAAGCCATGCAGGATCCTGTTATACTCCCCTGCTGGAGGCACAGGCCCCTGTCTGTCACCCCAGTTCCCTGCTTCCCTGGCGGCACTTCCCGCTGCCAGTGGAGCAAGGGTAGGTGGGAGGGTGCTGGATCCTGCAGGGTCTGGGCAGCTCAGGGCTCTCCCACAGGGAGGCGGAAGATGAGTTCCTGCAGGTCCTTTGTGTGCGGAAGGGGAAGAAACTGACCGCACGGCTGCTGCCGCACCTGGCACGGGAGCAGGCGGAGGAGATCCTGGTCACCGTCACCCGCCACCTGCCTTTCCTCATGAGGAAGGATGTGCTGGATGAGGTAATGGCCTGCTGGGGGTAGGGAGAGGCTGGTCCCAGGATGGGGCACCATTTCCCCCTCCCCCAAACCATTGCCCTGGAGCGAGCAGGGAATTTGCCCTCCGCGTTCAATCCAAGCTGGGCCCTAGATCCTAGAGGGGCCATTCTGCAGGCACCATGTACTGATGAACTGGAGGGGAGCTCAGGAGAAGGCCTCGACCATTGTAGGAAACTGGGGAATGAGAGGGCTGGCGTGAGGCAGAAGGGTCCACCTGGGCAGCATGTCTAGGGCCCAGCAGGGGTGAGCGATACAGGGTTATAACTAGGGCAATGTGGGGAGGCTGGGAAAGTGGGGATGTAGCCAGGGCTGCAGGGAAAGTCCTGGCTGGGCATGGCCAGGCTGCGGCCTAGTCTGCAGATTGCTGTGCCGGAGGGTCCCTTGCTCGGCTGCCCTGGGGAATAGACCGTAGGGCGCAATTCTGCCCTGGCCCCAGGCCGATGGGCTGGAGGATCTGTGGTGTCTGGGCCCTGCTTCTGGGCTGGAAGGGGGGGCGCTTTGTTTACACCTGCAGCTGCCAGCATGAGCTCGCCTGTTTCAGTTGGGAGGGGCAGGTCTCCTGGCCCCAGTGAGCACTTGATAGTGCTCCCCAGTGCCCCCTCCAGGTTGGGTTCATTCCCCCACCCCTGCGAGCAGATGCTGTTGCGATTACATGCCAGAACAGGGAGTAGGGGTTGAGCCCACCTGTATGGTGTCAGGTCTGGGGGCTGATTTTAACCGTGCTGTCTCCCCCCCTCCGTGCTGGTGTTTAGTCCCTGCCTGTCCTGTATGGCCCCCTCAGCGAGATGGTGGGCCGGATGACCTTCAGCGAGCTCATCGAGGTCCTGCAGGAGCTGACCAGGCCGCTGGCCGGCTCCACTGAGCTGCCGCTCACCATGACCTTTAAGAACCAGGTGTGTGGGGCTGGGTGGGGCAGGAAGTTGGGGCCAAAAGGGCCTCCAGGAGGGGAAGCCGGTGAGCTCAGTGCTGGCCTGGTGGATGAGATTCTGCGCCTCTCTGGGATGTATTCTGGGCCCTGTGGGGGACATGCTTCCTCCTGGGGCTGGGCCTGGCCTGGCTGTGGCAGCCGTTTCTAACCCATGTCCGCTCCTGTGCTTCCCCACAGTTCGGGATCTCGCTCCTGTACGCCCTGCTGAGTCACGGCGAGAGGCTGCTCTCCTCCGACATGCCACTGGAGCCGCACAGCGGGGACTTCGAGAAGTGGTGAGGTGCCGCAGGGAGGGGTTCGGCTCAGGCGGCGCCCCGCGGGGGGGGTGGGGGTGGCTGGGTAGCACACAGCACGCCGTGTTGGCTGGTGCGGGGGGGCAGCCAGGCACTCACTGGTGGGTTTGTCTCCCCAGGACGGACACAGTGTTCCTGGTTGCCAGGGAGCTGTCCCAAGTGCCCAAGACAGCCCTGGTGGAGCCTCTCTTCCTCCCCAGCAACCTCCTCTCTTTGTTCTGCCGCTACCTGGACAAGCAGACCATCCACCGTCTGGAGGCCAAGATGGAGTGAGTGCTGGTCTCCCGGGCTGTGCTGGGGGGCTCCTGGGGCACTGGCTGTGCCCAGGCTGTAGTAACTGTTGTGCTGACCAGTGCCCATGGCTGCCCGCAGCAGGTGTGCCAGAGCTGCCTGGGGCAGTCACTGGCTTCCCCTGGGCTGTTGAGGAGGCAGGAAGGGGCGTAGCTCTACTGTCAGGAAAACAAGCCAGGCAGAGTCCTTCCGAAGCAGGAAAGAGCCGAAGGGTAATGCTGCAAGGTGGGCCCCCAGGCCTGCTGGCCTGGAATCCTTGGGGAGGTGTCTGGTGTTGTGGCTCTCTGAGCTTTGCCCTTCAGGCTGCTCAGAAACCTCCCAGCATGGTAGCAGGAATGAGGGGGTTGGGCAAGCATTGGCCCAACCCAGTGGCCTTTTGGGGCCCTGTGAGTGGCTTGTGGCTTGGCCAGACTGTCAGCATTACACAGCTGTCCCAGCGCCCTGGGACGTCCTGGCTCTTCCTACACCAAGGTGGCTCCTTGGTCCAGTCATTTCAAGTGACTGGTTTGTTGTCTGTCTTTCCTGGTGGGGGCTGCCTGGCCCCTGCCTGCAGGGGGAGTCGTCACATGCAGAGGGGCCAGGCACGTTACTGTAACACATCCTGACGGTACCAAGCAAGTGGCCCTTGTAGCAGCATAGCTCTGTCCTGTATCAGACGTGGTCTGGGCCAGGGAGGGGGGAAATGACTCCCTGGTGGCAGGTGGTCTGTGACAGTAACATCAGCTGGAGATGAAGCGAGAGCAGCCCCTGAACGCTGCCAACCCAGAACAGTGGGCGGTAGAGCATGGGGCCTGCAGGGGCCATGTCCCAGCTGCTGCATTAGCCCATTCCTAACATGCTGGTCTTGCCCTGCAGGTGCTCCCCACTGCCCTCGGAGGCTGCCATGCCATGCTGAGACCTCCCAGCCCTGGGAAAGTGGATGAGACCAGCTTCCTGGGCAGTGGTGCCCATCTTCTCTGAGACACACAGGCAGGGGGCATCACCTTGTGACTTTGTTTCCAAATCAGACACTGTCCCTGGCACAAGGGGACTTTGTGTTTTTTGCCCTAGCACTGGGAGGAGCAAGACTCAAGGGCTGATCATGGCCCTCTCCAGTGCCGGTGCCTGGGGGCACAGCACAGGGGACACGGGTAACTTATTTGGGCCTCGCCCCGCAGAGGCAAGCACTGGAGCACAGCGGGCGCAAAGCAGATGTGTACAGTGGGCACGGGGAGCACCTGGTGGGGGCGATTGAGGTTGACTGTGTACAGCACTCGCTAAAATAAAAGCGATTAACAAGACCCCCTGGCCTCGGTATGTGAAGTCCCAGCTTGGGCGAGCCCCCAGTGTGCTGTAAACAGGGCATGGAAGTGCAGTCCAGAGACCACATGTTCCCACCAAGCTCCTGGCACATGGCTCCTCAGCAGCTGCTCCGTCACATGCCTTCTCGGTGTGGGCACAGCTCTGGTGTGTGCAGCCCTCTCAGAGAACCTTCCTGGGCCGAACTGCGACAGTCTTGTGTGTTGGCATGGAGTGGGGCATGTGGATAGATTTGCTGCCTGAGCTCCAGGCTCTGTAAATCACCGATCTAACGCCTCCCTCTCACATGCAGCACCGAGGCAGGCGCACAAGATAGCAGCTTATGTTGCGTGGTCTGTTTGGGGTCAGCCTGGAGAACAATCAGTGGTGGTATGATCCCATGGCCCATCTACTCTGGACACAACAATGAGCTGCCACTCACAGGTTTCCTGTCTTCCTAACGGGATTGTCCCTCCTCGCTACCTGCTTGATCCGATCAGTTGGGAATTAGTTAATGATGCTGGCAGTTTAAAGGTGATTATTAGGCTTCAGAGATCGCTATCTAGGGAGCTGAGTAGAAGCAGTTCAGATGTGTCCCAAACTTACTGTTGCAGGCTGTCTGCAGAGTCAGGCAGACGGCACTACACCAGTTATACTTGGGTCACAGATTGATAGTTTCCTTCACAACCATGAACTTAATTTTATAATGAAAGTTGAAATTCTGGAGCCTGGGGCTAGACCACTGGATCAAGACTCAGACCTGGGTGCTAATCCTACCTCTGCACTGACCGGCTGGGTGACCTTGGTAAGTCATATTATCTTTCTTGGTCCCCCGCTCTTGCCCCCCCCGCCCAACTTTGTCATCATGTCTCTTTAGACCAGTGGTTCTCAACCTTTTATCATTGTGGGCTGCATATGCAGCTCTGTGTTATGTGGGCCATATCCATACATACTACCTGTATGGCCCTGAGAGCCACATGGACCGCAGCTGTGTGCTGATTGGGCCACAGGTTGAGAACTAGAGCTTTAGACTGTGAGCTCTGTGGGGCAGGGACTGTGTCTCACTAAGTGTTTGTGCAGCACCCAGAACAAAGGGGCCTTGAGCATGACTGGGCCTTCTAGGTGCTCCTGGAATACAAGTGACATTAATTAGATGGCCTCTACCAAGGGAGAGGAATGGCTCCCAAGCCTGTCCACTCAGCGCTGGTACAGTCTCCATCTCCAAGGTGATTGCCCTATTACTTTCTTAACCGCTGGCCAGGCTGAATTTGACACTGATCCCAGGCATACAGTGCAGGGCAGCTGTTGAGCCGGGGAGGCTGGCGCTCACATCTGAAGTGAGGCTGCCAAGAGTGCAAGAATCCAAAGGAGGTTACTGCACCAGCTCCAGGTGTTGCCAAAAGGAAGCTTGCTCTAGCCAAGGTTGAAGGAGAGAACTGGTGTAAGAGGGAATGTGAGAAGTGGGGTGGACGGTGGAATTTTGCTGGCTAATCAGAGGTGAACCCCTGAACCTGAAAACAACCCCCCTCCCTTGTGCCTGGGCTGCTGCAAGTACCTGCAATGGAGGCCCCTGCCAGGGGCCCGGACTGCCAGAGTCAGCAGTGAAGGGGGTGACACCACAGCAGCACCAGGGCCCAAATCACATTCTCAGTGGAGAATGACAGGGAGAGGAACTTGAAAAATAATGTTTGTGACAGCGCAGAGGGAGGGAACTGCTTGGGTGCTGCCCCTAGCAAGGAAAGGCCAATGCCGAGTGCATAAAGAAGGGTAGCTGAGTCAGGTCTTGAAGCTGCGGCTGAGCGCTCGGGTATGTCCCCTGTGAGGAAGTGTCCGTCCTCACCCACGTCATGTGTAGCAATGGGGTGGGGAGACAAGGCAGGCCACGGCAGACATGTCATGCGGCTACCCTGCTGCTGCTGGAGGAATAAGACTCTTGCTGCTTCGCTCCTCCAGGGGAAGTGATGGGTTGCAGCTTGGTATGGAAGCTCCCCAGCTCCAAAATCCTCCTGTGAGGGAGTTCTGCTCGTGCACTAGGTGGCTGCTAGAATGGGCAGGGACTCAAGTCGTACGTGGCTTGGAGAGGGGAGTGTACCTCAATGCCCAGAGGGGGCCCCGGGGGCCTGTACTCCTGGGCTCCTTTCCTCACTCAGCCATGACTTGGCTGTGAGGGGTTTACCAAGCACCAGTCTGTGCCTCAGTTTCCTTATCTCAGTTTTAACACCGACTCCTGCCAGACCAGCCCCTCATGGGACTGACTTATAAAAGGAGAAGGAGCTCCCACTTGGGGGGCCAGGCCCTTTGGAGGTCTTGGCCCCTAGTGCCTCTGCGGCTGGCCCGGAGATCCTCTGTGGAGGGAGTTGGGCAGCAGCAGGTGCACACTCCTTCCCAGGCTCAAGAACTTCATCCTGCTGCCTCCTTATTCAGCAGCCAGTGCCTGCTGTCAATCCCAGAGGCGAGGGAGTGGGTAGTGGGCTTATTGTGCAAAGCAGAGGGAGGGTGAGATGTGGAGTTGGAGTGGAAATAGCTGGCAAGTGTCTGTAATACACAAGGAGCCAATAGCTTAAAGTTTAATCCCCAAAACCTAATCCAGGAGTGGAGGGTTAAAAAGATGGGGCAAAGTTGTGTGTTAAAATGCTGAAGTAGTTGTATACAGGGAGGGGGAAGGCTGCGCTGTTCCATTTCTCTCCTCTGTGTAATTAGAGTGCAGGTTCTTCTGTCTGTCTCAGGGCTTTATATTACTACTCTCCATCACCGTAGTATCTGCACACCTTCCTCCTAAAATCAATAGCAAAGCTTCTAGTGAATTTCTTGGAGTTTCTGGCTCTTCTCCCTTTTGGGGGTCAAAACTCTAAGTGTAGGGGGTGGTTTGATTTTTTTTTTTTTTTTTTTTTAAGATTTTTATTAATTTACTCTGTGTTTAGGCTAGTTTGTTTCAGGGTAACTCCTGCTTGGCTGCCATTCTTATGATGGAAAGGCCTTCTCTTTGCAATGTTCCATCGAGTCAGTTAGTCTTAATTCACCTAATCTTCTCTGGAAGACTGCTCCCTAGCTGGATCCCTCGGGCAGAGAATGTTTTGTCCCAGTTCTCATGCTTCATTCTGCTCTGTGAGCTGCATTGTCCCAGAAGAGTGCAACTTTTGTGGTGGTTCAGAGATTGACGTTTGGTCTTTAATGTGACTGGGGCTGGATCCGTTGTTTTGAAGATTAGACTCAATGTCTTAAACTGCCCTAAAGTTCTTCAGCACAAGGCTCTCCCTTGTCTGAGCACTAGCTAGCGTGGTTTGCATCCTTCTTTAAAAAACCCGGTTTATCTAGCATGTGGTGGCATAATGGTGGTTTGAAAGGTGTTAGCAGATCCTCACTATAGTCAGGTAACGTTCTACTGATCACAAGCAGCTCACCCAATGAGAGAAGTGTCCCTGTCTTCTTCCCTCCCCACCCCATGAGGGAGTCTCATACAGTGGCCATCCATGAACAGTCTCCTACCATCAAGGTCGCTGTCTGTATGGAAGAGTTCACCTAAAATTAATCTTCTGGTTCCAAACACACAGGATCAACATTTGTGTGGAAGGACAATCTTTGAGAAAGGCATTACCCATGAGATTAGTAGCTCTGAGTCTATCCAGGAGGGGGCACTGCAATACCTACAATCAAGCAAGTTCAGTGCACTTTTATTTCAAAACCAAACCTCCTCCAAAATCACCCAGTGGTGGGAGGTGTACTTGATCTGAGAACCATTGCTCTTTGTAATCATTTACATGTTAAGTAGGAAAATACACACAGCCCACAACTACATGAAAAGAACATTTAAGTTAGAAACTCAGTCTCTTGAAAGGTTAGGAAAGGCCAGATTTCTTAGTGTTCGTTTTGCCCTGCTGGGGCTCTGGGGTCCTTTAAAATAAAAAGTTTATTTTGTACAACTGTACCCCACCCCCAATATTGCCTGCAGCATTTGACCCCTTAAACGTCAGTCCAGCCTGCTACAAGTCTAGCTACATTAGCTGGATGCTGTGTTGCTGTTTGTCTCTCTGCTATCCTGGGACCACCTTTTGAGCTTACACAGAATATACTTGAAGGAGAGCTCTGTGTAAGCTTGAAAGCTTCTTCTCCCCTGCCCCCCCTAGAAGCTGGTCCAATAAGATATTCCCTCCCCCACCTTGTCTCTCAACAGTAGCTGGAAGCAGAAGTTGGTTGAAATTCCAGCCGCAGAAGTGCTGCTGGGGCTGGGGCAATGGTTGTGGGGAGCCTGACTTGACCTCAATCTCTCTTTCCCCCCCACCCCCCCGAAGTAGGGGGAGCTCCAGCCCCTACCCCCACCCCATGGTGTCCCTAGAGGTGGGGTTGGGCTTCCGGGCTTGGGCTGCAGTCTGGGCTCTAGGATGCTGCAGGGTAGGAGAATCATAGAATCATAGAATCTCAGGGTTGGAAGGGACCTCAGGAGGTCATCTAGTCCAACCCCCTGCTCAAAGCAGGACCAAACCCAACTAAATCAGCCCAGCCAGGGCTTTGTCAAGCCTGACCTTAAAAACCTCTAAGGAAGGAGATTCCACTACCTCCCTAGGTAACCCATTCCAGTTCTTCACCACCCTACTAGTGAAAAAGTTTTTCCTAATGTCCAACCTAAACCTCCCCCTCTGCAACTTGAGACCATTACTCCTTGTTCTGTCATCTTCTATCACTGAGAACAGTCTAGATCCATCCTCTTTGGAACCCCCTTTCAGGTAGTTGAAAGCAGCTATCAAATCGCCCCTCATTCTTCTCTTCTGCAGACTAAACAATCCCAGTTCCCTCAGCCTCTCCTCGTAAGTCATGTGCTCCAGCCCCCTAATCATTTTTGTTGCCCTCCGCTGGACTCTCTCCAATTTATCCACATCCTTCTTGTAGTGTGGGGCCCAAAACTGGACACAGTACTCCAAATGAGGCCTCACCAGTGCTGAGTAGAGGGGAATGATCACATCCCTCGATCTGCTGGAAATGCCCCTACTTATACAACCCAAAATGCCATTAGCCTTCTTGGCAACAAGGGCACACTGTTGACTCATATTCAGCTTTTCGTCCACCGTAACCCCTAGGTCCTTTTCTGCAGAACTGCTGCCCAGCCATTCGGTCCCTAGTCTATAGCAGTGCATGGGATTCTTTCGTCCTAAATGCAGGACTCTGCACTTGTCCTTGTTGAACCTCATCATATTTCTTTTGGCCCAATCCTCTAATTTGTCTAGGTCCCTCTGTATCCTATCCCTACCCTCCAGCGTATCAACCACTCCTCCCAGTTTAGTGTCATCTGCAAACTTGCTAAGGGTGCAGTCCACACCATCTTCCAGATCGTTAATGAAGATATTGAATAAAACCGGCCCCAGCACCGACCCTTGGGGCACTCCACTTGATACCGGCTGCCAACTAGACAAGGAACCATTGATCACTACCCGTTGAGCCCGACCATCTAGCCAGTTTTCTATCCACCTTACCGTCCATTCATCCAGCCCATACTTCTTTAACTTGCTGGCAAGAATACTGTGGGAGACTGTATCAAAAGCTTTGCTAAAGTCCAGAAATAGCACATCCACTGCTTTCCCCTCATCCACAGAGCCGGTTATCTTATCATAGAAGGCAATTAGGTTAGTCAGGCATGACTTGCCCTTGGTGAATCCATGCTGACTGTTCCTGATCACTTTCCCCTCCTTTAAGTGGTTCAGGATTGATTCCTTGAGGACCTGTTCCATGATTTTTCCAGGGACTGAGGTGAGACTAACTGGCCTGTAGTTCCCTGGATCTTCCTTCTTCCCTTTCTTAAAGATGGGCACTACATTAGCTTTTTTCCAGTAGTTTTTACCAGAGCTCGGGTGCCAGCCCAAGCCCAGAAGTCTACACAGCAATGAAACAGCCCCCAGACCCTGTTGCCTGGCACAGGCCAGCTGTGGGTCTTTCTTTGCTGTGCAGACATAATCTATGAGTCCCTCAATGCCAACTGACAGAGGGCCACTGTTCTGCAACCTCCTGCCACCTCTGCCACACACTACACCTCACACGTTGCCATCATAGTATTTTCTGTAAAGTGTCATGTGTAGAGTAAAATGAAAGCTGGTGCCACACTGCTCATTAATAGCATGGTGTGGGGTGCGTACTGATGGCGTGTAAAGAGTTGTGTATGTGTGCTGGAAATATGTTCCTAAAATACTTTTTTGGGCCAGACTTGATAAACACGTTTGTTCTAGACAAAGGAAATTTGTTTTGCCTGTTTGCCGGAGTCTATAATGTAAATTGAGCAGAATGCTGGCAGAGACGGGGCAGTTTATTTCCATCTGAGGGAAACACCAGTTACCAGACTTCAAAAGAATAGATCTCAAAGGTTCACTGGACTGTAAGAAGAAGGGGAGAGAACCCCTTTGTTACCCAGCACTGAGGGAACAAAACGGGCAGTGCTCTTTGCACTCTATGAACAGTGGATGCCTGGCCATGTGGATTGGGGACGTGAAAAGTAGCTGTAGGTGAGAAAACTGCCTTAGACAAAGCTTGGCAGCTGCTACGGTTATCTATACGCTCTAAGAAGTGTGCTATACCTCTGTCTCATCAATCTGTGACGTTCTGACAAGCTGCAAAGCCCTCCAAGTTTGCCCTCGCACCAACCTCCCCAGGCAGGGATCACACCCAGCTGTGTTCATGAATGCTCTGGCCAGCCACTCATGAGCCAACAATAGAGAGGCTCCAGCCAAAATGCCCCCCAGTTCCTCAGCTTAGGACCCTGGGGTTGTACGGTCCTGTCCTTGTCAAAAACCTGACCATTAAAGATTATTACAATTACCCTGTCCACCCCTCCCTCGATTTGGAGAGGAATATGCACAAAACCTTTATTCACTGAGCTGAGATTTTCCACACACTTCAAGCAAACCACACTGTTTTAGATTAAAAAAATATACAACAGATTTATTAACTACAGAAAGATAAATTTTAAGTGATTATAAGTAATAGCAAACAGATCAAAGATGGTTACCTAAGAAATGAACAAAACTGCAGTCTTAAGTTTATGTACTAGATAGGATTTGAATCAAGCAGTGTCTCACCCTGTTAGATAGTACAAACAGTCCATCAAGCTTCCATACACAGGCTAGAAATCCCTTTAGCCTGGGACCAGTACTTCCCCCAGTTCAGTCTTTGTTCCGCCGGTGTTTCCAGGTGTTCTCTTATGTGAGGAGTGGGGCCCTGGGGTGATGTCACTTCTCCCTTTTATAATTTCTTCCGTATGGCGGGAAGCCAAGTTCCCAGCCCAGTTTATGAAAAAATACAGGTATCAAAATGGAGTTTAGTATCATGTGACCTAGTTACATTCCCTTGCATGCTTTGCTGAGTCATGGCAGAAGCGTCCCCAGGACAGTTCATCAGGTGAATATAAGCTTTCCCCATGGCCCATTGTCTTTGTTGATGGGCCATTCAAGTTGAATATGCCATTCACAGTGTGCTAGCAAACTATGTAAAGCTTTGTGTGTGTTACCCAGGTGCAAGCACATTTGAAATACAAATACATAGTTAATAATCATAACTCCAGATACAAAAATGATACATTCATACAAATAGGATAATCATATTCAGAAACCCATAACTTTTCCATAGACACCTCACATGACATATGTACAAGATGCATAATAATTATATAATGTTATTATGGTGAATATGGGGTGTGTAATCTGTGATTGTGTAATTAAAGACTTGTATCATAATGCATACACACACAGGCAGATTAAGTGGTAGGGGAAATGGTAACACTGGCCTTTCCTGACTCTCAAATGCTTGACTTTGCAACCTCAATAACATTATTTTGTAGGTAGTTTCATATTTACAAGATGGTAGCACCCAGTGGCCTGGACAGAGATAGAGGCCCCTTGGGCTGAGCAGTATACAGAGGTAGACATAACCAGTGCCTTAAAGGGGTGGCCAACCTGAGGGTTTTGAGAGTGACCATCATGCAAAGGTAATGTCTGTTTGGCAAATTGAAGACCTGCTTCCAGAGTTACACCTGCAGCAGGTGTTTGACTCAGCCCCATTCTTACGGAGGAACTAGGGGGTGCTGCCTCCCACAGTGCAGCTGCCCAGACACTCCCGCATGGTGCGCTTGCCATATTGCAGGGGAGGAAAGAGTGAGCGGGATACGAGTTTAACTGGCTCTGCCTGGGACTAGGGGGGTGCCTAGGAATAGATGGGGCACCCTCCCCCATACTCTCCCCAGGGCAGCGCAGGAGAGGAGGGGGCTAAGGAGAAGCTGAGAACCTGGATTGGTGATACCCAGCAGCCCTGCCGGTGTGCAGCACGGACCACTGCCACGTGGCCGTGCTGTTTGGTGCCCTGCCTGAACCTACAGAAGGGCATGGAAAAGACGGGACCCATTGCTTCGCTGTGTAAGGAATTACAGGTGCTCTGCCCTCAGGGAAATCCCAGTGCTCAGCCGTAGGCTGACATATACACTAACCACAACCCTTCCCCCACCCTGCCCCCCCGGGTTCTGGGCTCGCAGGGTGCGGGGGCAGGAGGGAGCCAGCAGGCTGGGCTAACACACCTTCCCACGAAGGGGGAGGCTCTTTCTGCGGGAATGGTACGGGCCATGAGGCCGCTTCCCTCTCCCCACCTGATATCGCCTGTCTTTTCCCGAGCTGAGTGGCAGAACCCTCCGACCACAGTCAGCATCTCTGATTGGCTGCCCTTGCCCAGGCGGGGCTTTTTGGCATGACCCCCCTCCCTTTTCTGAGGGCCGTGCGCCATGACGCCGAGCCCACCACGCAGAACAGTTTGCGGAGCGCACGAGCACGGCACGCGACCATCGGGAGCACCTACACACGGCACAGCCGCACCCCTATTCTGGCTCCACCCACGGCAGCCAGCCCCGCCCTTCCCGAAGTCCCGCGCCCTCTCCCGGCTCTTTCCTCTGTGTATTCTGTCGGGCCCGCCCCCCGTTTGGCTCCCCCCACCAAGGGCGTCCCCTGACCCGCTCCGCCCCGCCCCCCGGCATGGCTCGTCCCCCTTGTCCGCAGGGCCAGGCCCCGCCCCCGCTGACGGCGCCGCTCTCTCCTCATAAAGCTGTCGTTGGCGTTTCCGCCCTAGTGGGCATCCGGGAGGCGGAAGCAGCCTCCGCGAGCGCAGGGACATGGCGTCGGGCGGCGCCTGCAGCCCCTCTGCGGAGCGGTTGCCCCCGCCCTTTCCCGGGGCCGAAGGGGACGCGGACAGCGACACTGAGGGCGAGGACATCTTCACCGGCGCCGTGAGTCCGCCCAGTCCCCTGGGGCTCCCGAGCGTTGCTGTCCCGTCTGTCGAGCTCTGCCGTGAGGGGCTGGAGGAGCCCGGGGGCCCCAAGGGAGGCGCTCGGGACACCGCTGGGCCCCGGTTCTCAGTGGCGCTGGCGGAAGCCGGGTCGGTCTCTCCTCTCGCGAGCTGGTGCGGGGGCTGGAGCTCCTGGCTGGGCAGTGACTGTAACTCTTGACTAGCCCTTGATCGCAGGGCTGGGCTTTCAGATGACAGGGTCTCCAGTGACATCCTCGCCTATCCCTTTGTCGAAATGCGGAGTAAGGCAGGAGCAGGCCGGGAGGGACGCTACCTAATTGCTAGAGTACAACTGAGCCACTGCTCTACCACTGACTTCATGTGTGCCCCTGGGCACGTTACTTAGCCTCTCTGTGCTCCTTTACTTGTAAAGTAGGGATAATAATTGGCCTTTTAAAGGGGTGTGAAGATTGGGTTGCAAAGAGATCTGAAAATGCAAATCCAGTGACTGCTTATAATGTTGGCCTCCACTGGAATATCTGTGGGTAGATAAAAACTAAAATGTTACAAACAAGTCACTTTGAGTTGCTGTCTTGATCTTAATCTACATTTGGGGGGGAGGGATAGCTCAGTGGTTTGAGCATTGGCCTGCTAAACCCAGGGTTGTGAGTTCAATCCTTGAGGGGGCCACTTAGGAATCTGGGGCAAAAATTGGTCCTGCTAGTGAAGGCAGGGGGCTGGACTCGATGACCCTTCAGGGTCCCTTCCAGCTCTATGAGAGAGGTATATCTCCATATATTATATTACATTAGATCAGCTACTTAGAAATCACTTAATACAAATGTATTACCATAGGAGCCCTAGTCATGGACTAGGAGAAATCTTTACTTTTTTGGTTATAATATCCTACGTAACAAATAGCCCTAATTCTTAATACCTGTAGTCAGAGAAATCTAAACATCACTAGGGCCTGGTCTACACTGGGGGGAGATCAATCTAAGTTATGCAACTTCAGCTACGTGAATAACGTAGCTGAAGTCGACTTACTTAGATTGACTTACTGTGGTGTCTTCACCGCGGTGAGTCGACTGCTGCCGCTCCCCTGTCGACTTCGCCTGCGCCTCTCCCAGTGGTGGAGTATAGGAGTTGACAGAGCACTCGGGAATCAATTTATCGCATCTAGACTAGACGTGATAAATCGACCCCCGCTGGATCGATTGCTGCCCGCTGATCTGGCGGGTAATGTAGAAATACCCTAGGGCATGGGAAAACCTTGGAGGGAGTCATTCTGTAACTAGCTGCTTAAGAATTTTTGGCAAAACCACATGGCTTGGCGTAGCTAACAATAGATAAATTAGTTTTCCAGTCTGGGTATGGTTACACTAAGGAAGTGTATGTTGCTGGCATGTTTTATCAGGCTTTGTGATGTGGTGAGAGTTTTGTTGCACTTGTACCAGCAGTGAACTGTTTTCAACACAACTTGGTGGGGAGAGGGTGGCGGAGGGAATTTCCTAGGGAGGGTAGTGATTGAGTGAACAATGTGTCACTCTATTGTAAAGTAGGCTGCCTTTAAAAAAGACCTGTCTGGGGCTTTATGAAAATTAGCTGCATGTTCACATCAGCACATCATTCTAGGGCTGTGTGAAAAGTGATCGAGGGAAACATGCGATATACCTGTGGATAGTTGTCAAACTAATCTGCATTATAATGAGAGCTGACGGAGTGGATACTACTTTGGCCCCCTGGGGCCAATTTCAATTTTTATTTTCTGTTCTAGTATGTACCACCCTTATCTTCTGGAAGTGCTCTAGTGGCTCAATATGTAAGGTATTACATTTACACAAGCAAGGTTTAAATATACTAACTTAAAACTTGATACCGAACTCTTATCAGGCATACAAGGAAAAAGCTGCAGAGAAAACCATTAACGCTTACCAGTCTTCTCCTGTGATTCCGTGCATATGCAATCCCCTCTAGTGAACTGCTGGGAGAAAGCAAATGAATTCTAGTGTTTCTTTCTCCTGCTTGTGGATGCCCTTCCACACCTGGCCACCTCTGCTCTTGGCAGCACACCCTGCCTAGGCCAGTGGTTTTCAACCAGGGGTCAGGGGGCTGGGAGCAGGTTTCAGGGGGTCTGCTAAGCAGGGCCAGCATTAGACTCACTGGGGCCCAGGGCAGAAAGCCGAAGCCCAAACAATGTAGCATTGCAGGGGCAGGCAGTTGTCCTGCTTGCTATCCCCTAATGCCAGCCCTGGCTTTTATATGCAGAAAACCAGTTGTTGTGGCACAGCTAGGCTATGGAATCTTTATACCATGTGGGGAGAGATTGAGAGCCCCTGGCCTAGACTGTCCCAGAGAGTCCTGTCCCACATAAGGATGGGGAGATGCTGCCACTTTAATTGCCTGTCGAAGTCCGGAATCTCCTGGCCAGACTTAAGACCTATCCTTCCAGAATAGGATGTGGGTGTAGGGTGAAAGGGAGAGGGGTCTCTGAGTGCACTAAGACCTTCTCACTTTTGTGTGGAAGTGTTCCCTTAATTTATTTCTGATTCTTTGCATTAACAGAAAATGTCACCTTTGAAGCTGGTTGAACATGCAGTAGTAGAGGATATTAGGCTTGAGGCCTCTCCTTTTTTTTTCCCTCCCCCCTCCCCCCCCCCTTCCCTTCTCTGTTTTGTCCTTTATACACTTGAGAAGCAAAAGTTTCTGAAAGCATCTTGCACTTGAAAATCTGGTCCCATCTAGCCTGGAACTAGTTTAACAGCATAATGGCCAAGAACGAAAGTTGAACAACCAAGAAAAAGGTTTTTAAATCACTATTTCAGCATTCTTTTGCTAACAGGTCAAAGTTCAATGAACCAACACTTTGGAGAAATGGAGTCTTAAAATTTCTAGACCCGCATGCCCAGTCAAAGTGTGTGAGCTAACCACATATGTTCATGAAGAACCCCAGCAAGTTTTCCAGCAGGGAAGGCCAAAGTTGATATTCCTAAGGAAAACCTTCTAGCATTGCCTTTTTCCCCTCAAAGAAGCAAAGGGCACAAGACCAACTTCTAAAATCCTCTAACTACTCTTTGACTAGGAAAAACAAATATAAAAGCTGTATCCCTTAACATGTAACAGAAGGCTTGACATTGTCACCTCTTAGTCAAATATAACACTAATTGGTGACTATAGCAAAACGTATCTTGTTACAGACAACATAGCTCTCAAAATCCAGCTTTGCAAGCAAGAGTAGTAAGTCCTCAGGGAGTAAATGTACAGTGTACATGTTTTTCTGGAAGAAATTGTTTGAAAAAGGACTCTCAAAGTAAAAAAGCTAACCTGTGAAATCTTAACTCTGGGAATCTCTTCACGATCTCTGTAATAAAAGAACTATTTGTAGCAAAACATCGCTGGTGCTGTATTTGAAAATGAACACCTGAAATTCAGGGATGGTGGTGTTTGCTTCATGGGAAAGATTGCAGTTACACAAACGTACACAGGAAGGTTTAAAATAGAAACTGGTCTGGCACCGAGTAGAATCTAGGTTGCAGGCATAAGAAAATGGCTTGGTCAGGACATTGCTGAAGTAACCCAGTGGTGAGTGTGAAGCTTTTCCTAGTGTGTATTGGTGCTGATCTGTCAACTTCTGCAGAAACAGGGTCTCTTAAAACCTGGAGATGCCAGCTTTATGGCTGTGAAGATGCTTCCAAATGTGACCTGAGATTGCTAGTAGACCAGCATCAGTGCCATCCCTCTGTTGCTCATAGCTTTGCCAAGCAGCAGTTTGACATCAACAAAACTGGTCTCATTCTGAGCTAATGGGGTAATCTGTGTGTCCCAGTACAGTAACTCCTCGCTTAACGTTGTAGTTATGTTCCTGAGAAATGTGACTTTAAGTGAAACGATGTTAAGCGAATCCAATTTCCCCATAAGAATTAATATAAATGGGGGGGAGGGGGTTAGGTTCCAGGGAATTTTTTTCCACCGGACGACTATATTATATACACACACAGTATAAGTTTTAAACAAACAATTTAATACTGGTACACGATGATGATTGTGAAGCTTGGTTGAGGTGGTGAAGTCAGAGGGTGGGATATTTCCCAGGGAATGCCTTACTGCTAAATGATGAATTAGCACTCAGCTGAGCCCTCAAGGGTTAACCCATTGTTGTTAATGTAGCCTCACACTCTACAAGGCAGCAGGAATGGAGGGAGGGGTGACAGCATAGCAGAGAGAGACACACGCATTGTGTGCGAGAGAGAGAGACGTGCATTTCCCCTTTAAGTATGCGGGCCCCACTGTAAGTACATTGCCTTTTTAAGTAGATCAGCAAGTTGAGACAGCTGCTGCTGCCTGCAAGCTCCCTCCATCCTGAGCCCTGTCGTGTTCTCGCCCCCCCCCCCCCCCCTGTATGGGGGTGGGGGGGAGCAGGGGGGAGGGAGGCACCCTGATGTTAGCCCCCCTCTTTCCCCGCACCTGCACAGCAAGCAGGAGGCTCCAGGGAGCAGCTCCAAGGCAGAGGGCAGGAGCAGCACATGGCAGTGGGGGGAGGGACCGCTGAACTGCTGGCAATTGATAGCCTGCTGGGCGGCTGCCGCACAGGGAACTTAGGGGAACGGGGAGCTGATAGGGGGGCTGCCAGCCCACCCTGGTTCCAAGCCCCCACTAGCTAGCTCCAGTGGGCTGCTCTTCCTGCAAGCAGTGGACAAAGCAGGCGGCTGCCAAATGACATTATAAGGGAGCATTGCGCAACTTTAAATGAGCATGTTCTCTAATTGATCAGCAATGTAACAACGTTAACCGGGATGACTTTAAGTGAGGAGTTACTATACAAATGTTCTTATGCTACTACTTGAGGCAGAAGTTCTGAGCAGCAGAGGCAGGTACTAGGATACTCTTTAGGGGTAGAATAGCAGATCCTCTCCACCACAGCAGTAAGGTGGCTCTGGAGAGGGAGAAGAAAAACAGCTGCATTTTTCCTTCAACAGCTAGAGGGGGTAGGTACGTTAGATTTGATGCCAGTTAGCTGAAGACTGATATGAAAGAGGTGTCAGGAGGAGCTTCCCAAAGGCCTTGCACTTGGATCTCTTGTTTCTCATGAGCAGCTGTAGGGCTGGTCTACACCGAAAACTTATTGGGCATAGCTGTCTATCTCAGGGGTGTGACACCCTGAGACCCACAGCTCTGCCACTCTAAGCCTCAGTATAGACAGTGCTAGGTTGGTGAAAGCTGGGCTGACAGAAGAATTCTACCACCTCTCAGAAGTGGATTAACTACAGCAACAGGAGAGCCCCTCATGTCGCTATAAAAAGCATCTATACCGAAGTGCTATAGTGGTACTGCTGTAGCATTTTAAGTGTCGACGTACCTTTAGTCTTCACATTTGGGCCTGGTCTATCCTGCTACATTTCCCATTGTTGCTAAACACTGGTCAGCATTAGCAATGTTGAGCCCCAGCCTGGAGAGAGGATGAGAGAATGACAAACATGTGACGGAAGTGAGTCATGTCACTGAGGCTAGGTCAACACTACCACTTACTTCTGCGAATAAGCCACTCCCCTGAGCAACATAAGTTACACTGACCTAAGCACCAGTGTGGACAGCACTATGTTGGCGGGAGAGCTTCTCCCACCAACATAGCTACCGCCTCTCATGGAGGTGGATTTATTATGCCGACAGAAGAGCTCTCACCTGTCTGCATAGAGCGTTTTCACCTGACGCACAACAGTGGCACACAGTGCTTCTAGTGTAGTATACTTCTGGAAGGTGCTTGGTACTGTGGTGTCAAGGGTGGTATAAGAACCTATTTCGAATAGAATGATGGGTTGCTGGCATGGCTGCTTCTAGCACTGTATAAACCTGCCTAATCATGTCTAATCAACTTGGTATCAAAAGCTGGCAGCAACCAGTATGCATTGTTTCTAGTGTTGGAAATGCAGGTAGAAGCTGAACAAGTGTTGGCAACAGCTAAACATTTTTAGAAAGCAGAACTAGTGTAGACAGCCTGGATGTCTTTTGCTTTAAAATAAATAAAGTCCAGCTCAGCATTAAGGAAACTTTAGAATGGTAACCCCCAGCTTGCAGCAAAATGAATGTCCTATGTCCTAAATCCTAATTCATTTCTAAAGCTCATTTTCTGCTTGCTTTTGGAGTTCTAGCTCTTCCTCTACTAGGCATCATGATGGCTGGAAGGGACTATCTGGAACAAAACTCTCTGGCCCACTCTGCCATATTGAGCAAAGCTTTGAAGATTCATGCAGTGTCTTAAGTTTCTTCACTTGCCTGAAAGATGGCTGTCCTGTCCACATATTAACTAATGGAAACAAACTGGAGTTCTATGTGTGCTTGGGGCAGCAGTCTTTGCAGATAATACTGGGCAAACAAACAGTAGTGAGGACTCAATGTAGAGATGCTCCCCAAATGCTAGACAGTGGTGCTGTGCAGTTCATTGGGATCATTCTTGAATGACACTGGTCTGCTGCTTTTTTTACTAAAAGCTGCAGTATGAAACTGCTGGCTGCACCTCTTTGCTGCTAAATAGATGTGTACTTTAAGCCCTTCGGGTCATAAATGAGTAGAAACTGCTAGGAGCTGAAAGAGAACCCTTGTTTAATTGATGCAATGACATGGAGAGATGAGGGACCAGAAATGGTCTGGCCATTCAGCGATTAATCAGTGACTTGTTAATCTGGATAAACATGTTAATAGTCCTGGCTGGACATTGCCTTTCCTTGACCCCTTCTCCACCTTGTGTCTGAATCCCTAGATAGGTAGAGGAAAGTCCTTGGTTTTTGTTTAACTCATGCCCTCTTCAGCTGACTAGATCTGTATCTGTTGCTCCTGCCCCTGCCTATTAAGTGGTGGGAATTCCAGCACTTGCTGTGTAGGCACATAAGCTGGAGTCCCATAGTAAAGAGACTGTTAACAGAATGTACAGCCACAGATCAATGATCCATATAGTTGGGTATCCTTTATCAACAGCAGCCATTGCCAGATGCTTTGGAGGAGAGCTCAGCCAGCCTCCAAAATCTACATAAATACAATATTTTGTTGATGGGAACTTCCTTCCTGGACTCACCTGAATACCACCTTGTACCTCAAACTATATATGGGCTGACAAACCTCATGGTTTTCCTATCTAATGTAACTGCAGGTGAGATCCCCGTTTAGAAAAATGGATGATTCTCTTGGATCTTACTAAACTCTTGCATTGATATCCTGCAGCAGTTTCACAAGGCTAATACTTCCTAGTATTCTAGCCATTATAGGTCTTTGTCCTCCTGGCTCAGACATACATGTCAACAAGCAATGCTTGGGGAGGATCACAAAGCAGGACTTGAAAAAGCCACTTGCTAATGACAGTAGAAGACTTGCCCTAGTGAGTTGTGGGAGGGAAAGGTACAGAAGCCAAGCTAGCCAATCCTGGAGAACAATTTCTTAAGTCTGTCATTTGACTCTGAAGAGACTGCTTCGCTTGTGATTATGACCAATGCATTGGTGACTTCTGAGCTGTCTGCAGACCAGGAGTTTCTACTGCTGTTGGTAGCTTTTCCCAGCAGCCTACTGAGTCTGACAAGACAGACAAGAGCCAGAGGGAGCTAAGATTTTCACTAGGGTCTTGCCCTTTCCTCTTGCTTGTGGTCTGCTTAAATTTTCATATCTGTCTAGTAGGTATCTGGTCTTAAATATCTGAGATAAAAGGATGATAGAGAAACTGTTCTTGAGAAAGGGGGATGTGAAACTCTGTAGCTGTTACTGACCCATACATCCTCTTCTGCCTTGGTCAAATGCTCCATGTGAGTGCTATTGTATTACTTTTGATTCAGTAAATGGGCCCAGAGAGTCGAAGTAGTTAATGTGACACTGTCACCATACAACACTTTAATATGTACGCAAAACACATGTAATGGGGGGGGGGGGGGAAATCACTCAGTTTAGTGCTTTATGTTGATTCCTTTCCTTGTGTATATCCCAATCACTAAGTTTCCAACCTTTGGCATGAGTTTTCTAGTGGTTTGTCATGGTACTAAGCAAGCAGAGGCCTCTGTACTCCAAACACACCACCTTCTTTTAATATTTATTTATTAAAGTCCCTTTTTCAGAGGATATGACCTCTTATTTTGTCAGTCATCCCTTTTTGATGGGGAAGAAAAGATTTGTTCTAGTTATTTGAGTCAAGTCAAGTCGCTTTCTTGCTTTTAACAAAACAGACCAACAGGGCAGAAGATAGGATGACACAAGGTGGTGGGGGTGGAGTACAGTTGATACATTTTTAGGATACAGGGTGACTAGTCAGTTATGGCGAGATGCTTTGGGCTGGCAGATTGGCCACAGCAGCTGTTGCTCTGGACCTGGCTCACCTCTTTCAGGGATGCTATCTGGCTTCTTGGTCAAGTCCCTTCCCTTCATGGAGTCCTTCTCAGGCTGGTCAGAGCTGGATGGGTCATAGCATCTCATTATGCTGGTGCTGTGTAGTTAGTCACAGGATCATATGAAAAGCCCAGAAACAGGACAGGAGGAAGATAGTGGGAGATGGAAAGGGACACATGAGGTCAGGGAAGATGAAGCAGGATCTTGCATGGATCAGGCTGAGTGCCACCACTGCACCAGCAAGGACATCAGGCATACCCACTGGTATGCCAAGGTCTGGGTGTTAGGATGAAAGTCTCTTAGCAGCAGCTGCAGTGGAAGATCACTTCCCCCCCCCCCCCCCCATCTCTTTAAGGGCCCCCAAAAGGGGGTGATGGATGGGCTATTCCATTCTTACCTTATTTTGTTCATCAATTAGGCCTAACTTCCAAAGTACCAATTTTGGTCCATTGACTTCCAGTCCCATATTCCTCTTGTTTACTGGGCATGCTCTTAACTGAAGGACTGTTATGTTAATAGGCCTGTTTGGATTAACCCAGTCTGTCTCCCTTTCTATCTCTTCCCACCAACACTTACTGTTGTAGGTGATAGGAACATCTGTTATCTACTTCCCACTGTTGAACTCCCAATTTGCATAGGTCTGGCAGGCCCCAATTATAGCAGTTAATGTCAAATGCTTGACAGAACTATAATTCCTGTCCTGCTGCTCTAGGCATATGTGAGGCAAATTAATGTAGTTGGTACCTTTATGCTGGTTGCGGGCAGGCCCTTCTTGCAGAATGAACTGAAATTCTTGCCTGCATGGATAGAACAAAAGATCTTCCTATTGTATCTTTCCCATAGTTGTATAATAGTCTCTTCCTTCCAGAAGGGGAAGAAAAATTCTGGCTAACCTATAGGCCACCCATCTAGATCTGTATAAACTTGTGACTGCTAATGCTACAGTGAGACTGGCATGCCTACCTAGGTGACCTTTAGCATCTGGCCTGTAATCTAGATATGTCCCCTTAATGTATTGACTGCCCTTTTGTTGTCCAGTCACCCAGTTTTGAGAGATACTTTTGTAGCTTTTCACGGTCTGTTTGGAACTTAACTATCTTGAGTAGTTTTGTATCTTCTGCAAATTTTGCCACCTCACTGTTTACCCTTTTTTTTTAGATCATTTATGAATATTAAATAGGACTGGTTCCAATACAGACCACTGGGAACCTCTCTCCAGTCTGAAAACTGACTATTATTCCTACCCTTTGTTTCTTATCTTTTTAACCAGTTGCTGATCCATGAGAGGACCTTCCCCCTTATCCCATGACAGCTTACTTTGCTTAAGAGCCTTTGGTGAGGGACCTTATTAAAGGCTTTCTGAAAATATAAGTACACTATATCCACTGGTTTTCCCCCTTGTCCATATGCTTGTTGACCCCCTCAAAGAATTCTAGTAGATTGGTGAGGCATGATTTCCCTTTACAAAAACCATGTTGACTCTTCCCCCAGCAAATTATGTTCATCTGTACATTAAATTCCCTCTAAGCTGTGTGGACGTGCAACAGCCTATCAAGGGCCACACAGGTGCTCAAGGCTGCAGTGGGGAAAGGCGCCTCTCCCCTGGCCCCAGACCCAGAGCTGCAGCAGCCACAGAGAGAGAGGGAGAAGTGGCTGCTGTGGCCAGGGAGAGGGCTGGGGGGAGTCCTCTCCCTGGAGCAGCCTGCACCCCAAGCCCCTCAGGCCCACCCTAGAGCCCACACCCCCAGCTGGAGCCATCACCCCCCTGCACTCCAACCCTCTGCCTCAGACATGAGCACCTTCCTACATTCTGAAACCCTTGGCCCCACCCCCACAACACATCACCTCCATATTGGTGCACATAAAATTCATTTTGCATATGCATGCAAAAAATTAGAGGGAACATTGTCTGTGTCTGACAGTTTTGTCCTTTACTATAGTTTTAATCAGTTTGCCCAGTACTGAAGTCAGGCTTACCCGCCTATATTTGCCAGGATCACCTCTGGAGCCCTTTTTAAAAATTGGCATCACATTAGCTATCCTGCTCCAGTCATTTGGTATAGAAACTGATTTAAATGATTGTAGTTTTTAACCTGTTAGTGTTAGGTAAAAAGCAAGTCCTTACTCACCTCTCCAGCACCCGAGTTCGTGCGGAGTTGGTATGGGGCTCACAATTTGTCAGAGACCAGACAACACTTTGTTGATCAACGGGCTCACACTATCCTTAGCTCAAAAAGCTTCGGAGTAAGTGTGGCAAGTTTATTAGGGATGAGCATCAATATTTATACACAGAAGTAAACAAAGGATTAACAGATTATAATGGTCATGCATAATCAAGATTCTACAGGATAAAACAGGTTAAAATGTAAATTTAAAAAGACATAAGGGGAGATGGCTACTTAAGGGGAGGGGGGTGTCATGAGTAGTTCGCAGGTCAGAGCTTTGATTAAAAGTTTCAGGCAGAGACATCAAGTCTGGGTTAAGTTTAAGCTCATCAAAAGTTCAGACTCAACATTCCTCCATTTGTAGCTTTGGGATAACTATTTACCAAAAGCTACACCCCATTTTAAGGAGCCAAGGGCCGCTTTTCAGCCTGGGCCAACTCGAAGAGAGTACGGCCTTTGGCTGAAGTAGGAAAAGAATAAACTGACCTACATGAGTCTATGAGGGAGGGGACACACTGAATACAGCAACACAGTATTATAAGGATTACTATGGCCCCAACAATACCCACCAAGAGTTTTTTAACCCACCCAAATCCAGGCAGCCAATTCCATAAGGCTCCCCACCAATCATAAGGTGGCTGGCCAGAGGAGTAGTTCTTAGCCATTTCCCTTAGATGTTTGGTACGTTGAAAAGTGTCAGGGTAGGTGTCGTTTACAAAAACACAGCATTCTTCATTTATGAGGGCGCAAGTTCCTCCTTGGGCTGCTAACATTATGTCTAAAGCCATTCGGTTTTGCAAAGCTAACTGGCGCAGCTGGGACATTTCCCCGGCCTGATTCTCAAATAGAGTCGCAGTTTCATTGGTTAAAGATTCTATTAGTCCCTGTAGACGGATGACACCACCCCTCAAGCTAATAAGACCAGCCCACCGCTGCCACGACAAACCATCACGGATATTAATATCTCTGAAGGTTTCACGGATGTTACGAACGTGGGGAAAATGGGGGGGGGTGAGGGAGATGCGAGAAGGCGGTGTGAGCCACGCTAAATAACATGACCCTGCCCAATCAGGGGAGAGAAAGTAATAAGCTTTGGGCCCGCACACCCAGTATGTTTCATACATTGTGTTTCTGGTATTCCATTTCTCAAAGTAGGAGGTAACCCACCACCCGTTGGACCACTGTTTCCCTGGTAACGCAGAGGGGTCGTTGTGCAAACCGCAGAGGCACAATTTGGTAGTGGTGTTTTCAAAGTGCAGTGTAGTACTGCTTGAGCATTTGTAGAAGGCAATCGTATATCCCTTAACAATTAGTTGGACACCCTCGTGATCTGAGCAGGGTTTCTGAAACGCTGACTCTGAAGGCTTGTGAGCGATCCACATATGGGATAAGTGGGATGCGCAAGGCTTGAAGCCAAGATTTTTACTAAAGGCGGTGCCATTAAAATACATGTTGCATTTACTTGTTCCCACAAAAGTTGACCCCTTTTCTTTAACAAAACACAGTGATCCTGTCTTATTGGTTACCCTGAGATATCTGTTAATTGGCACTCCTGTTTTGTCCCATGTAAGATTGTGTTGGACTGGATCTTTTACTCTAGCCGGTGGCATCCAAATCATATTAGCAGTGGTCAGGGGAATGGGTGTGAAGGGGAGTCCCTGTTCTGCATTTACTGGAAATTGAGTACATACCCAGCAATTACTTCTATTTCCTAAAATACGAGTTTTAACCTCGTGGGAATATCTAATAAAGGCATTATTTTCATAAGCAGAAAATGAACTAAAAAGGCATGAGAAAAAACATACAGTTGTCAGAATAAAAGGTCCTATCATTTTTTCCGAGTCAATTTAAGTCTGATGTCTGAAAGAGGTAAGCTGGTCCACTGGTCAGAGGCAGTGTCCTCAGTGGTGGCAAGAGCTGCTGGTCCGTCACTGTGGTCCACTACGGCTGGCTTGACGTGGGAGTGGTGGATCCAGGATTTGCGTCCTTCCAGGAACACTGCAGTCTGAGTTGTTAAAAGAACCTGGTGGGGTCCAGTAAACCTCGGCTGGAGGGTGTCACCACGAACGAACTTTTTGGCCCAGACGAAGTCCCCTGGTTGGAACGGGTGGATCTGTTCTTCCAGCGGCACGGTCTGGGAAAACTGCGAGGCTTTCCAAAGGGTATGGAGGCGAGCCTGTAGGGAGAGAAACTGGCACGCGGTCATATGATCCCCTCCCAATAGTGAAACATCAGCACGTGGTAGCGCCCCGCCTTTGAAAGGGGGGTGTCCATAGAGCAGTTCAAAGGGGGATAATCCCAATACACGGGTTGGGCGAGTACGAAGGTGAAACAGGACCAAGGGAAGTACCTCAGGCCACTTTAACCCTGTTTCCTGACAGTATTTAGCCAATGTAAGCTTAAGTTTCCTATTTATACGCTCAACTTTCCCGCTAGACTGGGGGTGGTAGGGTGTATGAAAGGAGTGTGAAAGGCCCAGTCCTTGTTCTAAACGGCCAAGGACATTACCAGTAAAGTGGGGTCCGCGATCTGAGTCAAGCACGAGAGGGATGCCAAAACGGGGTACAATGTCTCTAAGGAGGGTCTTTGCCACTGTGGCAGCAGTACAATTAGCAGTAGGAAAAGCTTCGACCCATGAAGTCAGAGGGCAAACCAAAACAAGGAGGTGCTTTTTTTCAAAAGCCTTGGGCATATCTGCAAAGTCAATTTGAAGATGTTGAAATGGAGCAGCGGGCGGGGGTCTTTCACCCTTAATTTTGTTAAGAGGCGGAGCAGGTCCATTACGCTGACATGTGCTGCATGCTTTTACTATTGACAGGCAGTAGGGTTGAATGCCTGGAGCATACCAAAAGCGAGCGATGGTGCCCACAAGGGCGTGCGTGCCGTAGTGACCCCCCTTATCATGGTGCCAGCGAACTGCCACGGGGTATGTGGAGCGAGGGAGGCAGGCTCGGCCATCCGGCATAAGCCAGGTCCCTTTGACCAAAGTGGCTCCGAGGCTTTCCCACGACTGTAGTTTAGCAGCGGGTACCGGTACGGGGTGCGGTGGAGTAAAGGAGGAGGTGACAATAGCCAACGTGGGCATGGCTAAGGGTAAGACGGCAGCCATCTTGGCGGAGGCGTCAGCCAGGGCATTTTCACGGGTGACGGGGCTATTATCTTTAGTATGGGCCCGGCAGTGAACTACAGCCAGGACTGAGGGTTCTTGGAGGGCGTTTAAAAGCTTGTGGATGAGGGGGAGGTGCTGAATGGGTTTACCGGCAGCTGTCTGGAAACCTCGAAACTTCCAGAGGTGGATGTGACAATGCACAACTTCAAAAGCATACTTGCTATCAGTAAAAATGGTAACGGTTTTACCAGCGGCCAACTGGCAAGCTCGGGCCAGGGCATAGAGTTCGGCGGCTTGGGCTCCCCAGTTGCCTGGCATTGAGGCGGCCTCTTGAATGTCCCATTCAGAGGTGACTGCATAACCGGTGAAACGCTTGCCATTAACATAGAAGGAGCTTCCGTCCGAGAAGAGGATGCAATCAGGGTTGTTCAGTGGCACGTCAAACAGGTTGTTCCTTATCTGTAAGATGCTATAAACTACTTCCACACAGTCGTGCTGATCCTGGAGGACTGGCAGGTCAGGAAGCAAGGTAGCTGGATTAAGGGGCCCACACCTCTTAAAAATTAGGTTAGTGTCTTCTAAGAGTTCGGCCTCTAGCTGTTGCTGACGATGGGCCGAAAAGACTTGGGTTGTGCCCCTACGCAGAAGGGCTGACAAGGCATGAGAGGTCCAAACCGTGGTAAAATGACCCAGGGTCAGGCTCTTTGCCGTTGTGATCAGCAGGGCAGCTGCTGCCAGAGTCCGGGTGCAGGCTGGGGTTCCCTGAGCGACAGGGTCGATCTGCTGGGAGTAAAAAGCAAGCGGGAAATGGTGGGGCCCGCTCAGTTGGGTAAGGACGCCCCTAGCAATTCCGCCCCTCTCGTGGACAAAAAGGTGAAAGGTTTTGCTGTAATTGGGGGGGCGGAGAGACATGGAGGAGGCCACACTGTCCTTGAGTAACTGAAAGGCTTGGATCGTGTCTGGGGACCACTGCAAAGGGTTAGGAGCAAGGTTAGCAGTGAGTCGGTGGAGCGGTTTGCTCAACTTTCCGCAGGACGGCAACCAGGGGCGACAGAAGCCAATTAATCCTAAGAAACCTCGAAGTTGTTTCTTGGTGTTTGGCAGAGGGCAGTTTTGGATAGTCTTTATGCGGACTGGGTCCATTTGTTTCCCCTCTGGGGTTAACAGGAAGCCCAGATATCGGACCTTCTGTGAGACCCACTGAATCTTGTTAGGGTTTACCTTGTGGCCTCTGGTGTGTAGGTATAATAAAAATGCCTTACCATCGATTCGGAGGGCGGCTTTTTCGCGGTTACCTAGTAGGATGTTATCTACGTATAGGACTAACGTGGATCCCTGCGGACTGGTGAAGCCTTCCAAGTCGTGGCGGAGGCATTGGCTGAAGATCGTGGGGCTGTCTCTGTAGCCTTGAGGAAGTCGTTGCCAGACATAACTTTGCCCCTCCCAGGTGAAACCAAAGAGATATTGAGAGTCTGGGTGCACAGGAATGCTGAAAAAGGCTGATTTTAAGTCAATAACAGTGAACCATTCAGCATCCCAGGGGATTTGGCTGATGATAGTAGCTGGATTAGGAACTACTGCATGAAGAGGGACCACATACTGATTAACAACCCGTAGATTCTGTACAAGCGCCAACGAATAGGGTCTCCGTCCTTTTTAGGAGGCTTTTTGACAGGCAGTATAGGGGTGTTACAGGGAGTGCGCTGAGGGCGGACTAGTTTTTGTGCAATGAATCCCTCGATAATGGGGCGGATGCCTTCCCAGGCTTCCAGCGACAGGGGGTATTGAGGGACTGACGGGGGGGTTAAGGAGGGCTTCACTTGAATCCTTACTGGCTCTGCCGAAAGGAGCAGGCCAACATCAGTGTCAGAAATTCCCCAGAGGGTTGAAGGCAAGTCAGTGAGGTCAGGGGAGAGAGAGGGGGGGGTTTCCCAATTACCCTGAGTTGGGGCCGAATCTCCTAACACTGTCATCAATAATCCTACCCCTTCAGGAGTGCAGGTTAAAGTAGCCTCAAGCTTACAGAGTAAATCCCGGCCCATCAAAGGGATCGGACAAGCTGGGGAAAAAAGAAAACGGTGAGAAAAACATTTATCAGCATAAATAACATTTAGAGGCAAAGTGAGTCCCAGAGACTGTGGGTTGCCCTCCACCCCAGTTGCAGTTTTAACCTCAGAGGATAGCCAGGGAGAGGGGGCATGATTTAAAAGAGAGAAAGTAGCTCCAGTATCAATGAGGAAAGAGACAGGCAGTCCTTGGACTGAAAGGGTTAGACGAGGCTCTTTGCTGGGAGGGGAGAAAGTGAGGAAGGAGCCGGCTAAAGACATTAAGGAAATAAGACCATCACATTGTTTGCCTTCGCCCCCGGGGTACCGTCATTGAGAAGGCTGAGTTTGCTGCAGCTGCTGCTGTTGCCCGTAGTTGATCCAGGCCTGAGGAACGGGCTGGGCTGGTGGTGCAGGGGTGTATTCGTCCCTGGTGTAAGTATCTGCGGATGCGACCGGACCCTCTGGGCGTCCCCAGGGGCATTCACGTTTAAAGTGANGCGTCTTGTCTGGACGCGATAAATCGATCCCCGAACGCGCTACTTCGAACTCCGGTACTCCTGCAGGGCGAGCGGAGTTACCGGAGTCGACGTGGGAGCCGCGAACGTCGATCGCGCGCCGCGCGGGCTGGTCCACACTGGGGCGGGATCGAACTAAGATACTTCGACTTCAGCTACGCGAATAGCGTAGCTGAAGTCGAAGTATCGTAGTTCGAATTTGGCGCGCTTACCTCGCGTGCGCGCGGCGCGGCGATCGACGTTCGCGGCTCCCACGTCGACTCCGGTAACTCCGCTCGCCCTGCAGGAGTACCGGAGTTCGAAGTAGCGCGTTCGGGGATCGATTTATCGCGTCCAGACAAGACGCGATAATTCGATCCCCGATAGTTCGATGGCTACCCGCCGATTTCGGCGGGTAGTGTAGACGGGGCCTTTGAGTCTCTTTAACAATCGCTCTTGATCTGTCTGCAGCTGAGTCAGCCTTTGCTGACTCCAGTCTAGGGGATTCCAGTCAGTGGCTTGATCCCGCCTATCCATCCAAGTGGTATTAACCGCATCGCTATTCCCCCATGTCCTTTCTGCCATCCACAATCTACTACGTTCCTCTCCGGTCAAAACTCTACTTAACAACTGATTTACATCCGTATAAGTAGGATTATGACTTGAAAACAATCTTTCTAAAAGTTCTGTGATCTTTCGGGGATTTTCCCCAAAGGACCCTGACAACCGTCCCCACTCTTTCAAGTCCCATTCTAGCCATCCTTTATATTCCACAATATTAGTATGTTGTAACTGGCCATTATTGTCCACAAAAGGTTGGTTGTGCACCTGTAAAGGCATTTCTCTACTCACAAAAAGTTTGGCGGAGGCAGCCTCTGGGCTATCCTCAGGGAAGGGGTATGCATCCTGCTGCATCTGCTTGATCTTTTGCCTAGTAATTACTCCTCCCGAGGTGTGCCCCTCCATTTCCTCCTTATCCCTCTGCAGAGATTCCGATCTGGAGCCCTGCAGATTCCCCTCTGCGCTCTGGAGAGAGTCCCCCTGCGGAGGAATAGGGGCAGGTGCAGTGGGGACCAACTGACGAGTCAAAACACGCCGTGGTTTATACTCTTCATTGAAATAACATGGAGGGGATTCACTCTCGGGAGAATACCTGACTGCCATAATTTTTAAAGATTTCCACAGCTCTGCTGCTGTGTCCCAACAAAACCAGTAACATAACTGTCCCGGATGGTCTTTTTCGATCTGGCTCCTTACTCCTCTTAAGGCAGCCTGTTCGAAAGAGCCATACGAAGGCCACCTCATCTCCGGGTCGGCCAATACCGCGGTATACCCAGTCCAATTTCTTACACACAGTGTGTACAACTTCCTCCTAGACATTCCTGTCTGTACTGGGAGTTTCCCTTCGTTCCATAACTTATTTACAATCCCCAGCGGACTCTCAAGAGGCACGCTAGTCCCTTGACCCATGGTGTCTGACAGGAGCCCTCCAACTGGCGTTTATCCTGCTGTCCAGTACACGACCCCTCAATATTGAATTGGCTGGGAGAAATCTCCCGTGGCGCCTGCCAATTCGTATATGAGTGGTCTGACCACTGGACAGAGGCACCGCACCAGAAGGATATCCCGGACGAGCCCCCAAATTGTTAGGTAAAAAGCAAGTCCTTACTTACCTCTCCAGCACCCGAGTTCGTGCGGAGTTGGTATGGGGCTCACAATTTGTCAGAGACCAGACAACACTTTGTTGATCAACGGGCTCACACTATCCTTAGCTCAAAAAGCTTCGGAGTAAGTGTGGCAAGTTTATTAGGGATGAGCATCAATATTTATACACAGAAGTAAACAAAGTAATTAACAGATTATAATGGTCATGCATAATCAATTAAGATTCTACAGGATAAAACAGGTTAAAATGTAAATTTAAAAAGACATAAGGGGAGATGGCTACTTAAGGGGAGGGGGGTGTCATGAGTAGTTCGCAGGTCAGAGCTTTGATTAAGTGTTTCAGGCAGAGACATCAAGTCTGGGTTAAGTTTAAGCTCATCAAAAGTTCAGACTCAACATTAGTAGTTCTGCAATTTCACATTTGAGTTTCTTCAGAACTCCTGGGTGAATGCCATCTGGTCCTGGTGACTTATTACTGTTTAGTTTATCAATTTGTTCCAAAACCACCTCTAATACTCCTCAATCTGGTGTAGGGCCTGATTGGTGGGTGTGCTCAGAGGCTGCTGACCTCCACACAAAACAGCTGGGGGGGAGAAAGAGAGACGGGAGGAAGACCTTTCTGACAACCTCTTGCCCAGTGGCTGCAGCACTCACCTGGGTTGTAGGAGACCACCAGTTCAAGTCCTCTCTCTGCCTGATGAGAATGGATTTGAACAGGGATGTGCCACCTCTCGGGTGAATGCCCTAACCTCAAGGCTATTGTCATTCTCACTTTTCTGGCCTAATTAAATGTTGAAGTTGTTCCTCTTATTGGTTTTTAAATTATTGAGCCAGTGAATGAGTGACTATAGCCCAGTGGTTAGGGTATTCACCTAAGTGATGACAACCTGAGTGCATGATAACATCTGGAAGGAGGACCCCAAGTATGGGATTGTCTCCCTTTGCTCCAGCTTGATTTCCTCAAGACTTTCATCCTCAACAGCACAGAGGCTGTCAGAGTGGGGATGGGACCACGCTGTGTTCCTGAAAGTCTTATCTATGTACCTCTGTCCCTCCTAGCTCCTCCAATTCGGCCACTTGGCTCTCAAGAGCTTGTGCTCCATCTGAGTGCCATGAGCTCCTTGCACCATATGTGCACATACACCACCTGCCCACAAGGCAGATAATCATACATGCTGCATTCAGTGCAATAAAGTAGAGAATCCCCACTCTGCTGCTGGACTTTTGCCTGTCTTCTTTTCACTCTTGCAGGGGTTTGGGTTTTTGGGTTGTTTAGAATGTTTGTAGGTGTATCTGGGTCTCTAAACTCCCTGGTTTGCTGTTTCTGGTAGCTTAGGAACTAGCTTCCTTAATGCCTGTCCTCCCAAGTTAGCCCCACCCCCTTGTCAAGGGATCCTAAAGGGGCTAGGGATCAAAGACTAGCAGGCTAGAACCTCCTTACTGAGCTCTCAGCCTCGCCAGGCAGGCCACTTGGCTCAGCCCCCCCCCCCCCCCCACACACACACACACACCAGATCTCACTATAATCTTTAATCACGCAAGCACACAACAAACTGACAAGCTTACCCCCAAGGATCCTGTGACTGCCTCCTTCACCTGAACTCTGTTGCAAGTCTCCAGTCTTTTCTGCTCCTGTTGTCTAGCTCCTAGCTAAATGTGCTAAGGCAGACCTCTGCTGAGCAAAGTATAGGAACCCTGCTATATCGCTGCAGGCCCGCATTGCTGGATTACAGCGTACTGTAAAATCTGGTTCTGATCACTGCTAGGTACTTACACAGGCTGACACCCATTGACCTCAGTTGGAGCAGTCCTGCCTACTGAAACAGCAACGTTTTTGTTGTTGTTGTTTTTTTAAGCCACCCCAGTTTCACTGTTCTACATGAAACAACATGCTTTCAGTTGGACATATGCGCTTGGACTCTTAAAATTCCAGCAGCAAGTTTAATCAGCAATGACTCAGTTGGCAGTGAGTCAGAACTGAGTGGTTTTCTTTGGACCAAGCATTATAAGCAGAACCAGAGCTGAAACTTGGCTGTTATGCTGACATCCATAGTGAAGTACACCCAGGAGAGGACTGCCTGCCTTGCTGTTCTTTGTTCTGAGCTAAGCTCTCTGCCATGCCCCGTTACTCTTCAATGTTCCAGCAAATAAAACAAATCTCCTTCATGTGAGGACCTAAACAAAGACTTCATCGCAAGGTAGTGCTCACACCAGGGGTCTGGGTAGAGTCTGACTTGCCATACTTAAAAATAGCACAAGCCCTTATCTTCCCAAGGGGAGTGTGCTACTGCTGAGCATGTGTTAAATCCAGCATCTCCAGTGAGTCAGCATAGGTGGGCCTTCATGGACTGTGATGGGAGAATAGTGAGACCTATAGAAGTTTCCAAAGCTACAGCTTAGTCACTACTACAGTGTAGCCATGGACACAATGGAGGAATAGGAATAGGAGTTGGAGATGGTACAATCAATAGTACTGTTTGATAACAAACTAGATATAACCCAAATAGCTTGGCATCTTTAACAGACATGAGTTGGAACCTGATTATTTATTTATTTATTTTATTTATTTATTTATTTATATAACACAACTACTCACTGTGAGATGCTGAGACATTTGAGCAGTTAGCGTTCCCCCTTCATTTAAATAAGGGCATGGCTACACTGGAAACTTCAAAGTGCTGTTGCGGGAACGCTCCCGTGGCAGCGCTTTGAAGTGCGAGTGTGGTTGCGAGAGCTCTCCCAGCGCTCCCGCTAATCCCACAAGGGGATTAGCTCCTGTCCACACTAGCGCTTTAAAGTGCTCAGACTTGCTGCACTCGGGGGTGATTTTTCACACCCCCAAGCTAGCAAGTTAGAGCGCTATAAAATGTAAGTGTAGACAAGCCCTAAGAGGTGGCTGCAGAGCACAACAAACCTCTAATGCAGTGCAGGGAAACTTCAGTCTCTTGCTACAGTCCTGCCTATATGTCATCTGTGCCCCTTCTTCCCTAGTTTAATGGTAAGATTAACTGCAGAAAAACAAGATCTGAATTGCACCTGCTTCAACCCGGGGCAGTCACCCACGCATAAGGCCAGCCCTGGTTGGGGGGAGGGGGAGGTTTGGCTGAGAGCTGGAACAGTCATCTTATTGGCAGGTATAAGTGATCTGTGCAACTCACGATGTCCATACTGACTGCCACTCTGCTTTCAGAGCAAGCCCCAGTCACCCAAGAGGGAATCTCCTCTCCCAGTGAATAGCAGCTTCAAAGAAAATGGGGTTCGTGTGGAACAAGATGATCAGGATCTATTTGCAGGTAAGCTTCCCTGCACTGTGTGTAAAACAACTCAAGCTTTTTCCAAGTAGGGTGAGAGGCAACTGCAGCCACTAGATAAGAGCTAAAAGCTGCAGGAGGCTTGTCATTACTTACTTGTGTTTAAGTACCCAGTGGAGGAGGGGATCTGTGGTAAGGGTGGCACCTGCCCCTTCCATGCATCTGCTTATGTTCCTTTGAAAATGGAAGCAGTAACAAGCTCTCCTGGCCTGTCTGGGAAAGCTGGGTAAGGGTTTCCTTAGCACTACCTTAAAGGGGCAGCTCTAAATTGCAGTGGGAAAACTACTTGCCTGTGGCAACTGCCCAGAGAAGCCTAAACACCAAACTCTAAAGAATGTAAGCATTGTGATCTGCTGCAGTGTCCTTCTGGAGTGTGCAGGCAGAGCAGGTAGCATCTGGAGCTTAGAGTTCCCAACCACCTGTGGAGTGAAAGTAACACATGGGTCAGTTTAAACTGTTGCTGTTCAGAATCCTGTCCCTGTCAGTGACATGGACAGTACAGCTACTTGTAGACTTCCCAAGCAGTCAGGATGGCACTAGAGCTGCTCACTGGGGAGGAGAAGCCAAAAGTGACAGAGGTCCTCGGCTCCTTGCAGCAGCCAGGAGGCTGAAAAGATTGCATGAAGCACTTCCACTCTCCAGTGGCCAGCATAAGGGCTCCAGACTTGACAGAAGAGTGCACCAAAGCAGTCTCCATGGAGAGCATCCTGGTAGGAATCTCAGAACTATTGCTCTACGAGTAGCAGGGAATGAACTCCTGCCAGGGAGGGTGCCAGGAGCAGGTGCCATTCAAGAATCTATTACACCGTTCCAGCTGCTCTTGCTATTCCCCTCCATGTACAGCCAAGCAGAGGGGAGTATGGTGTAGCATAAGGTAAGAACTGGTGCCCTGGCCAGTACGAGCAGAAAAGAGCTGTTCACTGGGACGATGGCTTGGTCTCACACTCTAAAAAGTGTGTGAGGGGATTAAAAACCTCCATAAGGTGATAGCACTACTGGAGGCCAAAGTCAAGCACTAGGCACATAGGAGTTCAGGGGAAACTTCCTCCAAGGTGAACACTCTGTCAAATACCTACATGTGTAAATTCTTGAGGCTGGGGAGTATAATACTGCCCAGAACAAGAGCTCTACTAGTTTCTCTGGAACCAGGTGACTGTCAGATTAGAAAAGCTGCTGACTCTCCCTTGGTGGTGACCCTTGTGCCTTTGCAGATGCCACGGTGGAGCTGTCTCTGGACAGTACACAAAGCAATCAGAAGAAGGAACCAGCCAGAGTGTCCAGTCCTGCCCCGCCTCTAGAAGTAGCAGCAAGTTCCTCTTCCAAGCACCAGCCAAAGAGCTATGAGGCGGTGAGAATTGCTACTTCCATGCTGGTTGCCTTCTGTCCAATTCACCTCTGCCAGTCTGGAACTGGCATCAGAAGGTGTAGTGGTCTGCATGTGATCGCAGGGTAAAATGTCAGGGGCACCCCCACAAGACTGGTTAACTTCAAGGGGGCTCAGATTCCCTTGAACTTAATTATCCTCTCCCTGTGAGATGGCAACTCCTGCTAGCTGAGAGCAGGACACTGCTAAAAGCTTCTGCCAGGGTGGAATGTGGAGGCCACTTGAGGGACAAAGATCAGCCCGAGTGAGGGATCAAGCTGTTGCCCATTGTGGACATGCAGTGCTGCTGTCAGATGACCACTTCCAGTGCTGCAATACTGGCTGAATACAAAGTTGCTTGTAATGGTGTCACATAGATTTCACTATCATCCCTTCATGGGGGGGGCCCCTCCACAGGTGTCAGGCCTCAGGCCTTTACCTCTTCTAGGGTGCAATTCTGCAATTTGTGTACTCTGCTAGGGATCTGGGTTACAGCCCCGGTACCAACTGTGATTGATTCAGCTGGGATAGGACCTGCCTGAGTTCCTCTTTGCAAGCCTGCGTCAGCATATATTTGCATACAGACCGAAACCACTTCTCAAAACAAAGCATGACTTAATTTGCCAAAACTGTTCTACAGTGCTTAGAGGTGGCTTTAAAGTAACAGACCTGCATGCATATTTTCAGGGCAGACAGAATAATTGCTTGTTTCCACTAGCTATTTGCCTTCCCATCCAGAAGAGTGAGCTGCTTTTTTCTTTCTTGTAAAAGTCTGTCTCCCTGTAAGCCAGCTTTAACATGGTGTCTAGTGTGTAGGCTGGGCTCTCCGATCCTGTCTCAGCAGCAAGGGTATGGTTATAAATAAAGGCCAAATGAAGTAACTCTGCAGTGCTGTGTAGGAGAAGAGACTTGAATTTGGGCAGAGGACCCATCTTCCTCCAGAGGTGTTGCTTTGTGTTCAATGCCTCCTATTTTCCCCTGCACACACCTGGCCAACCAGGGACCTGCACTGATGGGTTCCAGCTGAGGACTGATCTCTCTGGCAGGATGATATGTGCAGTACCAGGGTCTCTAGTGGGAGAGCACTTTAGCTGGGGGAAGGGGTCTCTGAATCACAAGTGCCACTTCAGTGTTTACCCTCTTTACCTAAAGTGGTGCAGTATAGCTGGAGATGCTGCTCACTGAACTAATCACATTTTAGACTGAACCGCACTGAGGACTAGTTTTGCAGCCTTGCTCCATCCAGCCACTTGTGTGCCACTCCTGTGACACAAAGGTGTTATGGTGGTTTAAGCAGCTGCCTGAAGATTCCTGTGGGGCAATCCACAGGTGGCAGACCTGGTGTAGTTGGCTCTGTTCCATCATCTATCCCAGCCTGTGTGGTAGGGGATATGGTGGAAGTGCCACTCCAGTCTAGTTATCCCAGGCTGCCATTCTGGTTCTTGGGGGGGCATACACAGCCAGGCTACTCTGTCACACTTTCCCACAAGGTCAGAGGAATTAAATGGTGTCAAAACTGCTTTGGTTCCTGGATCTCACGCTGGGCACAATTTGGGTGGATCAGAGGAGTGAGATGAACTGTAGTAAACTGCATTTGATGTGGCTTTGCATTTCTGGGAACAGTCTTGAGGTCCAGCACTAAGCTGTCTGTGCTGTGTGAGACACAACAGCTCAGCCCTGCCCTGAGGAACTTGTAATCTAAACACCAGATAAGCACATGTCTGAATATGCAATGATTTGGCATGCTTTGAGGCAGGCTGAAACCTTGATCTTGGATTGTACTGACTTGCTATATGTACTCTCCCCTTCCTAAACAGCTGGAGGAAGAGGAACAGGAGGACAAATTTGAGCTGACTGTGGGAGTGAGTGACCCAGAAAAAATTGGTGAGTCTGTGTACAATGTATATAGTGTGCATGGAGGTAAAGTAGAGTCTAGAAGTGGCACTTAGCAGGATGTAATGCAGCCAGTCCACTATCTTCCCTCCTGAATACACAGCCAAGTCCTGCTCCTATCCATTCCCAAAATGTCAATCTCTTCAGTTTGCTTTCTTGCTGGTTCTGGAGACTGCGCTGTACCTACCAACTTGAGCTTTTAGTAAATGCATTGCCCTCAATGGCTGATATGCTGCTGTTCAGTCAGGCTATCTTCTACCTTTATTGTAAAGAGGATGCCTGCCTGCCTACCAAAAGATGGCTACTGAGAGAGCTCTCCACTAGAGAGACTGATAGTTCAGGGCATATAAGGACTAAAACACCAAAGGTAGCAATGGCAGAGTCTGTAGGGCCCACGCTGCACCGAAAGGATGGTTCTGAGAACCAGCATCAAGCCTGACAGCACCCTGATCTTGGCCAGCACAGTGGCCTCCTGCTTTGGTGTTTTTTTCTGTTGGAATCAGTATCTCAGGTATCCACTAAACTGGCTAGGTCAGGAGTCTGGACACAGATCTTGACCCATTCACCAATCAATGGCATCTCTAAAGCAATTACTGCTATAAGAAGGAAGGGTATGGAAGCATTTCCCTGCAGCTGGAGAACACGGTAGATAGCCCCTTAGTTTGCCTAGAAGAAAGGGGTGTCTGCTTTGTTTTAATACTCTGGCTATGATGGAGTCTCTGAAAAGGCAAATCACGTGTAGCTAAGGGGTGGATTAGCATCTAGCTTCCTTCTAAATAGGTTGCCTCCTGTTCCATACAGCCACTGAATTGTTCACCCTTAAACAGATGTGTGGAACTAGCCCAAATGCTGGCAGTGCAACAAATGATTAATTGTAAGTGTGTCCAGCTCACTTCTTTAGGAAGTACAAAGAGGGCTCTGCAGCATCAAGCAGCCAGATCTGTTAACTGGCAGGAATCCAGCAGCTCCTATAATGTGAGCTGCAGCATGCCTTTGGGCACATACTGTCAGTGGGCAAACCGAGCCCACGAGCTGTCCAGAAGTTCTAAATGCAGCAGGTTGGAGCACTCCATCTCCTGCTTCAGAAAGGGGCTAGCATATATGCCAAGCATCAGTAGGAAATAAGTTGTAGATTGTCTGGAGAACAACTAATTTTTGCTTTCTTGGCTTTTCTGTAGGGGATGGCATGAATGCATACGTAGCCTACAAAGTCTCAACACAGGTACGTCTAATAAGGGAAGAAGCCCCTATCCTCCACTGGGATTTCACAAACACTTTCTTCACTCTGCAATTGCTGAGATAGTGTAAGGCAGTTAAGGTAGAATCTTGGACTATTTCCCTCTGTGGAAGTAGAGCAGAAGTAGTGTTTTTCTCCAACACCTACAAAATGTGAAGTCTTCAGCAATCTCCTTCATAGGTCAGACTTCTTCTGCTTTGCATGTTGTCCCCAAACAGCCGTAGCTCCTTCTTTAACCCCTTAGTAGCCTGGCAAAACGATGTACTGAAGACCCAAATCCTAACTGGGTCAGTTTCTGCGAGCCCTAGGGCTGACTCCTTATTCCCTTTTTGCACAATGAAGGATCAGTCTAGCTACTGTTTGTTCTCCTCTATAAAGCTACACAATGTCTCTCCAGTGAAATCTCTCCTGACATAAGATTGTCAGGCACCAGCTCCATGCAGAATAATAAGGGGGCTTTACTGTTACTTGGCAGGAAGCCAGTTCCAAGAGCCTGTTGGGAATGAGTTCTGGCCACAAACCCCATCTAAATATTCTCTCCTTTAAAGAGGCTCTGAAACCCAAGCTAGGCATGTTTAAAACCCCTCTTCCCCCAGCCCTGCCAGCAACCTCCATAAGCTAATAGGAGTTGCACCTGGCCTGTAAAGGGATAGGAGCTCTTCATTCCTGGCAGCATTCTCTTCCCCCCCATGGTGTTTTGTGGCACAGTAGGTGGCTTTCCCTCAGTCAGCCATGACCCAATGGCTCCATTTGTTATGAGGGAACCTTGCTGGCTGGGGTTGCCACTTCCTGATATACAAAACTGAGGCTCTGCTCACTTGACACTGAAGAGCCACTGCCCTTTCCCTGTTCCTGTAAAGGTGTGAAGAGTACGAACAACTCCAGGTTAGTTAACTACACATCCTGCCAAAAATCTCTGACTCCAGAATCTTAACTTCCTGTCCTTCCTGAAACTGCTGTGGGGCTGCTGTGTTCTTTGCAGAAATGAATGAGTCCCTGCCCCAAAGTTCACTACCTGATATCACTCATGAGAAGTGACTGTCCTAAACAAGTCCTGGGGGAATAGGGGAGCAGCAATGAATAGTGTATTGGCTTGGACACATGTTCCTGCTTCCCTTTTGTGGTTTTAAAAACTGGAAGAATGACTTAAAACGAACAGGCCAGCTATGCACTGGTTATATCACAGTGGCTTCAGACAGGCTATTGCCTAAGCTTGCCATCCCAGCTGAATTACTGTCACCTCTGTCAATTACTACCTTCTCCACATAGTCATCCTAGCCAAGCCTTAAGGCTTGTGCTATAGGTAATGACATCTGTTTTTGAGGAATGGCATGACAGTATCTTTCTGCAATTCTGTGGCAGAGATCTGTGACCATGGTCAGACTGCAGTCTTGTTACACTGAAATAACTGTCCTCTTGCTGACTGATGGGGGGTGGGAGGAGAGATGATGACTTCCTGTCCTGAGTGCAGTGCCTCTTCCCAAACCGAACACGCCCACTTCTTGTCTTTATAGCCAAGGCTAGTGAAATGCATCACAAATTGTAGTGATGCTGGTGACATTTGCATCATCCCCATCTGTAAGGGGATTTTATGCTCTGGTAGCACTAGTAACTTGCTATTGCTCAGTTAACTACCTAAAAGCTATTGTTGTGTGGTACCTTCTCTTTAAAGAGCATGAGAAATAGTAGAAATAGTCTCCCAAAGTTCATTGGGAATGAAGATGAGTCTGGAGATCATAATTGGTGAACAGTAATGTTTGGTAGTGTCCAGAGATCCCATAATTCTAGATGCTCTACAGAGGTAGAGCGAGTCCCTGCTCCAAGGAGCTTTCAGTTGAAGACAAGCTGCATGTGTGATGGCAGCCATCTTGCATGGCACCAGAAGTCTCATGCACAAACCTGAATCTCTACAGCTTGAGCTTCAGAGCCAGGCTTTCATACTGAGATGCTCATCTTCTGGATTTGGCACAGAGGGGACACAAATGCATGGATCAGTGGTTACACACACACACACTGTGAGAATGAGACAATAGATGTAATTACTGTATCTGTTACTCTAACACCACTTTTGCTGCCTGCCCTGCAGGCAGGGCCGTCCTACGGAGGTGCGGGGCCCAGGGCAGAAGTGACAGATTCATCTCTTCCGGAACTGACCACGCCAGCCAATCGCACCGCCCCATGGGGCTCTCCCAAAGCGTGGGGTCTGAAGTGGTCACCCCAAGTCGCCCTACACAGCTCTGCCCACAGACTTACAATGCCGTCTTTCTCAGCTGCTGCTGTTTAACACTGAAAGGCTGTTATAGTAAAGAACTTGGCAAGTTGGCAGTCACTCTAACAAGGATTTGCTCACAGCCATTCACCCTTCCTTGTACAGGGATGACATCAACACAACTCTCAAGCCCTCCATGTGTGCATCCCAACAGCTTGGTCTTACTGTTTCCATCTCCCTGTGTTACTTGTCAAGCTTTGTAAGCTCTCTGAAGAAATACTGAGCAAATTTCTGAAGTGCTATAAATGACTCTAAAGGCTAACAGGAGCTCACTGGCAAAACTGTCGTGCCATGAAACTTAATACAGCTACAGAGCTATCCTGTCCTCAGATGGATCATCTAAATAGCAGTATTAAGTGACTCTTCAGTGACCGTTTCTTTTCAGTCTTGCTTGAGTAAAGAGGCTCAAGCTTGCCAAAATGAGCTAATGTAGATTGAGTTTAAGTCTTGGTGGGTGGGGAACGCTGAAGGATAGGGGAGGCCGCTCTTGTAGGAGGAAAACTGTCCTTTCCTGGCTAAGATGCTCCGTGAGGGAGGGTGAAATGCTAACTGAACATCCTGTAAAGGGTTCTTGGCTAGATCAGCTGCACAGTATTTAGTCTTGTTTGACTCTTGTCTTTCTCCTGCAGACCAGTTTGCCAATGTTCAGGAGCAAGCAGTTCTCTGTGAAAAGGAGATTCAGTGACTTCTTGGGTCTGTATGAGAAGCTATCAGAGAAGCACTCTCAGAATGGATTCATAGTCCCACCACCTCCAGAAAAAAGCTTAATAGGTGAGGGTGATGTCCAGAAACTGTGCTGCCAGTCAATGCAATTAATTCTAATCCTGAGGTGAGCTGTTAGCTTTCCATGAATATGCGCTAGTGCATTGGGTTTACTGGCAGGCATGTTCTCTCAAGCTGCAAAACTGAGAGTAATATTCTGCAGGATTTGTAGGAAAACAAATCTTGAGTTTATAAGAGCATCTGCCACAGAATCCAGATTCTGAGTAATGATCATACAGCTTAAGAGGCAATCAGAACTGTCTCTGGTCAAGTGCTGCACCTCAAATGTAAACTCTTAATAATCCATCAGTAGCTTTGGAGAAGCTATTAATGAATAACTTCTGACAAACCTAAAATTTTCTCTTGGAGCAACTTGTGAACAGCGTAGCAAACACTGGAATAAATCACCTGATTATTTACATAGCTATAGTTTGTGTACACAGAGTTGGTAGTGTGTACCACATTACATACACTTGAACTTAGAACATCATCACTGACTTGCTTTTCACTTCAGGATCCAGATCACTTACTCCCCTCTCAAATCCTGCACAGGCTTTGTTCCACCTCATTCCATGCATGTGGCTTCTCTCCTTTGTATCTGCTTATCTGGCAGCATCCCCTTGTCCCTTCCCAGCCTGGCTGCTGCTGATACAGGATCCTCTTGCTGCCTCAGAGGAAAGCTGTTTCCGATCAATCTGCCATATTTGTTACCTTTACCTGAAGCCTCTGTCTGAAAGTACCTAGTGCTATTCAAATGAAGTAGTATCTCCTGTCTGCCATTCCAGGAATGACCAAAGTGAAAGTTGGGAAAGAAGACTCCTCCTCTGCGGAATTCCTAGAGAAGAGACGGGCTGCTCTAGAAAGGTATGGGCCATTGCCTCTGAGACACTGCCCTCGGGACAGCCTGCCTCTTTTCAGTGTAGCTACCCCCAATACAAACAGAGATTCAGAGGGGAAGCCTTGAAGGAAGGGTCAGTGAGACGTCTCCTGAGTATGGGCATAGGCTTGCAAAGCTCACTGACCTAAATGGGAATTGGCTCAAAGCTCTGCCTGGGTTTTTAAAACCTCATGAGATGACTACAACAAGATGATACCCCCATCACTTCAGCAAACTGTGTTCACCTCAGTTACAGGAGATCCTGTATAGTACAGACAAGTTCTAGACATCAAAGGGCACTAGTTCCAATGTAGGTTACAAAGTTTGTTTAGAAACAGAAATGGCTCTGCTCTAAAACCAAACCTAAAGTAGTAAATGAATGCCCAGCAGGCTTATAAACAGAGCAGGATTGGGGTAGGGAACAATTCATTATGGAATTGTTCCATCTTCCTTGGAAGATGGCAGAGAAATTGGGGTGTTAGGCCTTGTCTGGATGGAGGGTTAGTGTGCAGATACCTGGGCTGTAAATGTACAGTGTACTGCATGCTAACTGGCTGCATGACCCTGCTACTATGCATTAAAAACTCCCTAGTGCATTTTGAGCTACTCCCATTTGAAATGTTCCCTGAGGAGAGTGTCGTGTGCAGTAGCAGGGTCCACGCAGCCAGCTAGTGCTCAGCATGGTAGGCCACTATAGATGTATAGCCCTGTTTGCCATGTCTAGACAAACCCTTAATCTTGCCAAAGGAGGCTTCTGATCTGTTAGTCACATGCAGACTGACTCCGAGTTCAGAACTGTGGTGCGGCGCAATCTTCTGAAGCTTGGGAACATCGGGAACACCTGCCTTCAGAAGGGACGTGATGGATTCTGAGTCCTTGAGTCAAGATTGGTCTCTCTACTAGAGCTCTACCACAATTTATGGGCTAGATGCAGGAATTATTTGGTGAAATTCTGTGGGCTGACTCACATGAGTCCAGACTAGATTGTAATGTCCCTTCTATATGTAATCTGGGTGGGAACAGCTTGTTAGCCTACAGTTCTGTTATAACATGCTGTACTGATACTGTGCAGACTTCACTTCCTTGAGGCTTTTTATAACTGCTATTAATGATAGAGCTAAAGGAGGAAAGTCTGGATAGAACAAATGACTTCCTTGTTAATGCATTTTTCACTCTATAGGTACCTTCAGAGAATAGTCAACCATCCAACCATGCTGCAGGACCCTGATGTAAGGGAGTTCTTGGAAAAAGAAGAGGTTAGTATAGAGAGTGCATAAATACAGCTGCAGGTGTTCTGGAAGTGTAGGTAGACAACCTCAATACATGTCTTAAGAGGGTTCAAATGAAACTACACACTTCAGGAATTAGTTTAACTTAAGTAACTTTCACTGTTAGGGTATAACATTCTAAATCTTTCACTTGAGTGTCAAAGCTGTCGACACTTTTGCCTTTTCACCTACTCTGCACAGATAAGAGCTCTTCTCAACACCTAGTAATTACAAGAATAAAATTCCTTTAACTTCTACCAAAACAGACATCTAGGACTTGGGAGACCAGACACTTATGTCTGGCTGCCACTGACTGACCTTGAGCAAGTCATGCAGAGTCGCATTCAGAGGCTGATCTCTGAATGCTCTGCAGAGACCTTAGGGTGGCTAGTTCTGAGTTGTTGGAAAAGGGGATCCCTTCATAAGATGGTAGGGTAGTCCTTGCTCTTTGAAAACATGCAGGCATGAGATCCAAGCTGTCCAGGTGCTTGAGCTTCAGCTGGCTGCCCAGTGCTGGCCAAAGTCAAGTCAACAGGCTCGCTAGTCTCAAATATGAAACGCTCAAAAGAAATCTGGGGTGGATGGGTGACTGACTCACTCTGCTTTACTGTGTTGTCTCTTGGATCATAAGTCTTAAAGTTCTTTTCTAATTAAAGTGACTCATTGTTACTCTGGGGCTCCACACTTATTCCTGTTGTGATGGGTTAGATCACAGAAACCCCCTTGGGAGCTGCCAACTGATGTGCCAAGACTACTTCTGCCCCATCAGCTTAGGACTTCAGTGCCCTGCCTGGTTTGAGCCAGACTCGCTAGCCTGCTGCAAACCCAGACCCAGGTCTGAATCACGTCCCCTAACAGCTGCAGGTTTACCTGAAAGCAGCTTAAGGAAGTGCTCCTGTCTTTAACACTCAGATGCCCAACTCCCAATGGGGTCTAAACCCAAATAAATCCGTTTTACCCTGTATAAAGCTTATACAGGGTAAACTCATAAATTGTTCGCCCTCTATAACACACACAGACAGAGAGAGAGAGCTACATAGCTGTTTGCCCACCCAGGTATTAACACACATTCAGAGTTAATAAGTAAAGTGATTTTATTAAATACAGAAAGTAGGATTTAAGTGGTTCCAGGTAGTAACAGACAGAACAAAGTAAGACACCAAGCAAAATAAACTAAAACACACACATCTGTCTAATCAAACTGAATACAGATAATCTCACCAGTTCCAGAATGCTTCCTTTTACAGACTAATCTCCTTTTAGTCTGGGTCCAGCAATCACTCACACCCTTTGCAATCACTGTCCTTTGTTCCAGTTTTTCAGGGTGGAGAGGCTCTCTTTAGCCAGCTGAAGACAAAATGGAGGGGTCTCCCCTGGGCTTAAATAGACTTCTGGGTGGAGACCCCCTCCTCTCTCCTATGCAAAGTCCAGCTACAAAATGGAGTATTGGAATCACCTGGGCAAGTCATGTCCATGCATGACTGAGTTCCTTACCAGCCAAGCCACATTCCTGGGAAAGTCCAGATGTGGATTGGTGTCTCCAAGTTCATTGTTGGCTTAAGTGTTTCTTGATAGGGCACTTACTGAGAATAGTCTTTTCTCAGGAAGCTGACCAACTGCTTCACTACAGCCTACTTAGAATCAAACAAGTATGCAGCCAATATTCATAACTTCGAATACAAAAATGATACATGCATACAAATAGGATTAATAGATTCAGTAGATCATGACCTTTACAGGGATGTTACATGGCATATGTAGCATAAAACACATTCTAGTTGTTAGTTTTTATATATAGCATATTTCCATAAAGCCTTATGGGTGGCACCGTCACACCTGTCGTACTCAATTCACAGCTAAACCTCTGTGCCATCCCAGCAAACTTGCCCTGATATTTGAGTCAAGCTGTGTTCTCTCCTTATCAGAACAAGTGACTGTGCATTGTGCACTCACAGTTTATAAAGGAGGGTGCACAAGTTACCCAACTGATATAGTAAACGATGCCTGAGCAATAAAATCTAGCTCAATATTGGCTGTTTTGGCTCTGTAGGGCCAATGGGAATAAACTTTTTTTTAAATTAAACAGTGATTCCACTCATGGAAGTAGAACTGGTCATGGTAGAACCACCTTCTCAGCTGTACATGACTGCATGTATAGTCCCCTTGGTAAAATGATCTATGCCAGACTGAGCTGGTTTCTCAGACCTGAAGGAGCTCTGTGTAGCTGAAAAGCTTCTCTTGTCAACAGAAGTTGGTCCACCTTGTGTCTCTAATATCCTGCAACCGATACTGCGTACAACATATGCCAGACTCTGAGTCATGAGCTCACTTCTGAGGGTAGGATTGACAGAGGTAACCTGGTCAATCAGCATGCAGTTAGCTTAAATTTGATCTCTGTTAAAATACTAAGTCTGAGTTTCAAATGAGCATGCCAGTCCTAGCAGGGTTTCCTAATGACACTCTGAAACATGCCAGGGGATTTAGCCTATGTTCTAAGATAGCAAAGCTCTTGCTTCTGGCACTGTATAGACAGTAAATCAGTGGTCCCCAACCTTTTCCTTCTGGCGGGCGCCAAAAAAAAAAAAAAACCCCGAGCGCTGCCGGCGGGCCCCGAGCGTGGCCGGTGGGGCCAAAAAAAAAAAAAAAAAAACCCGAGGGCTCCACGGGCGCACTTACACCCCCCAGCGGGCGCAATGGTGCCCGTGGGCACCGCGTTGGGGACCCCTGCAGTAAATCTTCAAACATTGCCCTGAGGTGCCAAGTATGCCTCCTGGTTCTTGGAGATCCACTCCAGAGCATTTAAACTGAGTGACTTAAGAAGCGGCTTGAACTACAGAAAGCTGTATAACCAGAAAACATCATAGCAAATGCCAATTCATACCTCTAAACTACAGGCAACATGTGCCATTTAACTAGCCTTGGCCCCTTATCCAGAACCAGTCTCCTGAAAGGGAACTGAGTCAGTGCACATCTGTCATCGCAATGATTATCATGTAACCAGTCAATCTAACAGCACTCTTTTGCAGCATCTCTATCATCCATGTGGTACTCTGATACACTAAGATCAAACTAACCAGGAATTCAGCCACTATAGCAAACAACCAAAGGGTTTTTGATCTCTCTACAGCTGCCCCGAGCAGTAGGCACCCAGACACTGAGTGGAGCAGGTATACTAAAGATGTTCAGCAAAGCCACTGATGCTGTCAGCAAAATGACCATCAAGATGAATGAATCAGACATCGTAAGTATTCGGTGGCATTTCTCCTTGGGCAGCCTCTGCTGTCCCCTTGACGCTATCCTTTGGGCTGTGGGGTCTAAGAGTGCCAAAGAGGGAAAACGGGTTGGCTAAGACCCAAATGTAACCTTGCAACCGTTCATTCAGTCCTCATTCATGCCATGAGAATGTGTGAACTCGCCTCAGTTGTGGATTTGTCCATTTCAGTGGTTTGAGGAGAAACTTCAGGAGGTGGAGTGTGAGGAGCAGCGCCTACGGAAGCTACATGCTGCTGTAGAAACACTAGTCAACCACAGGAAAGGTAACTCGTTCTCTCTCAATAGAACTTTCAGCTTGAACTATAAGCTTGAACTATAGACACTGCTGAGCTTTGACCTTGTGTGGGGGTTGAGATCTGCTCACCACTAACACCTGCTCTGCACTATGGTGCTTCCCTCCTAGAGTTATCTTTGCTAATACCATGTCTGCAGTGGGTAGGAAAACAGAGCTGGAAGGGGTGGGAGAATACATCTGGCCTGTAAATTTCCTGGTCGGGAGGCATGATGTGCAGCAGAGAAGGGGCAGAATCAGTAAGGTTAAATAGTTTCCTGATCTGGATTCAGAGGCTGCTGCAGTAATTGAATAAACTCCAATTCCAGCTTCCCTTCTGACTCCTAAGAAGCTGTTCATTCTGCTGCTTTTCATCGTGAGCTTTCTGAAAGACAACTATATGCAGTGGGGAGCAGCAATTTCACTATCTCTTCACATAGAAATATATAAAAACACATAGTGGCTGCCTGGGATCTGCATCTCTAGTGTGCCTGGCCTCCTACTTTATTTCTCTGCCAACTTATTCACTCTTGCTACTAGCTACAGGCACCTAGCCCTTCCCCCTCGAAGTCCCAAGAGGCAGTTGATTCCTGCTGTGGGATAACTGGCTCTTTTCAGTTGACCACGTGGGTGGTCCGAAGGCAATTGTGTTGGTAACTAAATTAGAGCTAAGAAGCAACCTTTAGCCTTCTTTCCCCCACTTCTCCTACTCTGTGGTCTAATCTTTCTAATTGGGTTGTCACTTTATTGGCCACTGCTTCACTTTGAGTGCTCTGCAGTCAGCTGTATTTACTCTTCTCATTCCATCCACTAGAGTTAGTACTGAACACAGCACAGTTTGCAAAGAGTTTGGCCATGCTAGGGAGTTCAGAAGACAACACAGCCCTGTCTCGGGCACTCTCCCAGCTGGCTGAGGTGGAAGAGAAGATAGAACAGCTGCACCAGGAACAGGCCAACAATGACTTCTTCCTCCTGGCTGAGCTCCTGAGTGACTACGTTCGCCTTCTCTCAGTTGTAAGGGTAAGCAATCCTCACATCCTGTCCATAGCAGACAAACCTTTGGCATCTTGCCACAGGAGTAGAGCAGGGCTGGCCAGAACATGGCCCTTGGAGTTGGTACAAGCCAGGAAGTGGCCACTTTCATTCTTAATGTGGAGGTGCAGGCCCAGACTACAGGTTCCTGCATGATGTGTCAACAGCATGTAGGATCAAGATGCAGCACTGCATGCTGGGCCCTGTAGATGCACTATCTGAGCCTTGGTCTGGCTGCATTTCATACAGGGACCTATAGTCTGTGCTGTTGCTTTGTAGTACAGCTGAGGAAACTCTGTTCTACCTGAGCTAATATAAACCAAATGTAGCTCCCATAAAATTGTCACTATGGCCCTTGGCAGGGCAAGATGGGACAGGCCTGCTGTAAGCTTGTGCTGCATGAGCCCGATGCCCTGACCTGGTAAATATTCTTCATGGGCCAAGCTTAGCTCTTCTACAGTTCTCCCCTCTGACCCATGTGGTCGGCCTCAGGATGCATTACAAATTGATACAAAGTCCCAGAGTAGCTGGGAGCCCAGGAAAGGGATTGGCTTCATTAGTCATTGGTACAGAACGTGGAGCCCAGGTGGTATCTGGGGCTCAGCTAATTTTAAAGATTTCCTTTTCTTGCTGCTGTTCTAGATTTCTCACTTCCATTTGTCATTTGTCCAATCTTTGCAAACTGTTGTAAATTGCTCTTTCCCGTCTCTCACCTTGATGGTGTCATACACTGCATAGGAGTCCAGAGAGGAAGGCTGGCTTGGTGATTAGAGTGTTCGCCTGGAGCTTGAAGACCTGAGTCCTAATCTGGGCTCTGTCACAGTATGAGACACCTTACGCAAGACACTTAACGTGTCTGGGCCACAGTTCCATCTGTCAAATGGGGCTACCGTGCATACTTAGGAGGGAATTGTGGGGGATAAATACACACAAACTGAGCCGAGAATTCAGACACTACTGCCTGCATCAGTTCTTAAGATGTAGTCTGGGTTCTAACTGTGTCGTAGGGAAAATGTATTGACTTTCTGCTGGGGGAAATCCCCAGCAGGAGGGCCAGGGTTTCTACACCTTTGGTTTTCCCCCTAGGTTGTCTTTGTCCTTCAGTGTCTGAAATGCTCTTGGTCTTTTACCAAAGCCCAAGTAGTTTGTCTCCTGTGTTCTGAAATGGATGCTCACCCCCACTCCTGACCAAAGTAGGGGAGGGTTATCTGTTCAGGCAGCTCTTGCAGATCCCCAATACCAAACATACCGCTAAAGCATATGGTCAGCACTTTCTAACACAGGTTACAGATCAGTACCTGAATGGCCAGAGTTTGAAATGCTGATTTCCATAAATCCTACTGAAAACAATACAAGCTGCGGGTACTTGGCACCTTTTGAAAATTAAGCATTTAACTCCAAGCACCTGGGTTTGAAAGTGCTGGCTGAGTCCTGGGACAGCTAATCTGAAGCCTGAAAGATACTGGGGCAAGGGGCTGCAGGGCGAAATAGCCTGTCCCAGTCACTTACTTGTGCCCTTGCTGCATGGGATTAGCATCTGCCTCTCCTGATTGGCAGTGTCACTTGTGACTGGCAAAGCTAATGGAAGAGCCACATTCTGAAAGGAGCATGTGCCCCTAGTCTCTGGAGCTGTGCTAGGCATTCTAGGAGCAAGGGCCACTACAAGGTCTCAAAAGTAGAGACTTGCTCAGCACTTCACTTTCTCTGGGTAGCATTCGTAACCGCACAGGGGACATCTGTTGAGCAGGTAGCATCCAGTTAGCTTGTTCTCGCAGCCTCCTTTTCCACTATACAAGACTTGTGCTGTGCAGCAGATTCAGGCCCGCTCAATTGCCTTGCTCAGTTTGCAAAGTGATTCTAATTTCCTAACGGGAGGTAATGGGGACTCTGAAAAGCTTTCTTCATTGCAGCACCATCCTGCAGATCCATGACCTGTCCTGGCCAATTCATGTGCACTGGTCTCTCCCTACCTTAACAGACCAGTTGATGTGGCCTTTGGATTTTCCAATCCCAAAGGGGGCAAGATTTGGGTTGCCTGGAACACAAGGAGTCTCTGGCCTTACCACGCCATTTGCTGGCTCCTCCAGTCTGAAATTCCAAGTTACAGAACTCTGAAGGAGCAGGTTCCACCTGTTGAAATTCTGCAACGTGTAGCCAGTCTTCAATTCAGACTCTCTTCAAAGGGAAGGTTTCCAGATCTTGTCAAGAAATGCACCCCGATAGCTCCAGAGAGGAGACAGTAAATTACCCAGCTCAAATAATTCTCTTGGGATTATTAGCTCAAAAGTAGCTTGGTGGGTGACCGTCACTGGAGCAGGAAGGAAGGTCATGTTATGAGACTCCTGGAAGTCAGTTAGTTACAGGTAATGTAAACTGTGCACTGGCCCATCCCAGAGCCAGGGGGCAGTGTCCTATGAGACACAGGGCAATGAAACACTCCTAGCAGAGGCTGGAGCAGGTCAGTGGAGGGGACTGGCACAGTAGCTTAGTTTCACTGTCTAATACAGTCCCCCTTGAGTGCATAACAAATCTCTTGTAATGCTGTGACCGTCCCCTTATGCAGATGCACTGAACGCAGCTGTGAGGGCAAACTGCTGGTCTAATGTTCTGTCTACTCCGGCACTGGCAGGATGCCTTTGACCAGCGCATGAAGACCTGGCAGCGTTGGCAGGATGCCCAGACCATGTTGCAGAAGAAGCGGGAGACTGAGGCCAGGCTGCTATGGGCCAACAAACCTGACAAGCTACAGCAGGCCAAAGAGGAGATCTCTGAGGTGAGGAACTTCTGAGGGGATGGGGAGGCAAGCTGCCTCAAACCAGGGCACCGGCTAAGCAGGCCTTGGTGTAATGTCTCATTGCGCTGTGCAATTGCCTTGGTTTGGCTGCCAAACCAGTGCAGTGACCCTTCCCTTCTGCACGCCATCCCAACAAGCCCAGTTACCAAGTAGCAGTGCACAGGAACTATAAATAAAAAGTCAGAGCCACTTCTCTAGACCAGGCAATGGCTCTGCTTCTATCCCAGTGGTGAGTTGCATGTCCTGAGCCTAGGACAGGGGTGGCCAAACTGTGGCTCACAAGCAACACATGGCTTTTACTGTTAAAGTGCGGCTTGCAGAGCCCCGCTTCCCTGTTTTCCACCTACCAGATGTGGGAGGGGGAGCTTGGGACCTCTGCCTGGCAGTGGGATAGTCGCTTCTGCCCAGCGGGAAGGCGGGGGCGGTGTCTTGGTGTGCCCCAGCTTTTGAACTTCTGAAGATTGTCGTATACGGCTCAGAGGATCAGTAAGTTTGGTCATCCCTGGCCTAGGAGATAGGACGTCCTATTAGTGGAAGGGATGGGTTTCTGGCTAGTGACAAGAATTTTGCACCTCTTTGTGCAAGACCCAAGCCTGGTTTAAACACAGGCCTGTCAGTGCAAGGCTTTATGCGGGAGATCTTCTCTGTGTCCTCAGTGGGACCTTTCAGTGTATGTGACCTAGCTCTGTCTTCCTCCAGCTTGATGGCATGGCGGTAATCCAACAAGAGTTGAATGACATGGGGCTGGGGCTGCAGATGGCTGTATATGGATGTGCAACCTGGGGAGCTCTGCTGTAATAGCCCAGCAAGAGCCAGATTGTTCCCCACTGAGGGGAGATGGTGAAGTCAGCAGGGAATCTCCCTTGAGGTTATCTGCAGGGAGTTGTAGGTGGCACTAAGCAGCTCAGTGCAGTGGATGTATTGGAAGAGGAAGTGACAGTGTAATCCAAATGGAATCTGCCCTGCCCTGGGAGTTGAAGAAATAACATGACCTGTCAACAATTTGCAGTGGGAGTCTCGTGTGACGCAGTACGAAAGGGATTTCGAGCGGATTTCTGCTGTGGTCCGCAAGGAAGTGATACGGTTTGAGGTACAGTGGATCCCAGTCCTTCCTGCAGCATGCGCATAACCAAACCTGGCAACTTGCTCCCATCTTGCATTCCCGTCTGCCTTCAGATGGGCATTATGCTCTGCCCTAGCCACTGATACTGAGATGTCTAACGGTGGGGTGGGTAGGAGAGAATTCCCCCAAGCCCTTCCCTGCTCCTCCCAGATAGTGTCCTCTGGATTCAGTGAGGACTATAAAACTGGACAATCCAGCCTGATTGGGCAAATATAAACTTCTACTTCACTCATCTCTCCCTCCCTCACCCGGCCCCTCCAATGGGTAACATGCACAGAGCTCTGGTCTCTGCACTGCTCCAGTGTCCACACACAGGACGAATGGTGCACTCGAGTAGCAAGTATCCCAGCAACTTATTGCAGGCAACTTCAGGTAGCTCCTTCAGGCCACTGACAGGAGTGCTGACATATCTTCCCAGCTGCTTCTAATCCAATTAATCTGTAGCCAGTAGCCAAGATTTTAGGCTGCATTTGGTCCTTGGCACCTTTATTATCTGTTTGTATAGAATGTGCATGATATAACCACTAGGTGGTCAAATTAAGAATCCTAAATGAAAACTTTAAGCAAAATCCTCTTTTGCAGCTCTTCTTGAGTCTTGCCTGTTCCAGCTGGAGATGAACCACACTGTAGGTATGAGAGGCTGAATTAATTAATGTCTTGTCTCTTGCAGAAAGAGAAATCAAAGGACTTCAGAAACCATGTGACTAAATACCTTGAGACACTCTTAAACTCACAGCAGCAGGTGAGAATCCCTGACCAGCAGCTCATAAATCCCTCAACTGGTTTATTCCTGACTCCGACAAGTCCAGTCAAATGTAGGAGGATGTGTATTGGGTTACACTTGGCAAAGTAAAGCCTAGCTCTGAAAACCTACACTAAAGACTCCTATATAGTACATGCAGAATGCAGCGTTGGCTGCCCTGGCAAGCCAGAGACCTACCCAGCCCCAGAGTGTCTGGAGAAGTGATGATGCTCCTGAGCAGAGATGAGTGGTGTCTGTTTGTTTTGAATAACCATGTCCCATCAGAGACTAAGCTAAACCTGGAAACTTGTATCACATAGTGATGGTACAAGCAGCAGGAAATGGAGTAGTTAAGCATGGCTACTTAATAACAAGCCAGGCCATCAATATAGCCAGAGGTCTGCCTGGGTCAGTCAAAATGAGCAAGGGTCAGTGTGCTTCCACTAGACCACTATGTACAAATTCCTCTATAGACAGTATAGTTATTCCCATGTTGTAGAAGGAACAGGCCTTTTCCTTAAAGCCCTAGACTTCAATTGGGAACTTGTCTTGGCGGATGACTGGCAGCTTGCTTGCTGACTGCTTGTCTTTTGTCTCCTTGTGGTCTCTGCAGCTGGTGAAGTACTGGGAGGCGTTCTTACCTGAAGCGAAGGCCATCTCATAACCAGACCAAGCAATATAGAACACACCTGAACTTACTCTGCCTTTTTATACACTATACCTCTTCGCCTTTTACAGACAGACCCTAACTGAATGCATCTTGCAGAGCTGTTAGAGATTTAACCCCCAAATGAGCAGCAGCCCAGACAGTAACTCTTCTAATTGTATTTTTGATTTAGCTTCATATATATATTTTCTTAATGGAGAGACTAGTTTCCTGCTTTCAGCCAAGACCTACAGTACATGGTGTGTGTGGGGAGGGGGTTAATGATATCATGTGTATATAAATAAAATGTATATTTTTCAGGCTGGGCTCTAGGACCTGGGAATAATGGCTTTCTGTTACTCCTGCAGTGCCATGAAGATTATGTAATAAAATATTTAAAAATCTGGGCAAACCAGCTAATTCTTGTCTCTTCTGAGTAGGTGCCATGTGGCTGGAGGTAGGGGGGTCTTGTCAAACCAAGCTAAAGTTTATCACAGGATGGTTTTTATTTTGAGTATATTGTGGGAAGCTGGAAACCAGTTTCTCAATTAAAACAAACACTGGAAGATCTGGAGTGGAAATGAGTTAGAATATCGCTTCAAACCCTCCCTCCCTGGGCTAGCAACAGGTGTTAGTTACCCTACTGAGCAGTTAAGTCTGACTGTCTCACCTTCTAACCCCCCAGACTCATGCAGGGGGGAGAGTGGTCTGTGGGATGGGACTTCTAGAGGAAACCCTTAATCACCACCTTTCTCCACCCCACCCCAAGTTTAGTGTGCATTGTGCTCTTCATTGTGCAGTGTGCCTTTGTTCTCCTGTATCTTGCACCTGCAGAGCCTATTATTCCTCTGTCTTGCCAGCCCTGATCATTCAAAAATGAATTGGACCCCAGGCCTAAAAATCAAACATGTTTCAACCTGCCTTCTTGCTGGAGCCTGTATGACTCCCAAGTGCAGAACCAGAGCCTGAACACAGGAATCTCTGCTCTCACTTAGATGTGGAACTCGGTGGGTTGTGTGACTCCACACGCTGACACTGTAAAACACCAAATATCACAGGACACTCGACAAAACCGCAGGCTGAGAATGCCGTGCCTCACTCGTGGGCTGTGTTGGGGGGAAACAAGCTTCCTCAAATGAGACTTTGACTCGAGATCACAGGGAGCTGCAGGACCCCCTGTCTGTATCCAGGGGTTCTGGTATTACATTTCTACCTTCTGCCACTGATAACCACCCTTCTTTTACATATTAAGTTTAATCAAAGTAGACTGTTGTGCAGAGAAAAGAACCTTAAATGCAAATTATCACCAGAAGGATCTGAACAGTGCCTGAAAAGGCCTTGGCTGCAAGGTTGCTTACACGTGTTCCTCCACCAGCTTTCACAGTGTTCCAACCTCAGCAGGGAATTAGGTTAAAACTGTTCCAGTAAACGCCTTTAACACAGCTTAATTCTGCTAGATGCTGCTGTCGTGTGCTTTTGGAATCTGTTACTGTGGCACGTGTAGGCTCCTAGCAACAGTCAGTGCAGGAGAAATGGTTTGATCACAGATCCTCTCCCTTAAATAAGGCTGCCATCATGTTGGAGGTCTTGGCCCTATAGGCTAAAAAGTTTTTAGCCACAGGCTAGCCCCTGCCCTTAACTTAACAGGTTCGATTTTAGCTGTTTTGGTACCCTGAGCACTAAGAAGGCAAAGCACTAGCCAGGCATTTACACTCAGCATTGCACCTTGAGGGTCAGTTTACCTAGAGTTTGCTCAAATGGGGGTATTTGTCGGGTTCTGTGTCAGACTGCAGAGGGCTGCATTGTCTTACACTTGATACCACTCCTCCCCTGAACAAAGCTGTTTGCTTTCCACTCACGCTGTTTCCTCAGCAGTGAACTAGCCACTTCTGCTTGGGGGGCAGGGGTAGTGTCCCTAAGAAGGGGTAGGGCCTATAACATCATGCCAGGCTGTGTCTGACTCTACAGAAACCTTAGCTGCAGTACTATATACACCCTTCTGTACTCCTTGGGGTGCCATCTTCACACAAGGCCTAGCAAATGTTAGCTGTGCTCTAGGAGGTCTAACTAGTTACGGCTAAGACAAAGGAGAAACCTGCCCTAGGCCATTCCTAGTGTCACTGTTGTGAGCTGAGACAGATTCTCTACAGATTTGAAATGGTAAAGGAGACCTGTAAAGCCCTAAATGTGCCCCTGGAGCAGTGGTTTTCAACCTATGGACCCTGGGGAGGGTGGGGGCTGTACCTCCATTTGACTTTTTTTTTAAATGGGGGGGGGGGGGGGGGGGGGGAGAGGTTGAAAACCACTGACCTAGAGAGGCTACCCCTGGCTTGCCTGGAGGGAGAGTGTGCTGTGGAGCGCTGCAAGCCCCCTGCCGCTATGTCTAGAATTGCCATGTTTTATCCCTCAACCTTGCAGAGAATATGGGTCCTAGGCTCTGTATATTAAAGGGGTGGTGAAAGAACCACTGAGCCTGGGACAAGGCACTTAAGGATGTCTGCAAACGAGCAGCTAGTCCATAGAACAGGGGTAGGCAACCTATGGCACGTGTGCCGAAGGCAGCACGCGAGCTGATTTTCAGTGGCACTCACACTGCCCGGGTCCTGGCCACCGGTCCGCGGGGCTCTGCATTTTAATTTAATTTTAAACGAAGCTTCTTAAACATTTTAAAAACCTTATTTACTTTACATACAACAATAGTTTAGTTACATATTATAGACTTATAGAAAGAGACCTAAAAACATTCAAATGTATTACTGGCACGCAAAACCTTAAATTAGAGTGAATAAATGAAGACTCGGCACAGCACTTCTGAAAGGTTGCTGACCCCTGCCATAGAATATGGTATTTTACAGCCAGAGAGGAGATGCCCAGCATGTCACCCTTCCCTGAAAGGCAGCCATCTGTGGCAGGAGAATGAGCTCCATGGGGATTATCGGGAAGATGTGCTTTGACCATCTCTCAAGGCTGAATTTCACTCTCCCTTTGCCCCTGCCCAGCCAAGGTCCTACCTTCCCCCAGAAGCCAAGCACTGCATGGTCCTGTCTTGCTGAGGGCTGGGGCGAGGGTGTCCACGTTGAGGATAAAGATGCAACAAATTAAAATTCTTCAACGGCCCTGTTTCCTGTCCTAGCAGCAAAGGGGAGCCTGGCATGCAACCTCCTCAGCGGTGCTTTCCTTGAACCTAGTCATTTGCAGGGATAGTTGCAGAGCATAAATTTCACCCCTTCCTCTAGGCTTGCTGTGAGCTGCCTTCAAGGAAAGGCTTTAGGGGGCTGAGCATTGGGATATCTCACGCTTACCTGTGCCCTGGAGGACCTTGACCTGAACAGCTATACAGCTGAACAGTGCAGGATATGGATTATTTATGTCCCCTACCCTGGCTCTTTACAGAGCCAAATAAGACATGAGCCTTTCCGCTAGTCTACAGTCTAATCCAGGGCTTCTCAACCTCTGGGTCATGACCGCAAATTACGTTGCGAGAATGACAGAGTTGTGTGGGAGGTGTGGGGAGGGGGGCAGGGTTGGGTCTTCCCCCATACTTGCCCCACCACAGCTCCTGCAGCGCCAGTCCCATGGGACTGTGAGAGGCCTCATCTTGTGCACAGGGTTGCAGTGCAGCTCAGGTTTGACCCAGCCCCCCAATATCATGACAATGGGGGCACTGGCTGGGCCAGATGTGTGTGACACTGCAACCCCATGTGCTAGGTCACAACCCCTCTTATGCAAATTTGGCCTGGCAGGGGGGCTAGCCCCAAGCTGAGCAGTGCTGCTACCACAGAGGCTGCAACAAGAGGGGCCGGGAGCCAAGCTTAGCCAGTCCTGCAGGCCAGAAGCCGCCGCTATGGTACACAGTGTACTTGTTTAGTACTTATTGTGTTAATAGGGCTAGTGTATCTCATGGGCATTCAGTAAGCCAGATGTTTTTTGCACTGAAGCTATTTAGTGGGTCATGAGAGGCCCTTGAGGTTCACACCTGGGTCCTGAACCCCAGCAGCTTGAGAACCATGCTCTAATCCACCCCGCTACTAGTGCAGGTCATAACAAAGGTGGGGAATGGGCGAGGAAGGCCGGGATCCCAGGAAGATGGGGCAGTTGCCGTCTAAGGCAGGCTTTCTCACCCTGTAGGTTGGGACCCAGAATTGAGTCACCAGAATGTTTCAAAGGGTGGTGTGGCAGCTCCTGGGGCTCCTGTCCCACTGGGCTGGCTGGGCTCGACTCCCTGCTCCAGGCACTGCAACCTCTGGGGTCCCAGCACCTCTCAGGTTTGGCCCAGTCATCATGACGAAGGGAGCCTGGGTAGTTCAAATTTGAGTGAGTGGCCCTGCAACCCCATGAGTCGTGTCACAAGCCCCTCACAGAAATTTGGTCCAGTCAGGGGGGCGGAGCCAAACCTGAGCAGTGCTGCAGCCCCGGAGGTTGCAACACCTGGAGCAGAGAACCAAGCCCAGCCAGTCCCACAGCACAGGAGCTACCACTGTGGGGAGAGTGCCAGGCAGGACCCAAACAAAACCACCCCAGAGCCTCCACCCCCAGACTATTTACTGGGTCACAACAGGCCATAAACATTTCCAAACAGGTCCTGAGCCCAAAAAGTTTGCGCACCGCTGGTCTAAGGGATGGCCACGTTCTGATGGCTCCATTGAATTAAGTATTTAGTAAGGCTGTCAATTAATGGCAGTTAACTCACACAATTAACTCAAAAAAATTAATTGCAATTAATTGCAGTATTATTTACACTGTTAAACAATAGAATACCAATTGAAATGTATTAAATATTTTGGATGTTTTTCTACATTTTCATATATATTGTATTCTGTGTTGTAATTGAAATCAAAGTGTATATTATTTTTTATTACAAATATTTGCACTGTAAAAATGATAAAAGAAATAGTATTTTTCAATTCAGCTCATACAAGTATTGTAGTGCAACCTCTTTGTCCTGAAAGTGTAACTTACAAATGTAGATTTTTTTTTTGTTACATAACTGCACTCAAAAACAAAACAATGTAAAATGTCAGAGCCTACAAGTCCATTCAGTCCTACTTCTTGTTCAGCCAATCGCTAAGACAAACAAGTTTGTTTACATTTACAGGAGATAATGCTGCCCTCTTCTTATTTACAATGTCACCAGAAAGTGAGAATAGGCATTTGCATGGCACTTTTGTAGCCAGCTGTGATAAATGAAGTGGGGGAGGGGGTAGGTCCCTTTTATGGACACCCAGCCAGCCAGCTAGCTATAAAGTCCCTCTTGGTGGCTGTTCTCTGCTTGCTTTACCTGTAAAGGGTTAACAAAGTCCCCCAGGTGAAGGAAAAGGAGTGGGCACCGGACCAAAAAAGCCAATGAGAAGGCTAGAACTTTTTAAAATGGGAAAAAAATACCCCTTTGTTCTCTGGGAAAGAGGGGAATGGGGAGCAGTTATGTTACGAGAAGCTTTAAAAGCCAGGTATGATCACAGATCATCAGATCATACCTAGCACTACTATTTGGAACCCCCAAATGTATAAGTAGATCAGGAATGTTTAGAAAGACGCGATTAGGTTTATTTCTTATGGCTAAGTGGACTCCTCTGTGCTAACCCTCTGTTTGCTTGTAACCTTTAAGCTGAACCCCCCAAGAAAGCTATTTTGGGTGCTTAATTTTTGTAATTGCTCTTTTAAAATCTAGCAAAAGCCTAAGTTCCAGATGTATTTTCATCCTTTTTGTTTTTAATAAAATTTACCTTTTTTAAGAACAGGATTGGATTTTTGGTGTCCTAAGAGGTTTGTGAATGTTGTTTAATTAGCTGGTGGCAACAGCTAATTTCCTTTGTTTTCTTTCTCAACTCTTCCCTAGCGGGAGGTGAAAGGGCTTGAGGGTACCCCACAGCGAGGAATTCCCAAGTGCGCCTTCTTGGGTTCCAAAAAGGGGTTTTGCATTTGGGTGGTGGCAGCATTTACCATGCCAAGGTCAGAAAAAAGCTGTAACCTTGGAGTTTAATACAAGCCTAGAGTGGCCAATATTAATTTTTTTAAATCCTTGCAGGCCCCCCACCTTCTGCACTAGAAGTGACAGAGTGGGGAATCAGCCTTAACACCAGCGTTGCAAGTAGGGTGACCAGACAGCAAATGTGAAAAATCGGGACAGGGGGTGGGGGGTAATAGGAGCCTATATAAGAAAAAGACCCAAAAATCGGGACTGTCCCTATAAAATCGGGACATCTGGTCACCCTAGTTGCAAGGTATTTACGTGCCAGATATGCTAAACATTCATATGCCCCTTCATACTTCGGCCACCATTCCAGAGGACATGCTTCCATGCTGATGACACTCATTACAAAAAATGTTAATTAAATTTGTGACTGAACTCCTTGGGGGAAAAGTGTATGCCTCCTGCCCTGGTTTACCTGCATTCTGCCATATATTTCATGTTATAGCAGTCTCGGATGATGACCTAGCGCATGTTGTTCATTTTAAGAACTCGCTCTCTGCAGATTTGACAAAACGCAAAGAAGATACCAATGTGAGATTTCTAAAGATAGCTACAGCACTCGACCCACAGTTTAAGAATCTGAAGTGCCTTCCAAAATCTGAGAGGGATGAGGTGTGGAGCATGCGTTCAGAAGTCTTAAAAGAGCAACACTCCGATGCGGAAACTACAAAGAACCCGAACCACCAAAAAAGAAAATCAACCTTTTGCTGGTGCAGTCTGACTCAGATGATGAAAATGAACGTGTTGGTCTGCACTGCTTTGGATCATTATTGAGCAGCACCTGTCATCAGCATGGACTCATATCCTCTGGAATGGTGGCTGAAGCATGAAGGGACATATGAATCTTTAGCACCTCTGGCACGTAAACATCTTGTGACACCGGCTACAACAGTGCCATGTGAACACCTGTTCTCACTTTCAGGTGACGTAAACAAGAAGCGGGCAGCATTATCTCCCACAAATGTAAACAAACTTGTTTGTCTGAGCAATTGGCTGAACAAGAAGTAGGACTGAGTGGACTTGCAGGCTCTAAAATTTTACATTGTTTTATTTTTGTACATAATTTTACATTTGTAAGCTCAACTTTCATTGTAAAGAGATTGCCCTACAGTACTTGTATTAGGTGAATTGAAAAATACTATTTTGTTTTTTTATAGTGCAAATACTTGTAATCAAAAATAAATATAAAGTGAGCACTGTACACTTTGTATTCTGTGTTGCAATTGAAATCAATATATTTGAAAATGCACAAAACATCCAAAAATATCTAACAGCGCGATGAATCGCAATTAATGTTTTTAATTGCTTGACAGCCCTAGTATTTAGTAATTCCTGGTGGTAGAGGACACAGAGGCAATGAGTTTCTTCAGACACAGAACAAAGTTTGAGCGCTAATAGCCATTCAGTGGGGGAGAATCGCAGCTCCCACCCAGGTTCCCATAACTGTGTGTAAGTCAAACCTCTCCTAAGACACAGCGGGAGGTGGAATTTATAGCTGGATGGGCTGTATCCCCGCACACTCCAACGCTTTGTGGCCAGATGTTCCGACCACGGTGACACGTACCAAGCCTCAGACAAGCTCCTGGCTCGCCCATTGGCTAGAGTTGTCTCTATCAGCTCTTTCATGTCCTGAAAGCTGTAGTCAGTGACTTGTTTCTGAAACTGCTGCGGGGAGAGGGGGAAGCCACACAAAGGCAAGCAAGGTTTCTGTGCAGCAACACTGGAAACCCCAAAAATGAGCCAAGGAAAATGAAAGCCATGCCTTGGGTGCAAAGCTGGTGAACGGCTGACTAGAGTCAGGCTCGGGGAAGGAGAGTCCCTGCCCCTTCCTTTTACAAACAAGTCAGGGTAGCCTGAGCTCTTTGAGGAAGTGGTGTGGGAGATGGGCCAAGGGTGCCACACATGGTGTGACCCCGTAAACAGAGGCTGGCACAGAAGATGCTTTCCCTGTGGGAGTGCCAGGACTGCCTGGCTGCCTATTGGCTTGCACATGGCATTTAAGGTGTTTGGCTCTATAAAGCCCTAACTGGCCTTGGACCTGCCTATTTGTGATGCCTCCACCCCAGGCCACAGAGACAGTCAGCAGCGGCACTTGAGCTGCGTTCCTCTGGCTTAAAGGCTGGGGACTGCTAGCAGTAGGGTGCTCTCTGCAAGTGGCCTTCAGCTTTGGACCCAACCCCCCCTCTTGGTCTGACACAGCCCTGGGGGTTGTTGATCTTTCAGGGTGTGCTGCAAACCAGGCCATTCACTGCGGCTTTTGGTAAGGGAGATGGGGGCAGGGGGTGGGGTCGGGGAGGCAGAGTTTGCTGCTAGTTTTAGAATTTGCATCTGTAGCCTGTCAAAGGTTTTAAGCCTTTCTTGCTAGTAGGCTATAAATAATCCCCAGGGGATGCCAGCAGAGCTGCTTTCCCCTGGACTCGTGGCAGTCTTCGCAGCAGATTAAGGACTATGTGAGCCAATCACTAGATGACCCTCACCTGGGCCAAGGCCTAAAGAAATGGCCACACAAAAATACCGCGGGCAGACGTCACATCAAAGCTCATTCTTGCTCCTCGTGCCAGACTCCTCTCCCTCTGCCAGCCATTCGCTCGGCGCTAAGAGGTTCCTGTAAGGACAGTGCGGGCCCTGGCCTGAAGTAAACTGTGCCGGGGAAAGAGTACGGAGAGTGTTGGAAACAGCCTTAAAGGGTAATTCTACCCTGAACTGGGAGGGGTTTTAGTGTCGCAGCATCAGGTGCTGCTATAGTGCCCATTGCCATGCTATGGAAGTGCTGGATCACTAGGTCATAAGATGTTTTCCATCAGCATTGGGCTCTAGTGTCTTCTGCCAGCTGGGCTCGAAGGGCAGCCCCAGGAATCAATCCCCCCAGTCTGTTATCCCTGCACAGAATCAGCGAGGGCAGCAGCACAGACAGGGAAAAGGGTCCTGGGTTAACCACAACGAACTGGGAAGAAAAGCCCAAGTCGCTCTTGAGCCTGTCCGAGGCAGGGTCTGCCAGCCACGCGCATTGTGCCATGGAGGAATGCTGTGGTGGGCGGCAGTGAGAAATCATCTGCTGATGTGAGCAACGTAGCAGCCTTGGTGGGGGCGGGAGGGCAAAACCTCCTGCTCGTCCTGCCCCGCTTTCCTGTGTCCCATCCTCTGGTGGGCTAGTGAGGAGCTCCGGGAGGTGCTGAGCCCCTGGGGGAGGTGGTGGCATGGGAAGTGCTGCTACTGATGAGAGATGCTGCAGCCAGTTGAGACGGGAGGCTCAGCTGATGAGGCAGGCAGCCTCTGGTTGATGAGAACCTGTAGCCACAAGTCCTCAGTCAGGGCCAGAATCTGCCCAGGTAGCTGAATAGAGACGCAAGTTTGTCTTGATGGGGCCCAGGAGCCACTTCTGTGGGGAGGCTCAGCTCAGGGGGTTCCTGCGGCACATCCCTGGTCCCGGCTCACCAGGGATATGGAAGGATCAGGAAGTCTGCGTGGCTCACAGGAGCAGGGCTGGCAGGCACATCCCATGCGATGGTGCAGCTGATTTCAGCACTGCCCAGGCCAGGCTCTGCCTTGTGTGACACAGAGGCTGCAGCAAAACCCCAGCAGGAAAACATGGCCCGGGAGCTGGGAGTTGAATCCCTTAACGTGGGACCAGTTTCCTCTCCCCTCGGGTTCCCGCTGTCAGCGAGGGCAGACGGGAACGGGATCCACACTGCACTTGGTAACAAAGGCTGGGCCAGAGGCTGGTTGGGGCAGGAGAGGTGAGGTGAGGAGCCATAGGGAGGCAGGGCCAGATGGGGCAGGAGAAGCAGGGCTGGGGTGGGGATGGAGCGGCAGAGGCAGGGACAGGTGGGGTGGGGGAGGAGGCAGGGCCAGATGGGGCTGGGGTGGGGATGGAGCAGCAGAGGCAGAGGCAGGGCCAGAGGGCTGTACTAAGTGGGTAGTNCAGAGGGGGCGGGGGTGGGGATGGAGCAGCAGAGGCAGAGGCAGGGCCAGAGGGCTGTACTAAGTGGGTAGTGAGTGCTGCAGCAAGGGCAGAGTTTCCAACCTGCTGATCTCAGCTCTTGTTCTGCTGAGTGGCCATCCGGCTCTAGCTCTTTGACCCAGTGCGATGGGGGAGGAGGGGGAGGAGCTCATTGAGTCCAGGAGCCAGCCCCTGCAGGGGAGCTAATGACGCCATCCTGTGTCACATGCTGTGGCCGGCTGTGGGGGTGGGGGACAACCACAGCCTTCCTCTTCTGGAGCGGCTCCCAACCCAGCCCAAGACTCCCATTCTGCCACCGTGAAAAGAACAGTGCTAGCAGCAACCCTGAGCCCAGCCCAGCCTGGGGTGAGCACCTTCTGCCCACTGCACCCAACTAGCAGGGCTGCTCAGACCCGGCTTTGCAGAGGGACAGCCCAGATGGAGGGGAGCAGGACCCTGCTTGCCCAGCCACCCTCTCCTAAACTGCCGAGGGTGACGCGGGGGACTGATCTGGGATGGAGGCTAATCCCTCCCTCTCTGCCACAGCCTCACAGGGCAGCCCCCAGGAAGAGCCAGCGATCTCTGCACAGACAGCACCAGGCCCCGAGGCGTGCCCGTGCTCCAGACCTGGGGACTGGCAGGGGAGGTACTGGTGTCCACCCGTGCTGCCATTAGTCTGTCGCTTGGCAGCAGTGAGGGGCATTTGTCTTCCCACCAAACTGGAGGCCTGAGCCCAGGAGACATTACACAGGCCTGGCTGAGCCTCCCATCCCCTCCCAGAGCTCTGTGATAATCCACAGCAACCCAGGAAGCCTTTGGCCAAATGCCTTGTTCTGCAGGGCTGCGCAGAGCATACACTGAAGTGCACCCAGGGCATTCAGGGGCCAGCCCAGCCTGACCCCGCCGGGATCACGGCCAGACATCTCCCCCAACTCAATGCATGCTGTGTTGTCTGGCCCGTCCACCAGGTTCCAGCCCCCTATTCGCGTTCCAGCCCTTTGCCACGTGTGAGCCGCTGGGTACAGTGTCAGACATACCCCGTCACACGCTGTTTCAATCGCTGCGATTACAACTCCTGGCCAGCCCCATCGCTCACATGACATCCCCCTTGCCGTGCACCACACCTAGTTCAGCTACTGTTCCCTCTTGGGAGCTGTTCCATTCTCCCAGGGAGAGACATCAGCCCAGGATCACTTTGCCTGGCCATTTTGAAGATTTAGCTCCACTCCCATCTCCTGGTGCTGACCAGTTCTCAGTGACTTTTGCAACAGCCTTGTCAGGGGGCAGCAAGGCCTGTCTTGGGAAAGGTGTCCCCTAATGTGGAGTGCCTACTTGCAGCTCCCTGGGGTTCTGCAGCCCTCAGCACTCGCGGTGCTAGGCGAAATCAACAGGCATTACAGAGGTTCAGAGAAGCAGGCCGCAGCTGTCTCGAGTTGGGCACCCAAACATAGGTCCAAGTTCACTAGCCAATGCCCCAAGCCCCAAGCCTGACCGTGACTGAGACACAATGAGCGATATGGGGCTAGTCACATTTTCCAGCTCACTCCTTATTTTATCTCCTCCTTGCACACGCTCACCTGGCACCTCCTGCTGTTCGGCAGCCAGCTGAGGTAGGTGCTGAGTGCAGTGACCCCAACTGACTGGGAAGGAGTGCTGCTGAGCACGGCTCTTCCCCCACCCCGGAGCTGTGCATGCTGACTCCCTCCCTGCCACAGCGGGACAAGTGCAGTTGCAGAGGAGGAGCAGCCTTTTGTTGCTCCGCATTCTGTGCCTCTGTTCAAAGTTTGCATGGAAAACACCTGTCCTTATAGCCTGCCTCGCCCTATGCAGTCAGCAGGCAAATGCACCACTGCTTGCAGCGTGTGCTGCAGGGCACCTGGCCCACAGGGAAGAGACGGTGTATTTGCTTTAGGAGTCGCGTACTCTGAAAGCAGCTAGGTAACAAAGAGGCAGAACAAAGGGTGGCTGAGTGCCAGGGTTGAGAGTCCAAGCACAGACCTTGGGTCAAATTCAGGCATATGTAAGAGGGCACAGCTCCCATTGACTTCACTGGGACTGGGCCTGCTCCTAACAGGGCTGGATGTGGCCCCAATGGCGCTGAAGTGAAGGACAGGCAGCAGACTGCACGCCATGGATCTCAGTGTCTGTGACTTCCTGTCTCGTTCTCCCTGAGCCTGTCTGTCCTGCCCCAGCTGAGGGGCCAGGAACCACAGCCAAACTCACTTTCTTGAGCATGCCGGCTGGCTGCTGAAGTGTTGCTGGGCTGCTGCCTTGGCAGTGGCTCACATGCTGATGTCCTCAGCGCTAGAGGGAGACAAAGCAGAGCCCTTGTTCTTTGGCTTAGCACCGTACTGGCTGCCTGCTCCTGGGATGATGGAATGGGACTTGGCTGCGGCTCTTGCTTGCGCTGGCTCCTGTTTGCCTTGTAGGCTACGCTGATTCCCACCCCCTGTGTTTTCCCTTTCCCAGGCGAGGTAAGGCCAGAACCCCCCTAGGGAGATTTTAGCCCCAGCTCAGAGCTGGGCTCGTCACTGCCAAACGAACCCACATCTATAGCAAGACGGATGAAAAGGAAGAGCCTGTGTCACTGATCCCAGGGAGGAGCACAGCATCAGCTAACCTTAACAGCACTCCCCCCCCCACAAACACACATTAACCTCAGGCCCTGTACGTGACCCCACAAATCCACCTGCAGCCGTGAATATGAGATGCCAACCCAGCCTGAAAACAGGCCCAGGAAAAGTCCCCCTCCCTCCCCAACATTGCATGATAGAGCCTTGTCTCAGGCTCCTAGCCTCAGCAGTGGTATCTCAACCTTCTGGCTCCACCAAGTCCTTGTTGCCAAACGAACCTTCATCACCCCAACCCATCCTGGGATTACAGCCTGAAGTGCGTCATATGGGGTCTCTCACTGGCACTGCTCTACTGGGTCTGGACTGGTGTGCCGTGAGAGTGTGCCTCCCAGCCCCTTCACCAATGCCCGAGTCAGGTGCCAGCAATGGAGGTAAACCCTGGAGCAATCAGGGATTAGCTAAATAGAGCCACCATGGAGAGCCAGCGCAGGTACACCTGCTCCTTCGGCCTGGGGGGATTTAAGGGGAACCCAGCACTAGAATAGCAGGGGTTGCAGGCTGGGTTTGAGGGGCACTGGCAGAGCTGTGGGGGGGAGGTGCCCTGGGCTGAAGTAGCCGAGGGCTGCAGGAACTGAAGGGCATCAGCAAGTCTAGAGGCAGGGGGAGCTTGGCCAACTCCTGCCTGTGCAGTGGTTGTCTAGCCAGCACTATTAGCTCCCCAGGGTATCTCAAGTGCCCCCCGCTCCCTCCTAGCCCTGGCGCCTCTCCCTGGGGCCGGGTGTGCAGGGCTCCTTCCTCTTCCCTCTGGGGACTCTGCTGTTCTGCTCATTTCACTGCAGTGGGGGCCTTTAGCAGAAATAAGAAGTGAAAGCGGAATGAGGGGATTCTGCTTCGCCTTTTCTCTGCAGGTCTGAGTGAAAACAGTGGCCGGCACTTCCCTCTCCTGCGGTGAAGAGACCTGAGCTGTGGGGCCAGGCTCGGACACTCACACAGGATGGGATGGGAACCCCTTACATGGACGCAGAACAGCGGGGAAATCCATTCTGTTGGTAGGCCCTGCAGTTATTCCTGGGGGAGGAGCAGTAACATGCTCCTTTGGCCTGAGCTTTTGACATAGGATTCCAAGTGTTCCACCACCAGCACCGATGGTGGGTGTGGGTGGGTGTTTACACGCGTACCTGGGAGGGGGGGCTGTCCCTGGGCTATCTGTGCACTGCACCTGTAAAGGGAGAGGATTCTCCCTGCCCCAGGTTGTGGTTCCATGCAGATGCAGAAGGTTGCAGTGAATAGCCACTACCCACCCCCCGTTTCCCTGGGGGAGACTTTATACTAGGGGGAAGCCAACTATGGCACACGTGCCGAAGGCGGCACACGAGCTGATTTTCAGTGGCACTCACACTGCCCGGGTCCTGGCCACCGGTCCGGGGGGCTCTGCATTTTAATTTAATTTTAAATGAAGCTTCTTAAACATTTTAAAAACCTTATTTACTTTACATACAACAATAGTTTAGTTCTATATTATAGACTTATAGAAAGAGACCTTCTAAAAACGTTAAAATGTATGACTGGCACGCGAAACCTTAAATTAGAGTGAATAAATGAAGACTNTTAGTTCTATATTATAGACTTATAGAAAGAGACCTTCTAAAAACGTTAAAATGTATGACTGGCGCGCGAAACCTTAAATTAGAGTGAATAAATAAAGACTTCGTGCACCACTTCTGAAAGGTTGTCGACCCCTGTTCTATATTTTTCCTTACCCTGTCGCCCAGACTGGATCCCCTCATCTGCCACTTGTGAATGGGGGAAGTAACAAAGGCATCTGGCAGGCAGGCCCCGGTACAGTGTAATTGGGGTCCAGGGGGGCACACCTGGGCTAGCCCAGGGAACACTAGCAGGGAAGACCCAGACCCAGGGTCGGACGCAGGCTGCCAGCCCTTGCTGGGGTCTGCGCCCCCAGGCCCTCCCTGAGTCCCTGCCAGGGTTACCGCTGCTGGCCGGATTAAAGCCAGTGACGGGGCAGAGGTGCCCGGCTCCAGCTGGGCGGTGTGGTGGCCCGGTGCCAGGCTAACCGCGGGGCAGGGCGCCCGCTCCCCCTATGGTGCGGCCCCTGGGTGCCAGGCCCCAGGCTCTCTCGGGGGCTGGGCGCTGGGGGCGGCCGGGGGCGGGGGCCAGTCCTGAGCTGGGCTCGACGCGTGCGCCGGGCGGGCGCCGGGGGCGGGGCGGGGCGGCGATGAATGGAGCGGGCTCCCCGGCCTGGCCGGCGGCGCGATGATCGCGGTGTCCATCCCCGCGGTGGGGCCGGGGGCCGAGGCCGAGCCGAGCCCGGAGAAGACGCACACGGTAAGGGGGCCGGGCCGGTCTTGGGGGGTCCCCGGGCTGCCGCTGGCTCCTTCTCCCGCTTCCCAGCCGCTGCTCCCGGTCCCCTTGACCCGGGGCGCGTCGACCTGGAGCACCCGGGCTGAGCCCGTCGCCCACGTGCGGCCCCGCGGCTGGGGGGCCCGGCGAGGAAGCTGCGGAGCCCGGCTCAGCCCGCCCGGGCGGGGACCGCACCTGGCGGCGGGGAGCCGGCCCGGGGTGGCGGAGGTGGCGCTGCGCGTCCAGGGGCGAGTCGCTGCGGCCCGTGGGTTCCGTGGGCAGGTGCGGAGTCCCGGGGGGCCGGCGCAGCCCCGGTCCGCAGCCAGGTCACGTCGCGCCGGGACCTCACTGCCCGGGGAAGGGGGATCCGAGGGGTGCACTGGGGCCAGCAGCCAAGGAGCCCGAGGTGGGGCATGGGGACCCCAGAGTTTCTCCCTTCTAGTGCCCCGGCCCCATTAATGTGTAACAGAAATGCGAGGCCGGGGCTTGCTCCGCCCTGTGGCGCGACCAGACCGCGCGCCCGCCGCGGCTGGCCCAGGGCTCACCCGGCTCCTGCCGCCGAGGGGGCTTGTGGCAACTTCTCCGGGCGCAGGAAATTCTGTAAAACCCGCTTCAGGTTCTGCCCTGGTGGCGGAGGGGCCGCGGCAATGCGGGTGCAATAGTGGCGCCCCCCCTCCCCCCGGAGACAAGCCCCCCTGGAGAGAACAGGGGGCTGGAGCAGGACGAGCCAGGTCAGTAGTTAGCGGTTCCCATCCGACAGCTGCCCAGACCCGTCCACAGGGAGAGTGTCAGCCAGTTAATAGTTTAAGCGAGTGACCAATGGCTTTTTCTCCCTCTCGGAGGCCCTAGAGATCCCCCTCCCCTGGGGACTCCGTGAGCCAGGGTCTGTCCCCCCCCCCCCCCCCCCCCCCCCCCCCCCCCCCCCCCCCCCCCCCCCCCCCNCAGCTCCTGCCCAGCGGTGAGAGTTGTGTGTTTGCTGCTCTCCCAGGGTCTGAGTCTGGGGTCTCTGCAGGAGCCAGGTGCTGCTGGGACACTAACCCCCAGCACTGCAGCTGGCTGTGGGCTCAGGAGCTGTGGCTTGTGGGTTGACCCCCCAACTCAGCAGTGTGTAAAAGCTACAGGGCTTGGAGCTGGCATAAGCACAAGTCCCTGTCTGGTTATAAACATGCCAGCCCTCTGTAAGGCAGAGAAAGGGTTAAACCCTTCCAATAACTCCTCCACAGCTCATCCCTCTGCATGGGAGGGCAATGGAGCAGGGTGAAGCCAAGGCCCAGAGAAGGGCCCCCCCAGGCCCTTGTATGGCATCAGTCAGCAGACGGCCATCATCTCCTCCCTGCTCCAACCACACTGATAAGGTGGGAGCCAGTAAAACTCCCTGGCCTGCCTGGCTGATTGGCAGCAGCGCGGCCTGGGCTGGGGACTTGAGTTCACTTTCTCTCTGTTCCTTCCTCCCTCCTGCAGCCCTAAGGGTCTGTGCTGGCCTATGGGCTCCCTGCCTTCCCCAGGAGAGCAGGCTGCTGAAGAAGCCCCATGTGGTGCCAGCCAACATACTCAACATTTTCCCAACCTGCTGATTCAACAGCCCATCCCCAGCTCTGACCCCACCCAGTGGCTGGCTGTCCGCACAGCTGTTAAACATTCCCTCCTTCACTTCCTGCAGCTGGGGAAGGCAAGCGGATCAAACTTCACTTCTGCCTGCACTGTCCAGGCCTGCTCTGCTTTGCAGTCCCCTGTGTCCCGTCAGCATCGGGCAGAGGGCAGATGGATGCAGGATCCAGGAATGGTCTCACTAGCGCTGTGTGCAGAGGCAACACCACTCCCCACTCCTGCTGTTCCCCTGCTTATAAATCCATGGAGCACGCTGGCTGTCTTAGCTACAGTGTCCTTCCCTGCCTGCCCATCATGTCCCGCTTCTGCTGGAGAGACTCAGCCCTGACGTGACTGGCAACAGGGTCTGCCTCGCTGCACGTGTGCTTGGCCAGCAGCCCAGCCCTGGGTGTCGACCTGCGGGACTTCCCCTGTCTTGCTCCCAGCATGGGCATGAGCAGGTCACCGCGCCCCTGGCATGCACTAAGCATGTCTTCTCATCTGGGCACCACCAGGAGGCTGGCGGGGTGTGTCTATGAGCTGGTCCCAGCTAGTTGGTTGTGAGATTGTTTTGGTTCCCTGATTGGATGAGGAAGGACTGAGGAGCCCCCAGGGCTTGGCCTGTGTGTGTGTGTGGGGGGGGGAGGGGGAGAGAGAGCTGAGGGCCCCCTGCGGGAATTCTAGGAGATGTTGAACGCCCTCCTTTCTGGCTGCCCAGGCCTGGTTTGAAAGTCACTCGCAGGAGATGAGGCTGCTGTGAGCCATCTAGGCTGGGTGCTGGCTGGAATTTGACTTGTGTCACTATGGGGCACTGAGTAATTCTGTACTGTCACGGCTGGGGAGGCCATGGCCAGATCCTGCCTGGCTCATTTAATTGTCCTCTGTGCCAGGGCTCTGGTGAGGGGTTTCGGGGTCCTGTCCTGCTGTGTTGGGCAACTGTCCAGCCAGAGAGCCAATTCCAACCCCTTGAGCGGGGGGGAGTGTGTGCGACCTGCCTGCCGTGTTCGTGTGTCCAACACTAGAAGGAGCAAACACTGCTGGGCTCACGCTGCATTAGCTCGGCTCTACCCACCACCATGTGTCAGACTGATGCGTGCACGCACAATGTGCAATTGTGCAGCCTTTGTCAGATTTCATGTGCTAAGCGGGGTTAAACATGGTCAGCCCTTGGATGGGAGACCTCCGCGCTGACATGGTATTGATGCTCACTTTGGTGCCCTGTGTGGAGCTATGGGGTGCTGCGCTGCTGGAGAGGCCATATTCCAATGTGAGGCAGCACTGACAGCTGATCATTAATGATTGCTGGCACTCTTTGACAGGCGGGTGCCAAGCCTGGTGGTCCAGCCCAATTCCTAGCTATGTCCTGCCCATGCCCAGTCTCCTTGCAGTGCCAGCTGGCTGCAATTCTTCATGTGCTACCCTAGCGTGACTCTGATGTAGCTGTGCACTGCTCAGGCAGAGCATGCTCCACCCTACATGTGATGGTGGCATCTATCTCTATCTATCTCCGCTGTGCAGGGTGCGGTAGGATGGGAGATGCGATGGATTCCTGAGCTCAGGGAGCTGAGCTGTGCTGGCCTGTCGGTTGCATGAGGCCTTTCAGCCAGTTTGCAGATGCTAAGGATGGCAGTGCTGTGCCCTGCAAGAGGGGAGTTTCTCTAGCCACACTGCTCCCCGCCTGGCTGGAGCCAGAGCCTGCTCTGAAAGAGCCTTTTGTGACTCTGTTTACTTCAGCCTGACACTGGATTGTGCTTACACAGCTGCAGTGCATTCTGGGAGAGGAACACAACTGCTTTCACTGCTAAGCAAACACTGCAATTTCACAGCCCTGTGAGCAGCTGCCCCACCCGAGGGCTACAGGGAAGCAATGTCCCTTCTCCAGTCCGGGCAGCTGGGGAGAGGGGGCTGTGGGTACTGGGAATGGGGTGCTCTTATTACGTATTTCTGCACTAAGACCGGGGCCTGTCAGGCCTCTTTCACGTCTCTCCTGTGCCGTTGCAGGTGTTTACGGTGGAGGTGCTGTGCAATGGCCGGAAACATACCATTGAGAAGCGCTACAGCGAGTTCCATGCCCTGCATAAAAGGGTGAGGGCCGGCCGGGCAAGCAGCTGGAATGGGGAGCGGAGGTTAACTCCACGTTACCATTGCCGCCTGCAGTGCTGCACAGCAAACCCCAGGGAACTGATCTTTCCACTGCCACAGGGCCCAGCTGCTGCCTTTGAGGAATTCATCCCTGCAAACGTGCTGTCTGGCAGCATTTCCTCCACATGTGTGTTGCCAGATGTTAGTCTGTCTCCCTGTCCATGTTCTCCTCCTCCGGGGTATGCTCGCGGATTGGGCACGTGCCAATTACAAGGGAAGTTGCGTCCCTGCTCACAGCCCTGTGTGACTGGAACGGGGAGATGGGACAACATGGACCTCTATGTAGTTCTCTTACCCATGCTCCTGTGCCTGGGGCCCATGGTGGCCCTTCAGCCAGCACCAGATTAAGGCCTGGGCAGCATCAGCCTGATCTGAGGTGGTGTTTACTCACCTTCTGTGTGTGTGTGGTTTTTTTTTTTTTTTAAAGGGCTTGAAGTGTAATTGACATGGCGACACCTGCCTGAGCCTGGGCCTGTCGCTGTGAGAAGGGGACCTGCGTTATCTCACAGGGGTGTTCATGCAAACCCCCCTGGGGGCCTCACCAGCACCACCCTGATAGAGGATCCTGGCAGGAGGGGAGGAATGCTGGGGCCCACCCAAGCAGATGAACCAGCAGCTGGGGTGTAATATTGGAGAGGTGGGGGCATGCTGCCACCCCTGCTGGTGCTGGGAGGAGAAGAGACCCTCGCAGCTCCTGAGGGGGCTCAATGCTGCTGTGTCAGAGAGGGGAGGGGTCCTCCTGCCATGGTATGGCTGGGGCCGGGTTCCTGCCTGCATGGTGTGGTACATGGATCCCCAGAGCAGAGCCTCTAGCCCAGGGCCCCACAGGACCCTGGCATCCTGTGGCTACAAGCAGCAGGTGGGCTGTGACTCGGTCTGATGGTAACACCACATTCTGCCCTAGATAAAGAAGATGTGCAAGGTCCCAGATTTCCCCCCCAAGCGAGTCCCCAACTGGATGTCGAAGGTGCAGGAGCAGCGGCGGCAGGGCCTGGAGGTTTACATTCAGGTAGGATGTTTCCCCACAGCTCACGCCTGGGACTCCATTACTGGTGACTCCTGGGCTGGGTTTGAGCCCCCTGGAGTGGATTTGGGCTTGCTCCCTTAGAAAGGCCCAAGTGCTCTCTACTGGGGTGTCCCCCCACCATGGGGCGAGGGGCTCCAGCGAGCTCTAACCTGCCCACTCTGTGTTTGCTGCAGGGCGTCCTGTACTACAACAAGGAGCTGCCTAGGGAACTGCTGGACTTCCTGAAGCTCAGGCACTTTCAGCAGGATGCCAAGGCCAGCAGCCTGGAGTGAGTATCCCGAGGTCTGGGGCGCCCACTAGTGGAAGCCAAAGTCTCCAATGAACTTGGGACATCAGGGAGCTCAAGTGGTTCCTTGGTACCCTCCCTGGGCATGGGAGGGGCTGGTGGGGTTAGTGTTCATGTGAGGCAGCATTGCCTAGTGGCTGGAGCCACTAGGTTCTAATCCCAGCTCTGCCAGTGACTTGCTAGATGACCCTGGAAAGGTCCCATCCCCTCTCTCGAATGCCATTTCCCCACTTGTGAAATGGGGCTAACTGCTCATGCTCCCTGACAGGCAGGCTAAGGCTGCTTGACTAGGAGGGACAATGTGTTACAATGGGGATTTCTTCCTTTGTTTGCTCAGCGCTGTGGCCTCTCACCTGTGCAGCAGAGCAGTTCCATGCCTCTCCAGCAGGGGGCTGTCCTAGCAGCCCTGCCCTTAGTGCACCAGCACAGGGCATCAGCTGCAGCTCTTAGCAGCTATTGAACTTGTGCTCCCCTACCCAGGACAGGTTTAAATTGCCTGTGTGCAAACTCAGCCACGGATGAGATGCACCTGGTCCCTGATGTCTCCAAGGTTCTATGTCCCTCTCTCAGCTCTGCCTAACACAGAGGGGAAGGCAGCACCTGTCCCCCCTCCAGCCCCCAAGGGCCTCGGCCCTTCACTCCCTTGGCTCTGTTTTCTTGCAGCTCCCTGTGTGACTTACAGTCTGAGGAGAGAGAAGTCGCCCTTCTTGCTCCTCCCAGTGCGACTGTTGGGACCTTGCTCTAGCTGCAGGGGGCTGATGGCAGGGCTCTGAGTTGCTGGCTGACCTCCTTAAGCTCTGGATGGGGGTCCTAGCTCGTGGGCTCGCTCCCAGAGCCCCCTACTGCCTGCGCTGGCCTTGTCTCTGCTAGCTGGGCCACCTGCAGGGCAAGGGAACCCCCTGGTGGCTGGCTGCTTCTAGAACAATTCTCCCAGCAGTGGGGGCTCAGCTCCCTTGTCAAATGGCTTGCAGTTATTGTCCCCCCACCCTCCACTGGTTCAGTTGGAAGAAACATACCCACCACCTTCCAACCGCTTTGTCTAGATCCCTGCGGGTAAGGAAATCCCCTGCTGGCTGGGAGAGCCGATAAGCTACCCCCAATGGGGGAAGATGGGCTGCACTAAGGAGCCCCCTTATAGAGCAAAAGGAACCTGCCCTGGAGCTACAGTGCAGGCGCATGAGAGCCTAGTGAACCTGTGCCCCATGCCCACCCCCATCCAGATGGGCCAGGACCTGCCTTGCCAGGACCCAGGCACTGGAGAGGCGGTGTGGGGGGAGCCTGTCAGGCTGTTCTCACTAGCCACTCATGTCACTGCACCAGAACAGCCAGGTCCTCATCGGCCTCTCTCATTGCAGCCACGGCTTCCTGCTCTCCCACCGGCCGGTTATGATCTTCCACAAAGACCCATATGTGCTCCCCTCCTCCACAGGTAAGGCAGGGGCACTGGGGTAGGTGATGCAAAGGAAGTGCTGGGCTGAGGGCACGGATTCCCCTGCTCCTAGGCAGGCTGCTGCCAACAGCCTCTTCTGGGTGTTTGCTGCTCCCAAAGGGATGCTCTACTTGTGTGTGAAGTGCTTTTGCATATAGGGATGGGGCCAACATTTGTCCTGAGGGTAACATGCAGCCTAAAACCTGGCTCAGCTTGTAAAGGGCTTCTTGGAACCCTTTACACAAGCTGGGCCAGTGGGGAGCATGGGTGATGGCTGGAATAGGTTAGCTGAAGTTCCATTAGTCTATCTCCCCCTTCCGAGGGGATCTGATGCCCTGTAGCAGCCCTGTCTTGTCAGCAAGGTTGGAAACAGGAACTGTTGGCAGTTGCTGGGCTGTCACCTGGTTCCAAATCTTAATATAAAAGAGGGTGGGGAGATGTATCTGGTCCCCCTTTAACTCCTGCAGGCTAGAGCGCTGCAGTGGGACTGGAACCCTGCAGGACCTGCTGCTGTAATAGCAGGAATAGGATTAAAAAATCCCCTGCAGGGCTCTGCTCCCAGAGTTTGGTCTAGTTCCAGTCTTCCTGCTGCTGCCAAGAAACAGCTGTGCTTTTAACCCCTTTCCTCTCCTGTTTTGCAGAGCTGCTGCCAGACATAGTTCTGAGTGGTGTGTTGCGAGGCTTCTACAGACCAGCAAGCTCTTGCTGGGGCAAGGCAGCCCCAAAGTGCTTGGCAGGGCCCCACGTGCTTAGCCGGCAGGGCTCATGAGGGTATCCACCACACAGCCATTGCTCAGGCTTCACCAGCACCACTGCTGGAGTGGGAGCACTGCTTGGTTGTCCCATCTAGGGATTGCTCCCGTATCTCAGTGGCTGTGCCTTCCCTTCCCCTGGGACTTGTTCCTGCCTTCCCATGCAGGGGGTGATGCTGCTGAGCCTAACACACATGGAGATTGGGCTGGAAGCTCCTGAGGGACTGTTCTCAGTGAGCACTTGTAATGAATGGGGCAGCTGTCAGGCCAGACCCTAATTGCTCCAGCAGTGCTGTCTCTGGCCACAGCAAGTGGAAGTGCTGCCACCTGCACTATGGCTGGGGTGGCCAGGCTCCTTGCCAGTGCTTATAGCTACCCATAGCTCCTGCCAGGCTAGATAGAGCCTACGGGGGGAGGAGGTGGTGTCCCAGACCCATGCAGAGCCCCAAGAGGAAGGATTGGCCTCATGCAGGCTCAAGGGAGCTGTGTATAGGCAATAAATCACTCAGGTCTGGTTTGGAGATGGCTGCGGCACTGTGTTTATCTGGGACTAAAACCTAGGGCCCATAAACAGTGTGTGTGACATGCCCTGTTTGGCCTCTCAGGCAAGGGGTGAAAGAAGACAAAAGCCTAATTGCAACTACAGGATGTTCTCATGGACAAGGTCCTAGGCAGAGCCCCACCACTGGGTGCGTTGCCTGTGCCACACCTTAACCAAGGGGGGGATGATGTACTCACTAGGGGAGAATGAGTGGGTCCCAGGGACTGTGCTAACAGGAGCAGGAAGTGCAGCCCCTGCCAGAGGCACCACCCTGCAGTAGTGAGGCATAAAAGAAGCAAAAGGCTGGTTGCTGCCCTGCTCAGGAAGAAGCTATTTATGCAGGAGCTGTGCCTTCTCAGAGGCCGGGGGACATTCAGGCCCTACAGGAAGCCCACTCCAGGCAGTGCTATAAAAAACACACTGATCACATTTATTGGTGCATGTGCTTCTTACAAAAGTGAGGGACCCACACCCCCTCTGCTGGCCAGGCGGAATGTGTTGGGTCACAGAGAACGGGAGGAGAGGCCGGGCAGGAGGTTGGTGGCAGGGTACAGCTGCTGCTCACCCAGAGGGTAGCTAGATCCAAGGGGCCCTGTGGAGCATCCCAGCCCTTCACAGGCCAGCTCTGGCTGCACAGCCCTGCCCTGGTGCTGGGACAGGATGGTTTACTCTTTGGCAATGGCAAATGGTTTCTCTACCTCGATGGTGCCACAGTCAGCAATGGTGACATCCTTCAGGGGCTTGTCCCGACTGTCCGTCTTGGTGTTCTCCACCTTCCTCACCACGTCCTAGGGGACACCCACAGTGAGGACGGGATGTGCCTACGCACAGGGTCCCTTGACAGCCAAAGCTGAGAGGGGTGTTTCCATCCTTTCCCCTCCTCCAGCTGGCAAGCTCCAAGTCTTAACTCCCAGCTGTTCCCTTGTCTCACCCTCAGGCCTGCTCCAGAAAACATATATAAGGAGCCTCCTCTCCCAGGAGCCAGGACAATACTAGACTCCCCCCCTTCAGCCTTTGTTTCCAGGGACACAGCAGCTATGGGCTTGGTCTGGCCCTCTAGCAAAGTAACATGCAGCCCAGGCCCCATTCCCTCTGGGGCACACAGAGCCAGCTATGGGTCAGCCATGCTAGGGAGGGTGCTTCCCCCACCCCTCATCCCCCCAGGCATCTCCCCTCCACAGGGTTGGGGCTTCCTCCTTACCATCCCTTCCAGGATTTTGCCAAACACAACATGTTTGCCATCCAGCCAGGGGGTCTTGACTGTGGTGATGAAGAACTGGGAGCCGTTGGTGTCCTTGCCAGCGTTGGCCATGCTAACCCAGCCAGGCCCATAGTGCTTCAGCTTGAAGTTCTCATCAGGGAAACGGTCACCATAGATACTCTTGCCTGGCAAAGAGAGAAGAGGAGCAGCTTACAGTCATGGGTTCCATGCAGGTCAGCTCCCACTGCTGGCACCAAAGGAGTGTATTAGCACGTCCAGAGAGGCAACAACCTCCATCAGGGAGAAGAGACCCCACATCTGCCCCCATCATGCAGGGCTCAGTTCCTCGGTGAGGCTGTTGGGAAATCCTCCCTCCATCTACAGGAACCAACACACCCTCTGGGAGGGAGGGGAAGTGCCACAGATATGGTCAGGGAGCCCTATGCTGGCAGGCGAGGGGTGCACTGAGCTGTGGCTGAGAGCAGTGCTGTGGCAGACAGGAACATGGGCATTTTCCAAACACACAAGGATGGGTCCTGTTCCACAGACAGCTCCCAGGGCAGAAGCCAGGGGACACCTACCCTCTGCAAGTCACAACACAGATCCGCAGTAATGAACTAATCTCTGCTTAAACAGCAGTGGCTCAGCTTTAGGAATGAACAAGAGGGAAGGGTCCCAAGCAGAAGCCCTCCTAGTTCCTGTGTAAGGATCGTTGGCCAGGGCTCCCCCAGGGAGACTGAACTGTTAAGGGCATGTAGTGCCCATCCTTTTCCACGTACCCACCTGGCTGCTAGTGCAAGGGTCAGGGTAGGGAGCCAAGATACGTTGCACCAAGGGGCAGCCGCTAGAGCTAGCGAGCGGGAGAAGGAGTGACTGGTGACCCTTGGTGGAGCTTCTTGTCTGTTCGCTTGCTGTGTGCCTGATTGATTGATTGAAGTTCATAGTGTGGTCAGTTTGTCTGGGGTGGGGGTGGGGGGTTGCATGCTGAGCCTAGCCACCTGCTAGGCCAGGCTGGGAGCTTCTTAACAAGGTTCTCGCCTGTCAGCCTTTCATTCCTAATCCCATGAGTAGTCCTGCCCCTTTGTCAAGGAACCATGAAGGAGAACAGGGGTTAAAAAGCCAGCTCCTAAGCAACCAGAGGAGCTAGCGAACAGCAGAGTTTTGCAAGGGACTTTAGAGGAGTGTGAGAACCAGATCCCCTCACGTTCTGCCAATCAAACCTCCCTCTCCTCCCCCTCCTCCAAAAAAAAGCTGCAAGAGTAAAAACAATGCAGGCAGAAGTCCATCAGCAGAGTGGGGGCTATCCAGTTTATTGCACTGAATGATTACCTGCCTTGTGGGTAGGTGGCACATGTGCATTTAGTGCAAGCAGCTCACGGCCCTTAGAGACAGAGTATGGGCACTTGAGCCCAGAGTGGCTGAACTGGAGGAGCTAAGGGAGAGAGAGCGGTACACAGAGGACACTTTCTGGGACCCAGGAGAGCAGCCCCATCGCCCAGTCTGTGCTGCTGAGGAGGATGAAAGTCCTGGGGAAGGAGAACATCAAAGTGGAGCAGAGGGAAACGATCCCATGGTTGGGACCCTCCTTCCAAATAATGTCATGGTGTTCTCTCGCACTGAGGATGCCCCTCCAGGGGAGGGGACCCAGTTATTAGGAAGAGACAGTAATAGTAATGGGGGATTCGATCATTAGAAACACAAACAGCTGGATTTGTTATAACCGGGAGAACCGCATGGTGAAGTGCCTGCTGGGTGCAAAGGTTGTAGATCGCTCAAGACATCTAGCTAGATTAATATGCAGCGCTGGGGAGGAGCCAGTGGCCGTGGTACATGTAGATACCAGTGACACAGAGAAGGTAGGACAGAGGTTCTGGAGGCCAAATTTAGGCTGGTAGGTACCTCCATGGTAGCACCCTCTGAAATGCTTCCAGTTCCATATGCAGGGCCAGTTAGCCAGGTATAATTGCAGTGTGTCAATGAGTGAATGAGACAATGGTGGAGGGAGGAGGGTTTTAAGTTTTATTAGGAACCGGGGAACCTTTTGGGAAAGGAGGCGGCTACACAGGAAGGATAGGCTCCACCTAGTCCAAAATGGAACCAGACTGTTGGCCGGTAAAATTAAAAAGGTTGTAGATGAGTTTTTTAAGTTATGGGCTGGGGGAAAGCCAATGGGCATAGAGGAGCACACGGTTCGGGCAAAGATTTCTCTTAGGGGAGGATCTATTAACGGGGATTCTCTATATCCTAATAAAAAGGAGAGGATAGAAGTTGAGAGAATACAGGTGGGAGCTGAAGAGAAAGTCAAAGGAAAAGGAGTCCCATTCAGTTACATCACATGAAGGCAGACAACTAAATATTGACTATTTTTATAAGTGCTTGTATACAAATGCTAGAAGTCTAAATACTAAATTGGGTGAACTTGAGTGCCTAGCATTAAATGAGGCTATTGATAGTACAGGCATCACAGAAAGTTGGTGGAATGATAATCAATGGGACACAGTAATACCATGGTACAAAATATATAGGAATGACCAAGTAGGTCGTGGTGGGTGAGTGGCACTATATGTAAAAGAAAACAGTCAAATATAGTAATCTTAAATGAATGAAATAGCACCATAGAATCTCTGTGGATAGAAATTCCATGCTTGAAGAACAACAACAATATAGCAGAGGGATATACTATCGACCACCTGATATACTATCGACCACCTGACCAGGATGGTGATGGAGAATGCGAAAGGCTCAGGGAGATTAGAGAGGCTACAACAAAAGAAAACTTAATAATAACGGGAGATTTCAACTATCCCCATATTAACTAGGTACACATCCCCTCAGGACAGGATGCAGAGATAAAATTTCTAGACACCATTAATGAATGCTTCTTGGAGCAGCTAGTCCTGGAAGCCACAAGGGGAGAGGCAATTCTTGATTTAGTCCTAAGTGGCACACAGGATCTGGTCCAAGAGGTGAATATAGCTGGACCGCTTGGTAATAGGGACCATAATGTAATTAAGTTTAACATCCTTGCAGGGGGGAAAATATGAAAGAAGCCCACCAAAGTAGCATTTAACTTCAAAAAGGGAAAACACATAAATACGAGGAAGCTAGTTAAACAAATTAAAAGGAACAGTCACAAGAGTGAAATGCCAACAAGCTGCATGGAAACTTTTAAAATCATAATAAAGGCTCAAATTAAATGTATGCCCCAACTAAAAAACCCAAAAATAGTAAGAGGACCAAAAAACACCACTATGGCAAAGCAGAGTAAAAGAGGTGGTTGAGACAAAAAGGCGTCCTTTAAAAATTGGAAGTCAAATCTGACTCAGGAAAATAGCAAGGAGCATAAACTCTGGCAAGACAAGTATAATTAGGCAGGCCAAAAAATAATTTGAAGAGCAACTAGCAAAAGACAAAAACAGCAAAAAAAAATTTAAGTACATCAGAAGCTGGTAGCCTGCCAAACAATCAGTGGGGCCACTGAATGATCGAAGTGCTAAAGAAGCACTCGTGGAAGACAAGAACGTTTTAGAGAAGCTAAATTAATTCTTTGCATTGGCCTTCCCTGCAGAGGATGTGAGGGAGATTCCCAAACCTGAGCCACTCTTTCCAGGTGACAAATCTGAGGGACTGTCCCAGAATGAGGTGTCAATAGAGGTGACGGCTTTGGAACAAACTGATTAAACAAACAGTTCTGAAGGAACTCAAAATATAAAACTGCAGAACTACTAACTGTGGTATGTAATGTATCGCTTAAATCAGCTTCTGTACCAGATGACTGGAGGATAAATAATGTGACACCAATTTTTAAAAAAGGCTCCAGAGGCGAGGCCGGTAAGCCTAACTTCAGTACCAGGCAAATTGGCTGAAACTACAGTAAAAAACAGAATTATCAGACACATAGATGAACACAATTTGTTGGGGAAGAGTCAACATGGTTTTTGAAAAGGGAAATCATGCCTCACCAATCTATTAGAATTCTTTGAGGTGGTCAAACAAACATGTGGACAAGGGTGATCCAGTGGACATAGTGTACTCAGACTTTCAAAAAGCGTTTGACAAGGTCCCTCACCAAAGGCTTCTAAGCAAAGTAAGCTGTCATGGGATAAGAGGGAAGGTCCTCTCATGGATCAGTAACTGGCTAAAAGACAGGAAACAAAGGGTAGGAATACATGGTCAGGTTTCACAACGGAGAGAGGTAAACAGCAGGGTCCCACAGAGATCTGTACTGGGACCAGTGCTGTTCAACATATTCATAAATGATCTGGAAAAAGGGGTAAAACAGTGAGGTGGCAAAATTTGCAGACAATACAAAATTACTCAACTGACTGCAAAGAGTTACAAAGGGATCTCACAAAACTGGGCAACAAAACGGCAGATGAAATTCAGTGCTGATAAATGCAATGTAACGCATATTGGAAAACAATCCCGACTAGACATACAAAATGACGGTGTCTAAATTAGCTGTTACCACTCAAGAAAGATCTTGGAGTCATTTTGGACAGTTCTCTGAAAACATCTGCTCAATGTGCAGTGACAGTATTTAAAAAAAAAAATAAAAAAAAAATGCTAGGAACCATTAGGAAAGGGATAGATAATAAGATAGTAAATATCACACTGCCACTATATAAATCGATGGTAAACCCACACCTTGAATACTGCATGTAGTTCTGGTCACCCCGTCTCAGAAGAGATACATTAGCAACAGAGGTGCAGAGAAGGGCAACAAAAATGATCAGGGGGATGGAACAGCTTCCATATGAGGAAAGAGAAAAAGACTGGGACTGTTCAGTTTGGAAAAGAGATGACTAAGGGGGGATATTATAGAGGTCAATAAAATCATGATTGGTGTGGAGAAAGTGAATAAGGAAGTGTTATTTACCCCTTCACATAACACAAGAACCAGGGGTCACCTGATGAAATTAATAGGCAGCAGGTTTAAAACAAACAAAAGGAAGGTATTTCTTTACATAACGCAGAGTCACCCTGTGGAACTCGATGCTAGGGGATGTTGTGAAAGGCCAAAAGTATAACTGGGTTCAAAAAGAACTAGGTAAGTTTATGCAGGATAAGTCCATCAATGGCTATTAGCCAAGATCAAGAATACAGCTCCATGCTTGGGTTTCCCTATGCCTCAGACTGACAGATGCCGGGACTGGATGACTGGGGATGGATCCGTCAATAATTACTTTGTTCTGCGAGTGCCCATTCTCAGTGAGGTGCCCATCCTAAGCTGGAGCTCTGGTTACACCAGCTGATGGGAGACTCTTCAGCTCAGGCCTGGCTGCTCACTGGGACACCCTTCTTCACAGAACAGCCAGGAGCCCCCTACCAAGGGTGATGCCTGGTAGGGCGGTGTCTGAGCAAGAGCCTGAGTGCTGGGGAATGGCAGGACTCAGGAGAACCCCTCCATAGGCGTTGACTTCCCCTCTGCCCGGTGGGTGCCACCCCCCCCATTCCATCCCTTCCTCAAAGTCCCCACCCCACATTGCTGTTTCCCACCCCAGCCCTGCCCCCATTCCACCCCCTTCCCCCAAGTCCCCGCCCCTACCCTGCCTCTTCCCCGCCTCCTCCCCTGAGCGTGCCATGTCCCTGCTCCTCCCCCTCCCCCAACAAAAGTCTGTTAGGTGGGGGGGGGGGGGGGGGAAGAGAAGCGCTGGGAGGGAGGGGGAGGAGTGGGGACGCAGTGCAATGGGGGGGGGGAGAAAGGAGGCAAGTAGGGGGCAGCTTGGCTGCTGGTGGGTGCGGAGCACCCACTAATTTTTCCTGTGGGTGCGCCAGCCCTGGCGCACCCATGGAGTCGGCACCTATGCCTCTAACTCCAAAGTGGCTCTGCAGAGCACTGGGCAAGTGCAGCAGATTCACAGCCTGAGGGAGTCCATGAGTAAGGCTCATGGCCTGGAGCACAGGATAGTGGCAGGGTGGCACAAGCCCAGCGTTACCTCCGGTGCCATCTCCGCGGGTGAAATCTCCTCCCTGGATCATGAAGTCCTTGATCACACGGTGGAACTTGCTGCCCTTGAACCCAAACCCTTTCTGGAACAGAGGAGAGTGAACATGAGGCCAGGGGAGGAGCAAGTGCCTGGGCAATAGCTAAGTTTTGCTCCGCCCCCCCATCACTGCTTCATTGCCTGCCCATCTCCCCAAAGAGGCACTCCCCCCAGACAGGGCAGGTTGAGCTGGTGGGGGAAGCCAGATCTGGCTGCAGTCTAGATTGTTCATGTATGTCTCTGGCACTCATGGTTGGGAAGAAACCCTTTCAAAGGTGACTGATACTGCAGCACTGCATACCTGAACCTGCAGCCAGGTTTGAGGGGGAGTCCAGGAACAGCTCAATGGGAGCAGGCTGAGCAGTGATTACCAGGAGAGTAGCAAATTCAGTGCTAAGGTAGGCAATTGGGCAAGGACAGGAGCTGGTTGGGTGAAGGGGGAGGGATGGGAACCTGGGGCAATTTCACATCTTCTCCAGCGCATCTCAACTCAGGGTCCCAAGAGCTTTAGCCCCCAGCAAGCCCAGAGGGTAGTGGGACTTGTTTCTAGTCCCAGTGCAAGACAGAGCTGAGAAGAGTTTAGTACTGCTAGGGGCTGTGATTTTTAGATGGGTCAAAAGGAGTTAGACACCCAACTCCCACTGAAAGGCCCCAACCCAGTGCTCATCACGGTGAGTGAGTGATCGGAGCCAAGGGCTCTGCTGGAGAACACTTCCTGGCCCTCAGCAGCAGGGGGTGAACAAGAATCAGGGCTCCAAGTGCTGGGAGCCAGTGAGGGATCTGATCTCTCCGCAGTGGGCAGCTGTGCACCGACCCCTCCACCTTACCCATGGAAGAAGGGGTGTAGCAAACAGCCTTCTGCATCGCACTCAGAAATCTCAGTCTTGGGCCCCAGGCTTCAGCCTTTTGATAGCCAGTTACATAAAAAAAAGGGGATATGCCGCACTGCCATTCCCTTGGGGTTTGGTTCACAGGCAGCGCAGCAGCAGGAGACTGGGAAGTATCTTGGTGACTCCCCCAGGCTAGACCATGCTCCCCCACTCACTCCTCCTCCCTCTAGGCAGAACTAGAAGGGGGTGGGTATCAAAAGTGGGGTTGAAGTGCCAGGATGCTGAGCACTGCTGCTAGACCTTTTACAGGTCTTTGTGGCTTGAGGCAACACCCCCCTCACGTGTATTGAGGATAAACCTGAGCATAATTCTCAGGATCAGCCTGCAAAGGATAACTACCCTCTGATTCAACATCTAGGCAGTTGGCACACCCCATCAAGGAGAAATGGAAGGTCTGCTCAACCAGTGACCATATTAATTAATATGGATGCTACCAACAAACACACCTCCTGTGCTGCTGGAACGAGCTCCCTACTGCTCCCCAGCCCAGCACCTGACTCTCTCCCTGCTTCTGGAGGCGGTGGGTGTGAGCACACACACCAGGGCCAACACCAACTTATGCACACTGCAACTCCGGGTGAGTTGGAAAACTGGAGTGAGGGGCATTGCCCAGGGGTCCATTCACCTCTCCTGTGGCCAAGGCAACGAAGTTCTCCACAGTCTTTGGGACTGTCTTCCCAAAAAGGCCAAACACGACCCGGCCAACATCTTCGTCCCCGATCCGCAGATCAAAATACACCTGTGGTACAAGGGAGGCAGCGTTAGCCAGGGATTCCTGTTTCTCCTGCCATGGCGTGGCACTTGGAATACCAAATGGAGCCAGTCGGACGACACCTCCCTGCCATGCCAGGCCCAGGCACTGAGCCTATCTGGCTGGCTGGGTTACAGCAGCTCCTGCACATGGGATCCAGCTGCAAGTCAGCCCTTGAACTGTAAATCATCCCCACCCAGAGAAGCAGCATGGGGGCAGAGGATTAAACTCAATATCAGGAGAGGTTAGAAAGCTCAGAGCTCTTTAGTGTTCATTTGGCTGCACCATACAGATCTCTTTAAAAAAGCAGGATATTAGCCCTTTCCACAGCAACCTAATCCATGTGGAGCACAAGTAACCCCATCAGACCACACTATCTGCCCTTTAGGGCAGGGCCTCTCTCTTTTACTCTAGGGCTATATTCAGAGCTACACACCTTTCTATTACTGAGACTCATGCACCAGCTGGCTCCTAAGCCAAGCTTGGCAGGGGTTCCTGCCTAGGGAATCTTGGCTATCAGGTACCTGCCTCCTCCCCTCCCCTCCCACCTGGCATTGAGTCAGCGAGATGGCAGCAGGCTGAATGGGCTCAGAGAGAATTGCCACCAGAATTTTCGCAATCAGAGCCTTCGCTTTTGGGGTTCCCACTCCTAGAACAGCGCTGGCCTCAAATCACAGGCTGCCCTGCCCCTTCCCTGCAGCCCCACACCCGTCCAGGGCGGAGTGCGGTAGATCCCAGACTCCAGCGGTTTAAAGGAACCCTGTCATCTCACCCCCTGCCCTCCGACAGACCTCCCCGCTGATGCCATCTGTGCCTGGTGCGTGTCACTCTGCCCGGGTTGGGACAGGGCTAGCCAGGGCTCCGGACAGACGATCCCCTCGGCCGGGATTAACCGAGACACTGACAAAGGATGGCGGCACCACCATCTTCAGCTCCCCCACCCTTGGTGCCCGCCGCCCCTACTGGCTGCCCAGAGAAGCCGTGACCGCGCGATCCCGGCTGGAAGGGACGGACCCCTCGGCTCAGGGGCACCCGTCTGAGCCTTCCCCAGAGAGCCAGCGGCCCGCGCGCCTTCCCTGCTCCGACCCACCCCCGCACTGCCAGACCCGGCCTCGGGACCCACGAACCCCCGGGGCCGGCAGCGCGGCCACGGCTCCGGGCTGCTGGCCCAGACAGCAGGCATCGCGTCCCGCTCTAGGGGAGCCTAGTCCAGCCTGCCCCGGCTGGGGTGCGGAGCTCGGGGCCAGGAGAAGTAGGGTCCCGGGGGTTGGAGATCCGGGCGAGGAGGAAGATCTGGGCGGGGTAGGGCGGGCCCGGGCGGGGGAAGATCAGGGTGGGGTAGGGGGCCGGGGGTGAGGGTGATCCAGGCGGGGCCCGGGGGATGAGGAGATCCGGGCTGGGAAGGGGAGGCCCGGGTGTGTGTGTGTGTGGAAGGGATACGGGCAGGGTAAGGGGGGCAGATGAGGAGGTCCGGGCTGGGAAAGGGAGGCCCGGGGGGGTGGGGGAGGGATCCGGGCAGGGTAAGGGGGGCAGATGAGGAGGTCCGGGCTGGGAAGGGGAGGCCCGGCGGGGGGGGGGAGGGATCCGGGCAGGGTAAGGGGGATGGGCGGCCCACCTTGGCGGTGACCTTGGGCCCCTTCTTGCGCTCCTCGGCCCGCGAGGCGGCCGGCAGCAGCAGCACCAGCAGCGACCCGCCCAACAACGCCGCGGCCACCAGCAGCTTCATCCTCCTGCGCTCGCAGCCTGGCCACAGCGTCCGCCGCGCCGCCAGCATCCGGGACCCGCGAGCGCCGCACCGACAGCCCCGCCCACACGCGCGCCCACCCCCAGCCCTGCGCCGCCCGGCCCGAGGCGGATACGCCTCCGCTTCCCCGCCCTGGCAGTGGTACGGCCCGAATCGCTCCCCCACCTACAGGCGCCGGACGGAAGGAACCAATCGATCCCGAAGGGGAGGCGACGGTCCCACCACCCTCAGCGAGCCAGGATAGCGCGTTCCATCCCGGACAGAGGGGGGTCAGGAACCGGCCCCAGAGCCTGCCACGTTTCCAGTTTCTCATTGGGCCACATCTTAGCCAACGGGAAGCGGGCACGGAAGGACGGTGCGCAGCGCTGCGCGCCGATTGGGCCAAGTGTCATCCACGAGGAGGTATCTCCCAGGATGCACGGCGCGCTCCGCGTGGGGACTACATCTCCCGGGTTAGGGCTGCGGGCAGCCCCGGGCCGCAGCAAAAGCCGGCGGGGGACCAGAACGGTCCCTTTTCAAATCCCAGGCCCGACTTTTTTTTTTTTTTAGCAGAAGTGGGGTATTTGTCCCATTTGTTCTTGCCAGCTGGGTCGGGGGCTGGGGCAAATGCCCACTTTTGTCAATAGTGGGGGGTGGAGGAACGGGCGGGGCCGGGGGGAAGTGACAGTGCCAGACCCACGCAGGGGAGGAGGCAGGGCTCGGAGAAGGCAGGACCCAGGCAAGCAGCCTGGGGTAGAGAGGAGGACTTGGGCTAGCCCCACATGGTGTCCTGTTGTGGGGCTAGCCCAAGTCCTTTCCCTTTGGGAAATATGGTCACCCTACAAACCAGATCCTGACCTATGGTGAGCAGGGGGCTCTCAGCAAGGAGACAGACGAGTTATGCAGCTTGGTACTAGCCCCTTGGGGGCTCTTAGCAGGAATAGTCCCTCCCCGCCCCCCACTAAAACAGCCAAATTCTTACAATAAAAAGCAAATATGGGCCCTTCTGAGGTGCTCGGGGCCCTAAACATAAGAATGGCTCTACTGGGTCAGACCAAAGGTTCATCTAGCCCAGTATCCTGTCTTCCGACAGTGGCCAATGCCAGGGCCCCCAGAGGGAATGAACAGAACAAGTAATCATCAAATGATCTGTCCCCCATTGGCAATTCCCAGCTTCTGGCAAACAGGCTAGGGCCACCATCCCTGCCCATCCTGGCCTCCTCCATGGAATTACCTAGTTCTTTTTTGAACCCTGTTAATTAGTTTGTTTGCTTATGCCTAGCACGGGCTCTGGCCTTGAGTGTCCAGGGCTGAGTTACTCCTACAGCACACAAGGGGAAGCAGGGGACAGTAACCCATTGCAGGAACTACTGCTTAGCGGCATGTATTCACTCACTCGTGGTAGGGATGCATTCAGGACCCAGCTACAGCTAGTTAGAGCAGAGACAACGAGGAGCCCAGTGGCACCTTAAAGACTAACCAATTTATTTGGGCATAAGCTTTCATTGGTAAAAACCCCCACTTCAGATGCATGGAGTGAAAATTACAGATGCAGGCATAAATATACTGACACATGAAGGGAAGGGAGTTACCTTACAAGTGAAGTACCAGTGTTGACAAGGCCAATTCAAGCAGGGTGGATCTGATCCACTCCCAATAATTGATGAGGAGGTGTCAATACCAAGAGAGGGAAAATTGCTTTTGTAGTGAGCTAACCACTCCCAGTCCCCATTCAAGCCCAAATTAATGGTGTTACATTTGCAAATGAATTGTAGCTCTGCAGTTTCTCTTTGAAGTCTGTTTTTGAAGGATGGCTACTTTTAAATCTGTTATTGGATGTCCAGGGAGATTGACTCCTCGTTGTTTTTGTGGATACAGACTAACACGGCTACCCCTCTGATACTTAGAGCAGAGAATCACTCCTGGATCCCAGCACTCTAAACCCAGCCTTTCCCCTTCTTGGGTGCACTACCACGCTCCAGGGGGGACACTGCCAGAGCTGCATAGGTGGGTAGAATCCCAGCTCAGCACAGATACTTCCCCATATTCATAAAGGCCTCATCTAAAGTAGGATTTAAGGTGTGATGGTCTCATGTGTTAGCAGAAAAGACCTAAGCATTTTTGGAATCAAGCATCACATACTGTTTTAGGCAATGGCTCCAGTCTCTCTATCACCTATAGTAAAACACCAGTACAGCAGGCAGTAAGCATGCCTGGGCCTTCAGCTTTTCCTTTGTTTGGGTGCCTTCAGCTGTAAGTACAACTGTAATGCAGGATGACATCACTGGAAGTAGCCTTACATGTATCTAGAGCAGTGGTCTCCAAACTTTTTTGATCGCACACCCCATCAGTACAAAATTTTTGAGCACGCACCCGCTGCTCCCGGCCGAACTGTCGAAGCAAAAAAAAAAAAAGCCGCTCGGACTCCTGGCCGAACTGCCGAAGGGGAAAAAAAAAAAAACGGTGCTGCTCCGGCGGCACTCCTGCCGCGCACCCCGAAGGATCCTCTTGCACACCCCCTGGGGTGTGCGCACCCCACTTTGGAGACCACTGATCTAGAGGAGAAACCCCAAAGCAACATGTTCAGTTTTCCCTGACAACATAGAATCCAAAAATGTTAAGAAATATAAAAGCAGGAAAGCACTCGTATACAGAGGTCCCTATGGCCCAGTTAGAAGGGGCTCAGAATAACTTGTGCCTTTGCAATGGAATGACCTCTAAACTACCTCAGCAGCAGGAAGCCCAAGATCTGCCCCCGTCTTGAGGCACCAACAACAGTTGAACCACTAGGGCAGCTGAGCAGCATGCTCAGATCCTGTCATGAGTCCACCTATCCCAAGTGTCCTGTGAGAGTGTGATGGTCTTTAGGGGCCCTCCGTAACTCTCATGAAGGAGGCAAAAGTGATCAGGGAAAAGGAGAGTTTGCTATTCAGATAGCTTTGAACACTATGATGGGCTGCTAATGGTAATAGGGTGGTCTGCCTAGCTACTAGATTTTTTTGCCTGGACTAGAAAGTTTTCATGCTATTTTGCAAAGCTGTATATTACATTTACATTTTTCAGATGAACACCTCCTCTGGAGAGGAGTGAGACTGGTAGGTATTTGGTCCAATGGTATTTGTCTGTTCGGGGTAAGCATACTCCCTTGTTGCTACTGCTCAACAGTGCATACAAGCTATGCACTACAGGAGCAGCTGCCTCCATTTGCCTGACATTTCAAATGGGCAGGTTGGCACATATAAGATCCTGAATGCATAAATCAAACTTTATAAAAGACTAAAGAGTGGGAACAGAGAGTAAAGGTAAGACATTTTATTTTACATACAAAAAGGGTGCAAACGGGAGCCCCTGCCCCCCAAAAGGGGAAGGAGAGTAATTAAAGATCACATTTGTTGTGTTTCTCATGATGCCCCAGTAATGGGCAAATCAGAAAGAGAAACCAACAGTAAGCAGGACCCATTTTCTTGATGGAAAGGAGCTCCCCCTGGAGGGGTCTTCCCCATGGTATAAGCCCTTATCCTGGTTGAACCATTTCAAACACATTTTAAATTGACATTCATGTTAAAAAATACTACAAGTTCCATGTTCACAGCTGAGCTTTGAGACCAGTGCCTGAAATATGAATAAAACATTGCATTACATATTTAAAACAAAAGATAAAAAACTCAAGGCATTTTAAACAAGAATCAGACATCCACACAATATTTAAAAAATGATTTCCACAGCTGATTTTCATGTATTTTACAGTAAAAAAGTTGCAATTAACATCCCCTCAAAAGTACAAAGGGCTAAATTAAAGAAATAGACAAAATAAATTATAGCTTGTAAAGTTTCCAGTGGGAATTAATCACTTGACAGTATTTTTTATTTGGGGGTTTGTGGTTTATAATGTATTTGGTATAACGTTCCCAGAGGATATTCTTCTCTCTGTCTGATAATTACAAATAAGACTTTATCAGTACCAGCTTGCTGTTCTAATTGGGAAGAGAGAACTTGTCACTTGTTTTCTTCCAAGAACACTTGGAAAAATCAAGGTTCTCAGAGTTGCTTGCACTGTGCAGCTAGAGCTATACAGATGGGGAACGAGCATCTACTGTGAAGATCATTTTCCTGAGACACTCCCAAAAGGATTAGACATGTCTTTTAAAGCCTTTTCCTGCCTGTATTCCTCCTGGCTTGGCTTGCACCTGTGATTTGGGCAGGGCAAAGACAACACAGAGAACTGTCCCCGTTCTGGGTGGTTTCTCCCTACTCTGGGGGGATCAGAACCTGGCCCTTGCTTCAATTGGTATTAATTCAGTGAGGCCCCAAGGCTCTGATCTCTTGCCCTGGAAATACTTGTGATGTACTAAAGAGCATGTTGAGACTGCCCCAGAAAGGTGGGGAGAGGAGTGAGAAAAGAAAACAATCTTGGTCAGAGTCTGAAGTTTCTTTAAAATATGAAGTTTGGTCAATCAAACTAGAAACCCACAGAGAAGTGTTCACTATTATTTCAGACTCTGAAGCCCAGTTTTACATACATCTTTACACAAATACTGGAGTGAGGTTCCTTTTGGATGTGGGGAATACATTTTTCATGTTCTCTATTCAAATAGATCTGAATCAGTATCTATCACCTATTTTGTACAACTATTAAGCCTGAGAAACCAATTCTGCTGCAGTCAGTTACCTGGAAATGTAACTGAAAACACCCAACGCTTTAAAACCACATAGTCACTCAAGTACAGTAAGAGTCCTAGGACATGGTACCGCCAAACACTGTGCAAATTGCAAGCACCCTGCAGAGGGGAATGCTCCCCTAGAAGTTGGTAACTGAAACTTCACTTGCAAACCAACCCTTCTTGACAAAGAGATGGAGCTGGCAGCTGTCACCCGCATTCAAGGCCTGCAAGCAGGTCAGAAAGACTTTCCCTGGATCCTCAGTGGTATTGTAGAAAAGCAAAGTTTCCCCATTTATAGTGCCTTTAGCACTCTCTCTCTCTCTCACACACTCACACATGCTGGTTTGCAGGGGAGCACAGGATGGCAGCTATGGCTGTGTGGACACTGTTCTTGGACATTCATCTCCCCCTGGGTGTTTAAACAGCACTCCCTCCAAAACACAATCTGAAATAACAAGCACTACCAAGGGAGGGCTCAGCTCAGCTTCCAGCTTGCTCTCTATTTACAGATGCCATGCAACAAGTGCAGGGACCCAGGCATGTTACTCATGTCAGAATCCTGGGTCAAAATGGAATACTATGAAGTTACTGCTTGCTAATTGGTTACTGGAAACAATCAAACCACAAAAGAGGAGATGGCCTCATATAGATGTTTTAAAGGGCCAGGAGAAGGACATTTTGAGGTTTCTTTTCCTTCTCAAAGAGCACGAGTGTTCCTGGGAGCAGTGGTTCTGGAAACTAGCAGATACAGTTCATGCTAAAAGAGTGATTACTTTGAAGGCTGTGATCAAGTAGGAGTGAGGTTTCCAGCTAAACAGCCCCTGGCATTAAGCAGTTACTAACACTGAGAATCATCACGGACAGAATGCTATATGTGCTTTTTCCGTCTAAGTATATTGAAAGCTACTTTTAGAAGATGCTTCTTTTGGCTAATAAGGAGCAGCTGCTTTAATGCATTTTTTCCAACTGTACGGAGAATAAATAAGCAATTGCTATTTGCATGCTGGAAACCTCTTGATCATGGCAGTTCAGCAGATTAGTTGATTCATTTCAACTACCCAAGCATTACTTACTAGATATCTGGTTCACAAGCACCTGTCCCCCACTTTACATACAACAGAGCAGCTAAATTATGGACAAACAATGAGGAAGACAATGCTCAACATGAGTGCAAGTCATTCCCACCCTCCCTCGTGAGCTGGGGTTTCACAATGTTGCACACAACATGCTGATGTTATGTTCTGCTTAGATTCTGATGTGGACTGAGCATAACTTCGGAGTTCGGCTAAAGCGAGAGCTGCTGCTGAATTTTCAGTTGATGTAGTGGCACAGCCTTTCTGTAGTGTACTGGCCAGGAGGCAGGAGTAGGTCATGCCCTTGCCATTTGGGGAAGACACATTTGATGTTTTGCCACACTGTAGTTGATATACAAAAGGACTACTGATTATGCTGCATGTGGTTAGCACATTTCTGATTAGTTCACATCCATTTGTGTCCAAACAACAGACCCCAAAGTCACCAGTGATGGTGCCTGCTTTCTTTTATCAGGGAAGTGGGACAGGGGAAGTGTGCAGAGAAGAGGGTTAGTTCCAGCATTTCTTAACCAAGCTATATAAGGCTGGACTGTTCATGGCTTTAAAGAAAGAAAAAGCATTTCAAAAGCTCCCACACTGTACATGGTTCCCTCAAAGAGGGTTTCAGAGCTTCTTTAATACAGGATGGAAGGGTTACCAAGAGAGCCCAGATTGAAGCAAAGAAAACATCCATAAGTAAGTGTTCTCAGGAAGGGGTAATAATTACATCTATACATGGAGTTCAATACAGCAGTGCAATATTTTATTGAAAACCTCACTTGAGACCTCAGGAGACTGCAATGGAACATTGGTGGGTCCCTGCTGCAGGGGAGCCACGTCTGGAAATCCAGCTGCAGTATTAGGCCATGCGAAGGAAGCATAGGACAGCCAGATGATGCTCCTGCTCAGCAGCTCCACTGGCCAGCTGTGATCTGAGATTCTCTCCTCTCATTTTCTTGGAAGAATGCAGGTATACACCAACTAATACATTAGCTTCCAGTGGGGAGGAGAGGCAGGGAATTAATGTAGGTGGGTTTAATGCTCTAATCCCTACTGTAAAATGGGCCCGCTCGATCTGGTTTTTATCACCAGTCACTTCTTGAACTTCCTGGGTCGAATAGTTTCCTTAGAATAGGATTTACTCTTTACCCACTTTTTCATCCTTTGACCTTCTGAAGAGTCCAATGTATGACTATAGTGCAAGAGGGCTTGGTATAAGTGAGCATTACCAGCATGCCTTGAGGAGAGACGTTCCCTCCCCTACATATACATTATCATAGGATTAAAAGAACACTAACTCCCCAGAGCAAAGCAGTAGTGGGATCAACATGAAATGGCTTTCAAATTGACCCACTTAAAAACAAGGAAAAATTTCTACCAATCAAATACATTCACTTACTTAAAAATAATATTTAAGAACAAAAAAAATGCAGACACACTCCCCTCCCCACACATACTTTGCAAACTACAAGCTACTCCCTGATTGGAAAGAGTTAGGAATGACTGAACAATGTCAGAAAATGCAGAAGGAACTGAGTTTCTCCTCTGAGTTTTGGTGACAGGCACTTAATGGGGTTTAGGAGGGCAGCCTCAGGGCCCAGTACAATCTGGAGAGCTGGGAGCATACAACTGCTTTCTCCCCACAAATTCTTGCGCCTCCCTCCCCCGAAGATGCCGAACCATGGTTTCCTATGGTGAGGGTATGAGGAAATGCTCATTTCAAACAGCCTGACTTCTTAGAGAAAGTCAACAGCAGTGGAAGAGTTCAGGAAGAGGCAGAGCGGCAAAACTAAGCGATTAAATGTCCCCTGCCCTCCTCTCTTTGGGAGAAAGAAAAGGGGTTAGGGAGTCCAAGCAGCCACACTCATGGGGAATGGAAAGTCCTTTCCTTGTGCACCCCACTTATTACACTTAACGGAAAACTTCTTGCAGAATTAAAAAGGTGGGTTTACAAATCTCTTGGTGGGTTAGTGAATGAAGAGCAAGCCAGCCTGCAGCTTAACTTCACCCCAGTGGCGGAGAGAGGAAAGAGCAGCAAAACCCTTGGCTATATCCGCTTTCTTTCCATTTGAATAAGGCATTAAGATCCCAGCAGAAAATGGCTAACAGCTGAGAAACACCCCAAAGGGATTCTCCGAGAGAGCAGAATCCTCACTATAGAAAGAGGGGCTGAGTTTCACACTACAAATCCTAACCACTGAACTGCAGCAGAGTGCTCGCCTGCCTTCCTGCTGCTCTGCCTGAAGGGGGAGGGAGTCTCTGCCCACCCTTGAAACATAAACACTCCTTCCCTGCTTCTTCCCAGCACTCCCATCGCTTCCCTTTCAGTGCATGCCACTACACGCACTCAGAGGCAGCTAGAAGAGATGGTATATTAAAGCCTCCGTACTCTGCCTCTGTAGGGAATTCAAGCACTGGGGTGGGAGAGCCCTAGCTACATGACAACTACAGCCCCTGAAATGAGGGGTCTAATCCCATGCTGATGTGATATGCAAACAGGCAAAGCACAAGGAACCAATTCCTAGCGTCCACAAAAAAGCTTCTTTAGCTCTTGTAAACCTTTGCCACACCCACCCCACACAATTCCCCCCAGGAGTAACAGCAGCTGCCTCCTCAGAGCTCAGCAATCCCTACACTGGGATATGAGAGTTCATGTGCAAAGTGCCCTAAGCCCTTTGCTAAATAATGGTCTGGCTCAAGAATGGTGTGTTAAAAAGACATTAGCTCCCACTACAGGGAGAACTGCATGGTGTGTGCTCCAGGCCCCACAGACAGAGCTCTGTGCCTGCACTCAGGCCTAGGCAGCTTGCAGAGCACACCTGAAGCCTACACAAGGTCTGATTTGAGTAGCCTATCTGGCCACCTGCAGATGCAGTCACTGTAAGGCAGTTAAGTGTCCACTCCTTGCTGGGGTAGCTTTGCGCTCTCTAACATTTCCATTGTAGAGCATTCAGTAAATTGAAAGAAAGGTGCTTACTCCATAATCAACCTCCCAGAAACAATCTGAGAAGGTTAGAAGGCCACCCTGCCATACAAAATATCTACAGTTTGGGAAACATCAGGTTTCCAGTTATGTAATCCATATCTGCTTGTCTACCCAGAGAAAACTCCTCCAGCTCAGCAAGGCTGATGCCTCTCCCTGTTCCAACAGAAAGCTAGTGCCTTCCAACTCCAGGCTGGTTATGTCAGGCACCAAGTAGGAAACCATGGTAGGGACATTCACTGGCAGCTACAAAGGGTGATTCAAAATTCAAGTAGGTTTCTCTCAGCGCATGACCAACAATCGGTGATAGGAACCCCAGACTAGCTTTAGGGTTTTCTGGATGTTGCAAGCAAACTCTCTGTTGAGGACATTCTTTGCACCCCTCCACATTCCAAGCTGAATGTCTGTCTGTGCCGGCATCACTTGTCCATGCGAAAATCTACAGACACAATATGCATCTGTAATGCTAAAAAATAATAAAAAGTGCAACAATGTCAGTTTCTTTAAAACAATCCGTACTGCTCTGTTACCAGTTAGAGAAGGGAGCAAACAAGGAAGCCAGAGAACTCAAGGGACTGGAACAGTAGATTGCAAGTCTCACGCTACAGTATAACTGTTCCCAAGGAACCTAGGAGGGAGCCTGTGTCCCACTGCTGTACCTGGCCAGGCTGGCAGTACAGGCTGATGCTGAAAGGGACTTCGGGGAGAAATTGCCTCATACCCACCAGGCCCTTCTCCTACATGTCTTTCCTGCCCAGACAACCACCTATCACCCTCCCCTTAGCCAAAGAAGCCTACCAGGGGTATTTCCATTGGGGAGGGAGGAGGATGGATGGGCATAGAGAGTGTGAGGGGGAGTAAAGTGAGCAGGAAACAAAGCATAGTTCTCAGATTTGTGTGAATGATGCCTTCTGCCGTAAACAATGGGAAGGAGGGTCAGCCAGCCAGCCCACCTGCCCACCGGGCAACCAAGGCCTGAGCCAGCTGCAGTCCTGATCCCCAAAAGAGCTTCAGGCTTGGAGCGAATGAGTAGACCATGGAGCAGATCCACCTCAGAGCGGTTTGTTTTGGAACGATTTTCTTCTCTCTTTTTGGTTTAAAATGTCACTTGTTTCTCTTCCTCCTATGCTGCCTCCTCCCCCTAGAGAGAAGCTCCTTTCAGTAAGACATGGCAGGAGCTGCAGGTGACGTTCCCACAAGTCTCCAGGAGGCACCGGTCATTTGTGACGCTGGGCAGTCTTCTTCCTTTTCCTCTTAAAGAAGCAGCAGCACCTGGAGCACAAAGAACACAGCAAGTCAGTAGAGTGGACTAGATCCTCCAGCAGTCCCGCCCCCCTCCCCCCCCCCGACTTCCAAGAACTGCACAGGGTGGGCTTCTTCCCTTCATTCAGAGTACATGCAATGGGATCTCAACATGTCCAGCACTAAGGACAAAACAGACCTACCAATACCTCCTCCAATAGGAGGAAAGTCCACGAGGCCAGCAGCAGACCAGTCTAGCCCACAATAGAAGGGGCAGCAGTACTGTGCTCAGACAAGGGCCAATGGATCACCATAAAGGCAGGTAGCCAGGTGCTTTCACACACTGGGATTTGCTCTTATGGAAGAGGAGGTTCAACTGATCATTATTATTTATGTTTTGCTGATGCCCAAAGGCCATGCTCAGGATCAGGAACTGGCTGTGCCAGATGCTGTATGAAGCCAAGGTCCCTGCCCCAAGGAGCTTAATTGGGAACAAGGAAATAAGGCACAACAATAGCCAATAGGGGAGGCAGATGAAGTCTTGCAGCAGAACAAGGATCTCCAGTTGCTGGGAGTGAAGGAAACAGGTGAGATACACTAACAGGCTGTTTCCCTCTGCCCAAAACTACTCATCGACTGTGCCCTAAAAGGTGCTGGAATGGTTTGAGCCAGGCCTGACTAAATATTTCCAATCACATGATGTGCTGTGTTTCTAAACTGCTCATGGTAAGCTGAAAAGGACTAATTCTGAAAAGGTCTGATTGGGGGCCAGCTTCCTTTACTGAACCCTTGACTGATGGTAAGTAATCAGAGTTTCAGTTTAAAGACCAATAGTTTAGTCTACAAATATACAACCCCTGCTTCTTCCCTGATCTGGGGCAGGGAAGGCTATCAGTGCACAGTGAACAGGGAGGCAAAAAGATAGCATAATGGAAATCGAGATGGTGTGAAATAAACACCCTTCAAAGCTGATCCTTGAAAGATGGAGGTTTTGTTTGTGGGATATACTAAAATGAGTCACCCAGTCTGTCAGCTCCAGCTGGTTCCTCAGGAATTACATAGCATTTAAAGACAACTCTGTATTCAGGTTCTAGTGTCAGGAACATCTGAATGGAAAGATCTTTGTACTTTGCAAGTTCATCTGCTCCTGTGCTGCTTATCCTCTTCCCCATGACATCACAACCATTTCCTCAGTGACCAGTTGTGATATTAGGGTTATGGCCTTTGAGGAGGGAGGAGAAGAATAAGGAACAGGTGGAGAGGTATGCAAAAATCCTGTTTTCATGCAAGTACCTCTAACAAGTACATAGGAGCAAAGACATTGAGAAGCTATGCCACAGAACGGCAGCAGCATCTGCAGGCAGACTCATTTTCTATTGGGTCAGTGGTGGCTCTAAACAAGCTTTTAATATGGGTATTTATCTGAGAGCTGAAATATACACTACTGCCCCTGAGGAGTGCATGCCCTCTCCGGTTATGAGGGATAACTACTTAATCTCCTTAGTAAGCACACATACTGCTAGTGAGAGGTGCTAGACTGGCAGCCCGGGAGAGCGATACCCTCCATATAGCCATGAGCAGATACAGAGATGGCAACAAGAAGGCAAGTGTACATACACCATGCCCACCTGTGTGTCTTAGCCCTAGCCAGCAGCAATCACCTCTAAGGGTGATGGGCAGTTCAGTCTCCATGGCTTATCCTTAGCTTCCCTCCAGAGATTTCCTACGGGAGGGTCAGTTATGGAGGTGGGGGTGTTGAACATGTGACATGAATTTCCTGTCACTAGCAAATGGATGATTTCACATAGGCCCTGGATAGCCATCAGATGGTAATGACTTTGGTCACTACCACCCTAAGCTGGTTTTGAATGAGAGACCTAGAGGTTCATAAGTTGGAAGGCCAGAAGGGACATCTCATCTGATCTCCTGCATAACACAGGCTAGAGAATTTCCACCAATGTCCTGAGCCACCCATATGCCCTCACTCATTTTAACCACCCAGTAGCACTCTGTTTCCTCCCACAGTAATCACCTTCCTTCAGGACTCAGGCACCAGTAAAAGGAGAAGGGAACTGTCATGGGGAGAAACAGGACAGGAGTACGTCTGAGGGATTACCAAACACACGTATCTGATCAGGGAAGGAGAACCAGGGCCAAGATTCACTCACTGCCCCAGATTTCAAGGCCCTGACTGATTTCTAGCTGCTCTTTTTAGCCATCTCTTTCCCTGGCAATTCCTTTGCTCTCTTTTGGCCCCCATTGCTCAGACAGAGGGCTCCGTTGCTCAGTTTTGAAGGGTTCAGGAAAGGAAGTCCTGAGAGTTGTTAACACAGGCAGAGGCAGAAACAACAAAATAAAAGAGTAAGACAGGCTGACAATTATACAGAATGTGACCTTTGTGCGTGCAGACAATGTCTAAGAACAGCCCCAGAGTACGACACACAGAGAAGCCAAAGAGATGCCAGAGATACTGGAGGCAGTGGCAGTGGAGAGGAGGGCAGAGAAGGACCAGTCTGCCACCATGCAGGGACATTCTTCACCACACATGGGGCCGTGAGGTTTAAACTCCCTACATTCTACTCCTGTCTCTGTAGCTGAACATGGGCTCCCTCAAAACCCACTGTGAGGCAAGATGAATGAGTGGACTGAGAGTCTGGAACTCCTGGCTTTTATCCTTGGCTCTGCCACTGATCTTCTGTATTATCTAATACAACTCACTTCACTTCTGCGCCTCAATTTCCCCATCTGTAAAACCAGGGGTTCATGTCCCCCTCAAAGGGGTGTCCTGAGGATTACAGTTTAGCTAGTGCTCGGAAAGCACTCCATACTATAAAAGTGCTGAGTGTTACTATTTAGGGGCCCCACTGGAACTCAAGGATAATGGTGATAAAAGGGAAGAGCATAACACCAACAGCAAGCTCAGAAAGCAGCTACTCCAGCCTGTGTGCCCTCTTAGATGAAAACCCTGGTCTTTCTCCCCTAGTCCTTGAGCTGCAGAAACTTTCTTGAAGGCAACCACCTACTCCCCACCAACCTGGAGCAAGATCAGGGGTTCTCAGCCTGTGGGCCATGATCACCCTGCCCTTCCCAGATTGCCAAATGAGAGGAAGGTCCCAGCTAGGAGGCAGGAGGTCCCAATATGGAAGAGGTTGAGGACCATGGCTCTTGACCACCACATCTGTTGATGGGAACCCTGCCCTACTCACTTTCATATAAGCAAGTCTTCCATGGAAGGAGCCACAAGCACACTGCTCCCAGGAGACTGGCATGGTGTACACAGCTTTCCATGCAGAACCATCTGTTGTGAGGAATTCCCTGAGAGATTTTTCAGCCTGGTCCGGACTCTGCCCAACTCCTTTAGACATTATCTGCTCATACACTTGCATGTTTGGTGAATACATTAAGCTGAACAGATAAAGGATGAGAATCTTTTTTAGCTTTCAATGGATCAGTCCAAATATTAGTTCAATTGGTTGGCCTACTGCGGCCTCCTCTCACACACACACGCCCATCCTGCATGTGTTCCCCACCCTTGTATTTGCAATAACTGCACTGGGTTGGATTTCTAACTTGTGCAGCTACTAGACAGTTTTGGTTGGTTTGATTTTGCCAATCCCAGTCTAGTCTGGTCCGCTCCCCCTTGCCCGGGGACTGGAGAGAGGGACTCACCACAAGTTGAGCATTTTCAGGCAGCTACAGAGAGTGTGTAGAGAGAAAAACACAGAAAGGAAGAAAGAGCAATTAGTTCACAGAGGTGGGATGAAAGCATGTCACTGCGAGCCATGCAAACATGCAGTGCAGATTGGCAGACACATATGCCTTGCCCACCCACCCTCTCTATTCCCTATTCCACCTGAGGCCCCACTGCTCATTGCAAGAGATACCCTGACAAGTCCCTGCTGAGAAGTAGGATGTGTTTTCACTGTCCTGTGGCCTGGGACAAACATACCAGGACATCAGAGTGTCAACAAGGAGTATGCCATCAGGGAAGTCTGTGGCTGGCCCACCAGGAAGGGGATCCAAACCACAGACAGTCAGACAAGGGCTGTGTGCAGGTGGCTTATGACATGGATGAGATGCCATGTTGATCACAGCTGCTGGGGAGGGGGAGCCCCTTCATTCACTTACACCACCAGCACAAGCGGAGTCTGCAGCATTTGCCCTGGCTCTCCCTGCCTGCCCACAGATGCAGGTAGGTGAGACACTGCTCCACTTTTCCCAGCACACTACCTCAAAAACTGGCAGGGAGCCAGGCAATCCAGCTAGCCCTGGCCCTCCCTCTGAGTGGCCCACCTTACTACAGAGGAGTAGCACCAGGCCAAGTGGGAGCACATTTCAGGTTGCCTGTGTCCACAAGACCTCCAGCCTCCTGACATACTCAGATAACTGAAGGGAGGACAAGTTTGAACTTGTGTGACAGAGATAACTTGCAGGGAAACATCTTGCTTATTAACAGGAACCCAGTAGTCTACACAGGGTAATCATGACTAGATCAGCCAGTACAAGACAGTCCCCACTGTAATGCCACATGATCACCAAAGAGAGACTCAAACCACAAACCTAGGGACTGGAAAGGGGAAACTGATTCCTAACCATTGTCCCGCCTCACAATAAAGCAAATAACTGCTGATGCCAAGACAGGCTAATAGGATATATTGATTATTTGTACTGTGGTGGCACCGAGGAGCCCCAGTGATGGCCCAGGCCCCCACTGTGCTAGGCGCTGTACAGACACAGAACAAAAAGACAGTCCCTGCCTCAAAGGGACTCTTGCTGATCCTTTCTTACATCTGGCCATAAGCTGGGGTGGGACCCAGTAGCGTATCTAGGGGGGGAGCAGAGGGAGCGGCCGCTCCCCCACTGAGCACAAGTGGCGCCTTGTCAATTTCTTGGTGCCTTTTACTCACTCGGGGGAGCGATTAAAAAAAAAAGGCGCCACTCACTGCGGCGTTTTTATTTTACTCACCCGGCGGCGCTCCGGGTCTTCGGCGGCATTTTGGTGGCGGGAACTTCAGTGCCGCTGAAGACACTCGGAGCGAGTGAAGGGCTCATCGCCGAAGACCCGGAGCGCCGCTGGGTGAGTAAAAGCGCCGCAGCGGGTGGCGCCTTTTTTTTTTTTTTTATTGCTCCCCCTGTTCCCTCCACCTGGCTACGCCACTGGTGGGGCCCAAACTGTGCACAGCTGAGGGCTGTGTTGGCAAATCATCAGGAGGCTGAAGGCCACATCTATGGAATTTGCATAACTGGACTGCAGCCACTGTGCTCTACTAGAGGTGCAGCCCACGGACTACACGTCCCAGCAAGCAATGCAGCATAGTCATTCCGATAAAGACAGCTAGGACCTGTAGTCCCTATTGGCTGCACTGTCCATACTGGGCAGTGGCCAACACCGCAAGCTGCCCTTTTGTAGCTGCCCAGTTTACTGGAGGCACAGAGCCCTTCAGCTCTTGCATCCCCTGGCTGGGAAGGGAACACAAAGATGTTACTAGGGCTCCTCACTGCAAGATGATTATTGTAGCTCACTACCCACATGGGTCAATGGTGAGATGGGCACTGTGGAAGTGATTTCCAAGGGGCACAGGAATGGACGATGACAAAGAGTCACTCACTCTGAGGGATAGCAGGGGTGAGACTGGTGCTCAGCGTTGAAGCCAGCTTGACAGATACTTTGCACCTCAAGCCTTTCTGACCCAGGACTGGCAGTTTCTTATCTCTCTTCAATCCATTTCCAGCAAAAGACTCCCCCCCAAAAGGCTAAGAAACACAATGCCTGCCAAGCAATAAGAATTCCACTGAGCCACATTGTGGCCCAGATCAGAGATGACCTGTGCCTGCCAATAGTGGGAGGCAGAGTGAGGGCAGTGTTACTGAGCATGCTCAGTCCATGTAAGCATGCTCAGTACATGCCAAGCAGCAAATCTAGGGGGCATGTGACCCTGCATGTCCCCCCCGTCACCTCTGGCCCAGATCATAGAGCAATTCCCGGCACATGAGCCAGTTCAAAGGCAGCCTTCGAGCCATTCAGCGCTCTGTGGGGGAAGTCAGTTTTGTCATGCCATGACTGAGCCTTCAACCCCCTGCCAGTGACTGAGCAGGGTTCAAAGCCCTTCCTGGTTCAGAGGAGGGGGCAGGAGCTGGGCTGCTGCTCATGTGGACAGCAGGCTCCACGTCCTAGCTCCTGTTTAACAAAGATCATGCAAAGTGCCACCCAGTGGTGCCGGAGGGCAGCACACATGCAAGAGAAGCACAATGGCCAAGACAGCAATTCCCGCCCCCCGCCCCATTTCCTGACAAGCTATGGACGGAACATCCTGCTACCCCACGTTGGCAGCTCGAAGGGAGATTTAGTAGCCTCACAGGCAGAAGGGCTATTTACAGTTTCAGCCTCTTTCAGCACCTACTGGACTGGATCAGGGAATATTCATGGCAAAAGCCCTGCGAGGGCTATTTTCAGACCACTCTGCCTACATGGCCCCTAGCTCTCACAGGTAGGAATACAATGTTGCTAGATTGACAATTCCTTCACTGACCCGGGGCTGAGCTGTTTCTGTGCACACAGCAGGAGCAGAGGAGACACCTCCAGATCAGGGAAGCTGCACCAGGAGTCACATATTCGATTTTCCAATTATTGTTTACCATCATCTCGTTTGCAACACATGCTCTGGCCAAAAGTTACATTCTCCAGGCATCATAGAGAAAAGAGGCAGCAGCAACACTGAGGTACCATGCAAAAAGCAGTGATATTCAAGGAAAAGTTATGGATACAAGCATCAAATATTTAAACAGGTAAAAATCTCACTCCTTCAAATACAGAGGATTTAAAACCACATCAGTGAAGAGCCTATTTGTAAAGCAAACATACTTAGCTTCCTCCACCACTTCCACCTCGGCCTGTGCTGTGATTGGTGCATTGGAGTGTGCCCCTGTTGGGTCGTCAACATTCAGTTCTCCATTGGTCGAACTGACCACCTGAAACACAAAACAAAAGCAGCTAGGAATGAAGTCTCTTGGCAGGGTTAGTCAGCAGCTCACAATTGAGTGATAGGTCTGTCCTGACAATGGATACTGTAGGAAGAACATGTAAAACCTACAGCATGAATACAAGGCATGTTCTACTGTTGACGCCTTCCTCCTGGCCATGTTACATCCTCCTAGAAGTCTGTAGAATTCAGTGATTGAGTGCCGAAGTAGGCCTGTTCTCTACAATACGTTCTCCACAGTGCTTGTTTTAATGGATCAAATGATGGGAATTCCACTGATTTTACTATCATACAGCACAGACACATACATTTTCTCCCACCATTACACAAAATGGAAGATGTCTTCCAGGCAAGTGGTAACAAGTGTGTGGATTTCTGCAACAAGGTTAGCCTGAACAATCCAGCTTTTCTATCATTAATAGTTTGCAAGTTAATTGTAGCAACACCTACTTTCACCTGTTAACATGCACATAGGTTTTTTCCCCCTCCCTTACAAGGAGTGTTTTCCACTGTTTTAAAGGTAGGAAGGAGAGAAAGGAGGGTATGATTGCTATAAATACATCCTTAATCAATAGCAGTACAGATTCAGTAGCCATTAAGAATCTGCCACAATCTGTCTCTTATATTCAAACTAATTTTTCTTCGTTTCATCCCATGACTCCTACTTCCGCCCTTGTAACATCTGGTTATATGGGACATTTCTGCTGAATATTTTCCCCCAACACTTTTACAGCAGATTTTTCTAAAGTCACCAACTTCTGAGTCCCAAGCTTTTGACTCCCAGCAGCTGGGAAACAGCTGAAGAGCTCAACACAAAATAGGTCTAGGTGTTTTGACACTAGGTAGCAAGATATCTTGTGGAGCAAAATGGATTCCTTAGCACTTGGATACCAAACTGATAGAGGCACCACCTGAATATGGTCCACTAGTAGCCTGGGTGTCAGTAACTCCTCCGCCCTAGTCACTGCCACTGATGGCAGAGGAACTGATTTACGAACATACTCTACCTCATTTTCCTCAGAGAAGTGAATTATTTTGCTTAAAATAATTTTCTTGTGGCAAGGTGTGCACTTGAACCCTAATTTCCATTTCCCTCAATATAATTCACATCATAGGCTGCTCAACCATTCTCACCATTGGTGGTTTTAAAGCACCCAGTTCTCCAGCTCCTAAGAGTCCAAGATACTGTAGCCAGGAGAACAAGGAGGAGGTTCTGAGAAACTCAGTCACCATACTACAGCAGCTGCAACTATGATGACAATGACTATGGAACAGGTTCACTGAAGACCAGACTGTAGCTACTCTGGTTGGCCCTCCACACTCATCTGGAAAGCACGAGGGACTCTTGAGTATTACTGAAAACCTTTACAACTGCAGATTCGTGAAGTGACTGCACATCCTGGCCAAGTGGTGAATGATGTATGGTTGCTCCCACTCCTATTACCCTGTCAGAAGGCAAAGACAAAGTACCACGCATACCACTTGCTATTATCCCACATTTAGGAAGAGTTAGAGATTGAGGTTGTAATGGTGATAACTAAGTCTGGGAAGCAGTATGGCCTACGCTGCTGTCAGATGTCAGGACTCATGGTGTTACCAGGTACTCCCTGTTGGGCTAGGATGACCTGAGCACCAGAGACACTGGAGGTGGGGAGAGGGAAGCCAAAGTTGTAGCAGTTCTTAAAGGTGGCTTGGTATTTATTTTATCCATATAGATACCCATTTCCCTGTAAGTTCTCCATGTGCGCCCCAAGTGTCCTTTTTCTCTCTGGGAAATGTTTATAGGGTGGCTGGCCCCACCCAGCCTGTGCCCAAACACTTCCAAATTCAGTACCTTTCCCAAGTGTTGCTTCTCCTCAGATGCTGACCCTGGTGCTGTTTACACCTTCTCTAATGTTACCTCTTCTGCTGCTACTCTGGAATGAGCTGATTTATGTAGGGCCTCAGCCCCCCGTGCCCCGGAAGATTTTGCTAAGGTTTAGTAGTTAATTGAAGCCAGCAGGGCCATCCCCTAGTTGTAATTTCTAGGGGCATGTCTACACTACAAACTTTTGCTGATGCAAGTGACACTGATGTAAAGCCACCACAGTTAGCAAGTTAGCATATTGCTTGTGCAGGTGCATACTTGGCACCTTGTGTTGTCACAACACGTATTCACCAGGAGTGCTTGTGTCAAAGCACAGTGCGGTGTACCATGCGATGCAGCATCCCACTGTGCAACTCGCCACCTTCCAGTGCACTTTTTGGAAGTTTTGGCAATGCATGTGTGACGGGTTGGATCACAGAAACCCCCTGGGAGCTGCCACCTGATGTGCCAAGACTACTTCTATCCATGCTTTCCCTGCCAGCTCAGGACTCCAGCACCCTGTCTTGCTGAGCCAGACCCTCCCGTCTGCTCCAACACAGACCCAGGATCTGAATTACGTGCCCCAAAGCTGCAGGTTTACCTGAAAGCAGCTCACAGAAGTGTTCCTGTCTTTAACACTCAGATGCCCAACTCCCAATGGGGTCTAAACCCAAATAAATCCGTTTTACCCTGTATAAAACGTATGCAGGGTAAACTCATAAATTGTTCGCCCTCTATAACACTGATAGAGAAATATGCACAGTTGTTTGCTCCCCCAGATATTAATACATACTCTGAGTTAATTAATAAGTGAAAATTGATTTTATTAAATACAGAAAGTAGGATTTAAGTGGTTCCAAGTAGTAACAGACAGAGCAAAGTAAGTCACCAAGCAAAATAAAATAAAATGCGCAAATCTATGTATAATCAAACTGAATACAGATAATCTCACCCTCAGAGATGCTTCAGTACGTTTTTTCCTCAGACTGGACACCTTCCAGGCCTGGGCACAATTCTTTCCCCTGGTACAGCTCTTGTTCCAGCTCAGGTGGTAGCTAGGGGATTCTTCATGATGGCTCGCTCTCTTTGTTCTCTTCTACCCCTTTATATATCTTTTGCATAAGGCGGGAATCCTTTGTCTCTCTCTGGGTTTCCACCCCCCCTCACTGGGAAAGCACCAGGTTAAAGATGGATTCCAGTTCATGTGACATGATCACATGTCACTAAGACCCCAAGCCTTCATTCCTCCCAGCCTGACTCACAGGAAGGCTTGCTTGCAAACAGAGCCCCAGTCAATTGTTCTGGTTGATGGGAGCCATTAAGATTCCAAACCACCATTAATGACCCACACTTTGCATAATTACAATAGGCCCTCAGAGTTATATTTCATGTCCCAGATACAAGAGTGGTACATTTATACAAATAGGATGATCACACTCAGTAGATTATAAGATTACAAGAGACCTTTTGTATGAAGCATATTCCAGTTACATTATATTCACTCATTACCATATTTTTATAAAACCATATAGACTGCACGTCACAGCATGGTGGGCCAGAAATGAGTTGCGCAGCGGTGACTCGGAGCAAGGGGTCCAGTTCCCATCATGCAACTTTCTCCACCCCAAAATGTCACCTCTATCCCATAATTTTTGCACCTATTTTGAAAATCCCATGAACCCACGCATGACTCATCACTGTCTGCCATCTGTGAGAGAAGCATGAGAGAAGCATGCAGCTTGCACAGCTCTGTACTCTTGCCATGAGTGTTGCAAGCACCGGACACACTGATCCTTCAGTATTTGCAGGCGCAAGAAGAGCCATGGGAAACATGATGATTTCCTGGAAGTCAGATTGCTGTGGGACAGTGAGAACCAATTTAAGATTGTTGGTGGTGCTCAAGGAGCAGCTGCAAACAATGGAATACCACTTCTGGGCCAAAGAACTGGGCACTGGCTGGTGGAATCACATGTAACGTAGGCTTGGGATGATGGCTGCAGAGCTCTCGGATGTGCAAGAATCTATGTGCCAAACCCGCCCCATCCTCCAGCGCAGAGACACCGAAATTAGAGCTGCACTGACAGTGGAGAAGTGAGTGATGATGGCACTGTGGAAACCTGCAATACTGGATTGCTACCGGTCAGTGGGAAATCATTTTGGAGCTGGAAAAGCCACTGTGGGGGCCATTTTCATGCAAATGTGCAGGCCCATCAATCATCTCGTGTTATCATAGAAATGGAAGGGACCTTGAAAGGTCATCAAGTCCAGTCCCCTGCCTTTACAGCAGGACCAAGTACCGTCCCTGACAGATTATTTTGCCCCAGATTCCTAAATGGCCCCCTCAAGGATTGAACTTACAACCCTGGGTTTAGCAGGCCAATGCTCAAACCACTGAGCTATCCCTCCCCCCGTCTCTCAGCAATATGCAGGATATAGTGGATGGAGTTGCAGCAAAGGGGTTCCCGAACTGCAGTAGGGATGTGTATACATCTCTCTATTTTGGCACCTGACCACCTTCCCACAGAGTACATCAACAGAAAGGGCTGTTTTTCTATGGTTATGCAAGTGCTGGTGGATCCCTGGGGACCCTTTCCCCTGTTGGCGAGTCAGGGAAAGTGCAAGACACTCGCATCTTTAGGAACACAGGGCTGTTCAGAAAGCTACAAGTAGGAACTTTCTTTCCTGACAAGCAGATTACTATTGGCAATGTTGAAATGCCAGCAGCGATCCTGGCAGGGCCGGCTTTAGGCACCAGCATTCCAAGCATGTGCTTGGGGCAGCACTTTTCAAGGGGCGGCATTTTGGCGCTTTTGGGGCAGCACTTTGGCTTTTTTCTTTTTTTTTGCGCTTCCGCGGCCTCAAACCTGGAGCTGGCCCTGGATCCTGGGGGATCCAACCTACCTCTTACTCCCCTGGCTCATGAAGCTGTACAATGGCCACTTGGACAGCACCAAGGAAAGATTCAACTATTGGCTCAGCAGGTGCCGAATGACAGTTGAATGCACTTTTGGTAGACTGAAAGAAGGATGTCATGGTTTACTCAAAAGACTGGATCTCTGTGAGAAAAATATCCCAATGGCTATAGCTGCCTGTTGTGTCCTGCACAATATCTGTGAGGCAAAGGGGAAAAGTTGCTGCTGGGGTGGAGGTGGAGCAGCTGTCTGCTGAGTTTGAACAGCCTAATGCAATGGCTATCATAACAGCTCAGTGTACAGCTACATGGCTCAGGGAGGCTTTGAAAGAGCACTTTAATGGCAAGCCACAGTTGTGGTGGACTGTGCACTACCTAGGCCTGAAGTTTGGGGCCTCTTAGGAATTGTGTGGTGGTTGGTGCACACCTATGAACAGAACACTGACAAAGCACTGATTACTGCTGTGATGCTTGCTGTACATCTATGATTATTACGCTGTGTTTGTCACTGACCCTGTGAGTTGTGTCACAGTGTAAAAGTAAGTGGACGCCTTTGATACCACCAGCCGTTCTGCAACAGATGTTGGGAACTAATAAAGATGAATTATTTTCCAAATAATAGAGTTTTATTGAGTAACAAACGCACTTCAAAACTTCTGTGCACGTTAAAAGCAAATTAATAAATTTAGTCAGATTTTAATGTAACAGAATTTAACAAAAGGAAAGGAACATTTATGTCCATTTTGGTTACACACACATCATCCGTGGCTCTCACAGGTCAGTGTATGTGAAGCTTCGTCATCTTTACTGTCCCCTGGTGTGCCATAGTAGGGGTAGGGATGCGGTCCCTGATGCCATGTGAAATATTGGGGGGGTAACAGGGAGATACTAATACTGGAGTTCTCCATGGACTGCAAAGGGAGGCAAGCCTGGGACTGCTGAAACTGTTTGCAGCAGAAGCCCCATTATAACTGGTGCAACTTCCTCTGACTCCCAGGCCTTTCTCCTGTCAGCTCTTTCCTTCTCCAGGCTGTCTGCAATATTCATCCTCCAGGTCCTCTGCTGACAGCCTGGTGCAGCAGTGACTTGCAGGATCTTGCTGAACATGTCATCCAAGTCCTCTTCTTTCTCCTCCTTATCTGACTCAGGCATTCTGAGAGTGTGGAGGGGATCCCCTGAAGGCTGCAACGGCAGCAGCTACAGATAAAACACAGAGGTTCCAAAAATAACGAGGAGTCCTTGTGGCACCTTAGAGACTAACAAATTTATTTGGGCATAAGCTTTCGGGGGCTAAAACCCACTTCATCAGATGCATGGAGTGAAAAACACAGAAAGCAGTACAAATATTACAGCACATGAAAAGATGGGAGTTGCCTTACCAAGTGGGGGGTCAGTGCTAACGAGGCTAATTCAATTAAGGTGGAAGTGGTCTATTCTCAACAGTTGACAAGAAGGGGTGAATATCAAGAGAGGGAAAATTACTTTTGTAGTACTAATGAGGCCAATGCAATCAAGGTGGATGTCACCTATTTCCAACAGTTCCAAAGTCACAACAAAAAGCGAAAGTTAAGATACAGAACTCCCTTCCTGTGCATGCCTGAAGTTTTAAACAAGACATGTTTATTGACACCTCTGCTTCGGAGTGCTTGTGCACAGCGCCATGCACAGATCCTGCCATGGTGACTATGGCCTGCCAGGGGTAAGGGAAATGAGGAAGGAATTGCTCGGTTGCATGAAATGATGAGTAACAGGACACTGGCATTGAATACTGGCACCTTTCCCACAGGCGGTGGTGATTTTAGCTGATATCTCACTCCTGAGGGTAACAAAGGCACAGAGAACACAGCTGCTGCTGGCGTCCTGAAGCCGCCCTGGCCTGTGTACTGCTAGCTTGTGTATTGCAATGGTGTCTGCTGAAGTTATCGTTGACTGGTGTGGGAAACCGTCCTACCGTGGAGGAAGAAATAAGGCTGCCATCCCTAGAAAACTGCTGGAGAGGATTGCAGAGGACCTACATGAAAGTTTCATTGAAATCTCTTAGGAGGATTCAAGGGACATCCCTAGATACATAAACTACACTGCATGGTCCCCTGCCTAACTGTACAAAAGAATGAAAAGCAGATAACGGTACCTGGCTTAATTGTTCTGTTGCCTCTTCTAGTACCAGTAAATTAATGAAAAGTCGATAGCTGTGTCCTGCTAAGTTGGGGGTCCCAGCAGAGTAATGGGAAATAAATTTACACACTTTTCCTTTCCCTTCATCGGGCTTGCCCCTGCTTGACTGCCAGGACTGGCTGGACCGCAGTGGAGTCAGAAACAGGTCTTGGGTCACGGCATAACTAGACCCCTCAGCCGCATGTCCCCCATCCTCCTCCTTCTTGTCCTCGCTGTTCACGTCAGGGGCCTGTGACTCGGGCTCCTCAGAAGTATCCATGGTGGCATGTGGGGTGGCGGTGGGGTTTCTGTCAAGTATGTGTCTGTTACAGCTGTCCCCCTGCTGCATTCCTTTTTCCCCTCTCCTTTCTGTTTGTTCTGTGTGGCCGCCCCTCCCGGCCATTGTGCTAACTAAAGTCACAGCCCTATTCATAGGAATGGCTTGTACAGACTAACTGGAGCCATTGCTCTGCCTAGGGAGGGGGCTTCTTTCTTCTTTGTTTGGTTCCTTTGTTCAGACCCGGGCTCGGTGTGGGGGGCGCTGTCCAGAAATGCAAGACCTGAAGTGGCCAACTAATTAAGCATATGAGTCATACCTGTGGCTCAGAACATGCCCAGGCATGCCTATGCTTACCTGCAGCCTTTCCCTGCCTTCTCTCCTCCCCTGTATCAAGAGGAGCCAATCAAAAGTACTGGTGGGAAACTGCCTGAGTTTGCCTTTAAAGCCGGACATTTTCTGATCAGACCTCGGAGAAGGTCCTTGCTTTGCCACCTGGTCTGATCAGCTAGGGGTCTTTGGGGGGCCCTCTCCCCGCTCTCGTTTGTTTTTGAGCGTACCCCCGTTTTTAAACCCCCCTCCCACGAACAACGAATTTGTGCCTGGAGATCTCCTGATTATTGTAAGCGAATCGAGTCCTCTTTCCATCCTCCGATGCTACTGCCGTTCCTGTCTCTGTGCTTGCTGCTGTCCTGGGGATTGGTAAGAACTCCCTCTTGCAAACTCCCCCTGTCCTAGCTGCTGGCCTTGTTTCCCCAGCAGACAGACCCAAGCTAACTCCTTGGTCTCTATCTGTAATCTGTTTCTTGCTCCGCAGCACCTTTGCTGCTAGAAATAAGCCTGTCTAGATAAGTTGTAATTTCATTTTGCTTAGCTGTGGTTAAGTTAGGTTTAAAAGATTGTTGCATTGTGTTTTGTTACTTGCTAATTTATGTAGTCTTGGTTAAGTTAGATCATAGATAAGATTTTGCTGTGTTCTGTATAATTGTGGTTAAGTCTGTCTTCCCACTGCCCTAACCCCCTTCCCCCCCTCCCCCCCCCCCGAGCTTGCCCGTGTCTCCTCCCGAGCTCCCCAGTCACTTGTTGCAGTCTCTCTGCTGTTTAAACTTGCAGCCTGTCTGCTCTCTGTGTCTCCCTGAGTTTAAATCTCCCTCCGCCTTTGGTCTCTCTCTCTCTTTTAATCCCTTCCCCCACGTGCTCACCCCGCTCCTACTGCTGCCAAACCTCAATTGTATTACTGAAGTCTAGCATAAAACCCCATTGGTTACCCTTTTTTCTCTCTAACACACCTCACATTTTACATTTACACCACTGTGACACATTTTTACCTAGAGTTGTTGGTTATTTAACACATTTTACCCATAACTGTTAGTTGGTTATATGCTGCTGTGACACACCCTTTACATAGAAATTGTTAGCTACCTGTTACATTTATACTTCAGTGTTAATTGGTTACCAACTGTATTGTGCCCCACTGTATTGTACCCCACTATTGAAACCCCCTATCCTATTTACTAAAAGAAACCCCTCCCCAATTGTCTACCTTAACAAACCCCATACCCCTCACTATTGAATTTTCCCTGTTTTTGCATTTTTCTTAATAAAGTTTATTTTGCACCCCACCAGTGCAGTAGTTGTCCCCCAAGATCCCCTACCTGCTGGCAGGGTCATGGCATCACGAACAGGATCTTGGGGTAACAATTGCTGCCTCCCCTGTCCCTGGAAAGAGGCCAAGACCTCTGGGACAGATGAGGATCAAACTAACCACCTGCAGTACCACTCGCTGCAAAGTAAACAGCAGCCTGAGGCCCTAGAGTGGGTCTGCACGATTGGCAAAGGCCAGAGCTCCAGGGTGTACACTACCCACCTGGGGCTCACTCATGTGGGGTGCCTTTTAACTTGTCACCCCACATTCAGGGCCAGCCCCGCTGATTCCAGCCTCCGGCTAACCTGCACTAAGGCAGGAGAGCCAGCCGCAGATTCAGATCCTACCCGCCTCTGGAGGCAGGTGAGGAGGGTCACGAAAACCTGCGGGGGGACCCCATCCAGACTCACCCCTGAACCCCGAATTTTGCAGGGGTCCCCCACCCACCAAATACTAACGGACCTGGTACAAAAGCTGGAAGGGGTTCGGAAGCCCAAGAAACTGTGGCCTGATGTATACAAACCCCAAAAGGTGGCCACAGTCGCCTATGAAATCCTGGCCCAGGCCCTTGATAAGTTAACCGTTTTTCATGGGGCCCTAACAGCCTCGGCCAAGGAGGCCGTTAGCCAGCCTAGCCAGAAAGGGCCGCCATCACCTACCGCTAGCCAGCCCAGTCCCAATAAAACCCCCGAACACCCACCCCCATATGTTCACCCAGAGGCCCCATTCCCCCTTGAAAAAACCCCGATATACCCCACCCTACCCTCAGCCCCACCAAATGCCCAAGCCCATACACCCCCACCCACTGTGACCTCCAGTGAAGCCCTGCCTATATCCATCAGCCGAATAAAGGTTGATGGTCAGGGCAACGCCACGCAGGTCACAGAATTCCGGCTCCGCTCCAAAGCTAAGATGAAGGAGTTCATCTCAGATACCGCTAGGGGAGCCAATGAGCCGCCATTACTGTGGCTGGGCCGCTTAGCCCTGGAACATGGACAGGAGCTAGTAGATAGGGAAGAGGGCATAGTGTTAGCCAGGACCAGTAGCTGGTCCCGGGGTCTCACAGGAAGCCTGGTAATATCTAACACCGCATGGCCCCTAACTGCCCTAGCCCTGGCCTTCCTCCATTTACAGCAATCCCTTCAAGGGATCCAAGTCCCCAAAGGAAGTGTCAAGGACATCTCTTTCCTGAGATGTGCCATCGCAGGGAGGTCCATCATGCTATGGTCCCCTGCCCAACACCCTCTGGGACTAACTCAGGCTCAGATTAACCAGGTTAATGCCTTCCGGCATGTTGCTGACCCTACTGAAATACCCATAAATGAAGCTGCCATTGACTTAGCCATGGATAACAGTACCACCCCCTCCCCAATTGTCTACCTTAACAAACCTCATACCCCTCACTATTGAATTTTCCCTGTTTTTGCATTTTTCTTAATAAAGTTTATTTTGCACCCCACCAGTGCAGTAGTTGTCCCCCAAGATCCCCTACCTGCTGGCAGGGTCAGTATGGCGTTATGTTCTTTGTAAATGTGGCAGGTCTGTGGCTTGGCTCTGGATCAAAGGCCTCCCTGACCTTCTGGTATGCCTGCCGCTGCTCCTTTGCTTTCACATGGCACTGCTGCTGATCCCTGTTATATTCCTTCTCCTGCATTCCTCGTGCAAACTGCTCAGAGACGTCCATGTTTCTACAGCTGGTCGATAGCTGTGCTTGCACAGCCTCTTCTCCCCACAGACCCAGGAGATCCAATATCTCCTCTCTACTTCAAGCCAGAGCATGTCTGGAGCACGTAGCCAGCATGGTCAGCTGGGCAGTTACACACAACAGTGGAGAGCTGCTAGGTGTGCTCACCAAGCTGCACAATCAGGAAAAGGCATTTTAAAAGTCTGCAGGGCTTTAAAGGGTGTGTGTGGGGGCTTCTGATCTCCGTGACTCCTGGGCAGTGAAGTTCACAATTGTGCCCAGAGCGGTCAGTGCCGGACATTGTGGAACAGCTGCTAGAGGACACTTAGGGTCGACACAGATAATGCAGCATCTACAGTCAAGCTACGTCAACCTCAATACGTCAACTGTGGCTCAACACTGCTTAGAGAGGTGGTGTTACTATGTCGGCATAAAGGGAAGCCTACATTGGTGAGAGACAAATTTAAGTGTCAACTAGGTTGATGCAAGGCGGTTTACGTCAACCTAACTTTATAGCATAGACCAGGCCTAGGGCAGTTAAACTTTCTACAGATGCTTTTCCATTAAGCCTAACTTCTCAATGGGCTTGGGTTTTCTCTTCATTTTTTACCCGGTAACAATTTACTATGTCACACATGGCAAATTCCTTCCAGGAAAAACAGCTGCTGTTCAAAAACTGACCCCTAGAAGACCCAGAGATAGCCAGGCATCAGTTGAGGAACTATTTAGGTGGCCATGATACAGGAATGAGACTAGCTGCTTCCATAAATGATGCTTATGGGCACAGTGGAGCAGCTCTGATTTCCACTAACAGGTAATGTAGAATCACAGGGTTAGAAGGGATCGCAAGGGTCATCTAGTCTAACCCCCGGAAAGATGCAGGATTTGTTGAGTTGAAATCATCCATGACACATGGCTATCCAGCCTACTTTTGAAAACCTCCAGCGAAGGAGCTTCCACAATCTCCCAAGGCAGTCTGTTCCATTGTCCTACTGTTCTTACAATTAGGAAGTTTGCCCTGAGATTTAATCAAAATCAAGTAGAGATTTAAGGGTTTGCCACATGATGGAGGAAGTCTCTGCAGAGATTTAGAGGCTGCAGTGACTAAGGGGTTGCCTACACAGGGAAACTTAGGCATGGTCTACACTACATTTTTAGGTCGAATTTAGCAGAGTTACCTTGATTTAAGCCTGGACCCGTCCACACCACGAAGCCCTTTTTTTCGACTTAAAGGGCTCTTTAAATCGATTTCTTTACTCCACCTCCGACGAGGGGATTAGCGCTGAAATCGGCCTTGCCGGGTCCAATTTGGGGTAGTGTGGATGCAATTTGACGGTATTGGCCTCCGGGAGCTATCCCAGAGTGCTCCATTGTGACCGCTCTGGACAGCGCTCTCAACTCAGATGCACTGGCCAGGTAGACAGGAAAAGGCCCGCGAACTTTTGAATTTCATTTCCTGCTTGCCCAGCGTGTATAGCACAGGTGACCACGCAGAGCTCATCAGCACAGGTAACCATGATGGAGTCCCAGGATCGCAAAAGAGCTCCAGCATGGACCGAACGGGAGGTACGGGATCTGCTCGTCATATGGGGAGATGAATCCGTGCTAGCTGAACTCCGTTGCAGTAAACGAAATGCCAAAACATTAGAAAAAGTCTCAACGGGCATGAAGGACAGAGGCCATAACAGGGACGCACAGCAGTGCCGCGTGAAAATTAAGGAGCTAATGCAAGCTTACCACAAAACCAGAGAGGCAAACGGAAGGTCCGGGGCAGAGCCGCAGACATGCCGCTTCTACGCCGAGCTGCATGCCATGCTAGGGGGTGCAGCCACCACTACCCCAACCCTGTGCTTTGACTCCGTCAATGGAGAATCACGCAACACAGAAGCGGGTTTTGGGGACGAGGAAGATGATGATGAAGATAGCTCACAGCAAGGAAGCGGATCAACCGGTTTCCCCAACAGCCAGGATACGTTTTTCACCCTGGACCTGGAGCCAGTAACCCTCGCACCCACCCAAGGCGTGCTCCCGGAGCCTGAGGGCGCCGGACAAGGGACCTCTGGTGAGTGTACCTTTGTAAATATGAGACATGGTTTAAAAGCAAGCGTGTTTAATGATTAATTTGCCCTGGAATTCGCGGCCAGTACAGCTACTGGAAAAGTCTGTTAACGTGTATGGGGATGGAGCGGAAATCCTCCAGGAACATCTCTAGAAAGCTCTCCTGGATGTACTCCCAAAGCCTTTGCAAAAGGTTTCTGGGGAGGGCTGCCTTATTCCGTCCGCCATGGTAGGACACTTTATCACGCTAGGCCAGTAGCACATAGTCTGGAATCATTGCACAACAAAGCATGGCAGCGTATGGTCCCGGTGTTTGCTGGCATTCAGACACCATCCATTCCTTATCTCTCTGTGTTATCCTCAGGAGAGTGATATCATTCATGGCCACCTGGTTGAAATAGGGTGCTTTTATTAAGGGGACATTCAGAGGTGCCCGTTCCTGCTCGGCTGAACAGAAATGTTCTCCGCTGTTAGCCACGTGGTGGTGGCAGGGGTGAAGTGATCATCCCAGAGAATTGTGTGTGTGTGTGTGTGTGTGGGGGGGGGGGGGTAGTTGGGTTTGTGCTGCACGTTAACCGGGAAACCGCAGCCCCTCCTTTTAAATTGCCAACCCATTTTAAATGGCCAACCCAACGGCCGCTTGGTATGGGAAATGAGGGCGCTGCTGTTTGAAACCATTCCCACATGTTATGAAGGTTAAAGAAGCCAAAAGACTGTGGCTTACCATGGCTGCCTGCAAGCCGAATTCTGTTGCCTGGCACTGCGTGAGTGATCTCTCACACCAAACCGGCAGGCCCTCAATATAAGAGGCAAAATGCGACCTTGTAACGAAAGCACATGTGCTGTGTAATGTGAACAGCAAGGTTTAACGGGAAAGAGTGATACTATTGTTCTCTAAAATGTGTCTTTTTAACTACCAATCTCCCTTTTCCCTCACCAGCTGCAAATGTTTCTCCTCGCAGAGGCTAGCGAAGATTAGAAGGAGAAAAAAAGCGCACTCGGGATGACATGTTCTTGGAGCTCCAGATGTCCTCCCACACTGACAGAGCACAGCAGAATGCGTGGAGGCAGACAATGTCCGAGTGCAAAAAAGCACAATATGAACGCGGAGAGGTGGCGGGCTGAATCATGGGCTGAAGAGGCTAGGTGGCGTCAGATTGCTGACAGAAGGCAAGAGTTGATGCTCCGACTGCTGGAGCATCAAACTGATATGCTCCAGCGTATGGTTGAGCTGCAGGAAAGTCAGCAGGAGCACAGACCGCCGCTACAGCCCCTGTGTTACCAACAGCCCTCCTCCCCAAGTTCCATAGCCTCCTCACCCAGACGCCCAAGAACGCAGTGGGGGGGCCTCCGGCCACCCAGCCACTCCACTTGAGGGGATTGCCCAAGCAACAGAAGACTGGCCTTCAATAAGTTTTAAAGTTTTTAATTTTTAAAGTTTTAAAGTGTGGTGTGTCCTTGTCCTTCCCTCCTCCCCCACCCCACCCGGCGCTTCCCTCCTCCCCCACCCCTCCCGGGCTACCTTGGCAGTTATCCCCCTATTTGTGTGATGAATTAATAAAGAATGCATGAGTGAAGTGACAATGACTTTATTGCCTCTGCAAGCAGTGATCGAAGGGGGGAAGGGAGGGTGGCTAGCTTACAGGGAAGTAGAGTGAACCGGGGACGGGGGGTATTTCATCAAGGAGAAACAAACAGAACTTTAACACCGTAGCCTGGCCAGTCATGAAACTGGTTTTCAAAACTTCTCTGATGCGCACCGCGCCCTGCTGTGCTCTTCTAACCGCCCTGGTGTCTGGCTGCGCGTAATTAGTGGCCAGGCGATTTGACTCAACCTCCCACCCCGCCATAAATGTCTCCCCCTTACTCTCACAGATATTGTGGAGCACACAGCAAGCAGTAATAACAATGGGAATATTGGTTTCGCTGAGGTCTATCCGAGTCAGTAAACTGCGCCAGCGCGCTTTTAAACGTCCAAATGCACATTCTACCACCATTCTGCACTTGCTCAGCCTATAGTTGAACAGGTCCTGACTACTGTCCAGGCTGCCTGTGTATGGCTTCATGAGCCATGGCATTAAGGGATAGGCTGGGTCCCCAAGGTAACTATAGGCATTTCAACATCCCCAACGGTTATTTTCTGGTCTGGGAAGAAAGTCCCTTCCTGCAGCTTTTGAAACAGACCAGAGTTCCTGAAGATGCGAGCGTCATGTACCTTTCCCGGCCATCCCACGTTGATGTTGGTGAAACGTCCCTTGTGATCCACCAGTGCTTGCAGCAGCATTGAAAAGTACCCCTTTCCCCCTTTTGGTTTATGTACTCGCCTGCTTGGTGCTCCAGTGCCAAGATAGGGATATGGGTTCCATCTATCGCCCCACCACAGTTAGGGAATCCCCTTGCAGCAAAGCCATCCACTATGACCTGCACATTTCCCAGAGTCACTACCCTTGATATCAGCAGGTCTTTGATTGCATTGGCTAATTGGATCACAGCAGCCCCCACAGTAGATTTGCCCACTCCAAATTGATGTCCGACTGACCGGTAGCTGCCTGGCATTGCAAGCTTCCACAGGGCTATCGCCACTCGCTTCTCAACTGTGAGGGCTGCTCTCACCTTGGTATTCTGGCGCTTCAGGGCAGGGGAAAGCAAGTCAAAGTTCCATGAAAGTTCCCTTACGCATGCGAAAGTTTTGCAGCCACTGGGAATCGTCCCACACCTACAACACTATGCGGTCCCACCAGTCTGTGCTTGTTTCCCGGGCCTAGAATCGGCGTTCCATGGCATGAATCTGCCCCATTAACACCATGATTTGCACATTGCTAGGGCCCATACTTTGTGAGAAGTCTATGTCCATGTCTATTTCCTCATCACTCTCGTCACTGCGCTGCCGTTGCCTCCTCGCCTGGTTTTGCTTTGGCAGGTTCTGGCTCTGCATATACTCCAGGATAATGCGCGTGCTGGTTATAGTGCTCATAATTGCCGCGGTGATCTGAGCGGGCCCCATGATCCCAGTGCTATGGCGTCTGGGCTGAAAAAAGGCACGAAACGATTGTCTGCCGTTGCTTTCACGGAGGGAGGGAGGGGGGGCCTGACGACATGTACCCAGAATCACCCGCGACACTGTTTTTGCCCCATCAGGCATTGGGATCTCGACCCAGAATTCCAATGGGCGGCAGAGACTGCGGGAACTGTGGGATAGCTACCCACAGCGCAACGCTCCAGAAGTCGATGCTAGCCTCGGTACTGTGGACGCAGTCTGCCGACTTAATGCGCTTAGAGCATTGTGTGTGGGGACACACACAATTGACTGTATAAAAATGATTTCTATAAAACCGACTTGTATAAATTCGACCTAATTTCGTAGTGTAGACATACCCTTACTGGCATAACTATATTGGTACAATTATACCAGTATAGCTATACCGGTATGCTGCCTCCTGTGGACACACTTATTTCAGAATAAAAGTACCTTTTTTCAGTTTAGCTTATATCACTTTCAAACAGACAAACTAAACTGGAAAACAGCACTTTTATTCTGAAATAAGAGTGTCCACCCAGGGTATACCACCACTATAGCTGTAGTGGTATAATGTGTATCTATACGTTTTCCTTGTTTAGAGAAACGCTGAGTAAATGTAGAACAGAGCCACAGATATCCTGCAGACACTAATTCCTCATCCCAGTTTTCAATGTCTCAGGTGCCCAGAGAACTCTCTAAGTGAAAAGACCCACTAACATGCTGGACTATAAAAAACAAGAGTTCCTTGAATCTAGCCAAGTATCAGCAGCAAAGATTTATACCTCAGCAAGAACTGGAATTAAAGTTGCAAGCAGTCTTTCAAGCTTCCCAAGAACTTCTGTGGGGAAAGTTTCTTGATCTCTTAGTGCGCACCTATAAAGGGGGCTTGTAAGCATGCCATATAGTGTAAGAGTCACCTCATGGCCAGTCCGGCTAAGACCTGCACATGGAGAATAGTACCATCCCACCCAGGAGGAGACTCCCATAAGCAATGATTAATTTACTAGTGATGTTACTCTCTCAGTAGAGTCTGTAGTTTGCACTTTCAATTGGGATTCTACAGTGTTCTGAGAGCTCTATGAAATGACTTCACCTCAATCATTCTTCAGCCAGTGAGAGACTTTATGTGCCATTTTGGCTGGTGAGAAGCAACACCTTTAAAGTACCTCCTGAAGGAGGATGCAAAGGATTCCGTATGGCATAATCAGAACTGTGTGTGTAGAAGAACTGTATTTGGCTTTTGCCAAGTGTTTACTCTGTGGTGCACATAGTACCTACCTAGAAGGAAGGAGGGAGAAAAACAGTATGCAGATCCACAGACCAGCAGATCAATCCTTTATGACTGAATATTCAAATAGCACTTTTGTAAAACACCCTCCCTATATCAGAGTGAAAGAACAAACTAGTTCACTGTGCGATGTGTATAATGCTTCTGAAGAATTTTCAAAAAGTAACAGGGCTCAATTCCTCAAAGGCTCAGACCTCTCTCACTTCCTCCAGTTCTGGCACACACCATGGAAGAAATCTCCTCACATTCACTTCTACACATCCAGTTCATATGGCCAAGCCACAGCTTGTGTCACAGAAACCAGAGCTGAGCAAGCCAAGCAGCTGTCACATGGCAAACCACCACGAAGGAATTCAGTACATCACTAAAGTGAGCATTGATAGTACACAGTTCTCCTTATGCTTTAATGGCTTGTGTTCCTTCATTTTAGGTATGGAGCCCAGGGGGAGGCTGCATTAAATGCATTTATTCCTCCCTGTTACTAGTGTAATAAAGCTACTCTTAGCTAGGCTGGAAGGCAGTAAGAGATAGCTGATTTATGAAAAAGAAAACTCTTTTCAGCCAATTTGGAACTAAGGAGTTGTGCATAATGTTAACCTTTATAGTGTTTACTACTGTTACTCATTCCACCTTCATTACCACTATTACGTCGCTTGTTACATCCTAACTCTGAAACAGCCACGGCTCCTGCCCCACAGAGCTTAAAATTTGCATTTGTACAACACTTAGCACAACTGGGCCCCAACCCTGACTGAGACCTGAGGCTGCTTCTCAAATACAAACAATTATGAGGTAATACATTGGGGAGCTGAAGAAATACAAAGTCAATAGAACCTCAATGTAGCATCAATGCCATTAGTGACAGCATTTTAATGTGCTTCTCTCATCAATCTGAGGGGAAAAGTAACTGTACATCTTCCTCCCACTAGCCATTCTACAGTGCATCACTACAGTCAACCCAGTGATGCCCCCCTGGATATATCTCATAAGATGCATTCAACCATTTGCTCACACACAGTCTATGTGAAAGTCACCAAGTGATTTCCCTTCCCTAAAAAACCTCTATGGCAATTCGTATTAGTGGCCATTAGGGGAAAGCAGAGACCTCACATACACAGAACCCTGAACTTTTCAACTGTCTTTTCTCTCCTGCCTTAAGGCAAAGGATACTAGCTCCAAACCAGTTTTCACTAACCAAATAGTAAAAGCACAGGGTCTGAAACCACCAATCAAGTGTTAACACGGCAAGGGTCTCTATCTGAATGTGTATAAAGGATCTGTAAAACTTGTGTAAGTTAAAGTCTTTGTACCAAGGTGCAAACTCTCCTTTCTTCTGCAGAATAAAGCATCTTTCCTTATCTCTGTCTGGCTGTTTTTGGCTCTCAGCTAGGCGAACCTGCTATTTCGGTAACAGTTTCTGGCGACCCAGATGGGACCCTCCTAGCTCAGACATTGGACTCCGGATGGCTGCGATGAACTGGGGACGGCGCCAACTTTAGCCCCTCTTTCTCTGCTTCACCGCGGCCCCTGGGGTTCGTGTTCCGATAAGGTGAGTCCTAATAGGATAAGGAAACGCTATCTGGTTTTGGTTCTGTTCTGGTTAACCATTTAATGTTTTTCTGCCTTATACATTTGAACGTTAGATGTGGGAGCGGAACTAAGCCTCTCATTCGTAATTCCTCAGGGTGGAAGCCATCGCGTGCGATAAAGCTCTGAGGTCGAGTGGGATCCTTCTGTCCCGTCCCCTTTAGCGGTCGGTGTAAGTAAAAAAATCCTGTGACAAGATTCTGGATTAGACCATAATTCCCTCTGCTCTCTGTTTAATTCTCTGTGTGAGTGTCAGAAGACAGATGGGTGGGTCTCAGGGAAAACCCTCTAAGAATAGCCCTTTGGATTATATGTTAAATAAATGGCCCCGAGTCGTGCTAATGATATGTGTAACTACTGTAAGCAGTTTGGTCACTGGAAGAAAGAGTGTCCAAACCGACGCACCGGACGCCAGCCCCGTCACCCAGACCGACCTCAGCAACAGATGGCTGTGGCAAAAACAGACACCGTTGTTAGTGAGGAATGACGGCGACCCGGGGGTCCTCTTGTCACCTATTCCAATGACTTTACCACTTATGTTTGTTCTTCCACAGACCCCCAGGTTCGCCTAACTTTGGGAGGAACTGCTTATTCTTGTCTTCTAAATTCAGGGGCTGCCCTTTCTACTGTTACTGCCAAGCCACAGAAAGGGAGCCTCACGGATAAAAGCATTCCGGTAATGGGTATAGGCGGAAAGCCATTTAACTGTCCTGTATTACAAAAGACTACTGTAGAAATCTCTGGTGTCTCAGCTTCCCATGCCTTTTTACTAGCTCCTGACTCTCCAGTTAATCTTTTGGGCAGAGATCTGTTGTGTAAACTGCGTGCTCAGATTTTCTTTTCAGATAACAAAATCATCCTTTGGTTGCCTCAGAGTCAGCTTCCTCAGCTGTGTGCCGTATTAACCCAGGCTGCAGAGAACCCGATCCTTCCTGCGGGCCTGATGCACCTACCCGAGCGACTCAGACAGCAAGGGTGGACCTTGGCACTCTCCGGACGGAGCCAATACGAATAACCCTGAAGCCAGGCATTAAGATTCCTCGGATTCGTCCATATCCCCTCCCCCAACCAGCTCTGCTGGGCCTAAGGGATCTTATCACCACATTCCTGCGGTTGAAAGTGTTAGTTTGCACCAAGTCTCCTTTCAATACCCCCATCCTGCCAGTCAAAAAACCTAACCTGAATTCAAAGAAAAAACCGGTATACCAATTTGTCCAGGACTTGCGTGCAGTAAATAAAGTCGTCCAGGCTAGGCACAACGTGGTACCTAACCCCCACACTATCCTGACTGCCATTCCAGCAGGTACTGCTTGCTATTCGGTAATAGACTTGTGTAATGCCTTTTTCAGTATTCCCCTAAATCAGGACAGCTGAAATATCTTTGTATTTACATAAACGGATCCAAAAACCGGAAAAGCAGAACAACTGACCTGGACTCAACTGCCGCAAAAATATGTTGAGTCTCCAACTATTTTCTCCTCTATCCTGACCCGTAATTTAGCTGATATTAGCCTACCGGAAGGGTCTACGTATCTCTTGTATGTGGATAACGTCCTGGTTTGTTCTCCAGATCAGGTAACATGTGAAACGGACACTATTTACTTGTTAAATTGCTTGGCAGAGAAAGGACATAAAGTATCTCCTTCTAAGCTCCAGTTTGCCAAAGACAAGGTAATTTATCTTGGTCATGTGCTCACCCCGGAACACCAAGCATTATCCAGTACCCGTATTCAGTCAATCCTTAATATTCCCCGGCCAAAGACAAAACATGAAATGCGGGGATTTCTGGGTCAGCCGTTGGGAGGGCGTGGGGGCCACCAAGACACACAAGAAAGAATGAAAACTACCTGATGGAAGAAGAGCCTTGCCCCGAGCTGCCTTGCGGCCTGCCCTGCTTAAACTACATCAGGAAACACACAGTAAAGCAAAGGCCATGGCAGCTACTGTAAATAGACTTTGGTATGCTCCTGGAGCATTCCAGGAAGCTAAACGAGTCCTTGCTACCTGTGACATTTGTGCAAAATTCAATCCAAGGGGGGGAACCAAACGGTGCCAGGTTATGGGCATACACGCCCTTCAAACAACTCCAAATTAACTACTCAAAAATGCCTAAGTGCCAAGGCTACAAATACCTCCTGGTAATCGTGTGCCAATTAACTGGCTAAACCAGGGGTCGGCAACCTTTCAGAAGTGGTGTGCCGAGTCTTCATTTATTCACTCTACTTTAAGGTTTCGTGTGCCAGTAATACATTTTAACTGTTTTAGAAGGTCTCTTTCTATAAGTCTATAATATATAACTAAACTATTGTTGAATGTAAAGTAAATAAGGTTTTTAAAATGTTTAAGAAGCTTCATTTAAAATTAAATTAAAATGCAGAGCCCCCGGACCAGTGGCCAGGACCTGGGCAGTGTGAGTGCCACTGAAAATCAGCTCACGTGCCGCCTTCGGCACCCGTGCCATAGGTTGCCTACCCCTGGGCTAAACCGAAGCATTTCCAACAAAACAAGCAACCGCCTTAAAAGTAAAAAAAATCTTACTAAACCATGTTATTCCTAGGTTTGGCCCCCCTAGGTCTATTAACTCTAATAAAAAAACTCATTTCACTGCCCAGGTTATTCAACATATTGCGAAGGCCCTAGGTATTACCTGGCTCCTGCACACCCCTTGAAGGCCACCATCTTCCAGACAAGTGGAAAGAATGAACCAAACTTTAAAACTTAAACTCTCTAAACTGTGTGCTCAGACTGAATTAAAATGGCTTCAGGCTTTACCTTTGGCCCTCCTGGCAGTTCGGACTGCCCCAAGGGGCCGACTCTGTCTCTCACCTTTTAAACTTTTGTTTGGCAGGCCATACACCGGATTTGCTAATCCAAAACCTGTGACTAATCTAGCTACCTGGGGTGACGAGGAGCTAACCAGATATGTTATTTCCCTCCAAACTGCTCTTATATCTCTCCACAGGTACGCAGCCCAGTTTCAGTCCCTACCTGCAAATGTCCCTGCCCACCGGATCACTCCTGGGGATTGGGTCTATGTAAAAGAGTAAAAACACAAGCCTCTCCAACCCCGGTGGGCGGGCCCTTTCCAAATCCTTCTTACTCCCACACTGCAATTCAAGTAAAAAAGCAAAACACTTGGATCCATCACACCCAAGTCAAGCTAGCCCCTAGGCCGGGGCCAAAAGTAAACAATACCTGGCAGGCTGAACCCCTCAAGGGACTAAAACTTTTGTTCAGGCAAAATAAGTCCTAAAACTTTATAACTATAATTTTGTGGGTGGTGGTACAGTGGCTACTTCCTCTAAGTTTGCCCCTTCTACATGCCAACCCCCACCCAGTGACTAAGTCCTTACAGCGCCTGGCCACATTGGGGCACCTATCTAATTGTTGGTTGTGTCACCAAACCTGTTCCGAAAAAAAAATAGGATTATGGGCTGTACCTGCAAATCTCTCTGAACTAGAAGAGCAATAACTTTTTCCTAGCACTTTTGTGCTTGTATGCAACAACCCACTCAGGTTTATGTCAATTGTCAGTAACACATCTAATTGTCTTATAGCTTAATTACATCATTTTGGAGGGTTGTATAGTCAGTACACAATCCCATTCTGTATTCTCTCTGCTAGTTACAAGTATAAACAGGAATAGTATTTCTTCATATACTAAACTGTGGTTAACAGTTTATCTGACAATCAAGTTTTGGTAGATCGCTCCATATATCTTATTTTAAATAATTCCTGGTAGAAAGATATTGCAGGGACTGTAGCAGTAAGCGGAGTTGACCAGTCATTGGTCCTCTTGGGTGTCATGAGACTATAGTTTAAGCATGAAGCTACTGCAGGACAGGGCTTGTCTGCTTTGTGAAGAGCACCCAAAAAGCACAGTTGCTTCTGAATGCACACAGTTCTCCTGATCACAGGAATATTGTAGCTGAGATTCAATGAGACTTCAGGAATTTTAAACAGATTCTGATGGCAAAGTTGTGCAGGTCAGGAAGAGGTAATACCTGTACTGATCCCCCATGACGGTCTGCAGCCAAGTGAGATGTCAGGTACGAGGTATTTGTCTGCCGGCTTGGTTGGATCTCCCACTCTCCTCGGCGGTCTGATGACGCCGTCTGCTCAGGCATTCAGAAGCATGACAGCAAAAGACGGAAGGAAAGATAAAGGTGAGCCAAGGCAAAGCAATGAGAATATAATAGTTAGTGGGGTTAGTTCACTGAAAAAAGCAAGGCATTTAAAGAACATTTAGGTTGGTTAAAAGTTCATTTTACCAAACACATTGCACGTTTGAGAGCAGTAAGTGCTGGAGAGGATTCATTCAACCCAGCAAATGGAGAAATGAATTTTCAGAAAACATCTGAGCTACTTCAGTATGGGTTCTGTTTAGATATTTTGACAAAGAAATTTACAAACTAGTGAATGGAACTGTAATATATTTTTAACTAGGCCTGTCAGGACACCGATGCTAGAGCTTATCTGCAGTGGGGTCAGACACACAAAACCAGCCTCCACTGGACATAGGGCTTTTGAGTCCAGGAGCCCAAACTGCAAGATGTCTGATGAGAAGCCATGTTTATTATACCAGGAGCTGGTTTCAAAATACACCCAGTAATGCAAAAAGAAATGTGCTCAAAAGTTCTCACACCTACTTTGCAAGTATGAGTTTTGCCTGAAAACAAGCCCCAGTAAATCATAGAATCATAGAATATCAGGGTTGGAAGGGACCTCAGGAGGTCATCTAGCCAACCCCCTGCTCAAAGCAGGACCTAATCCCAACTAAATCATCCCAGCCAGGGCTTTGTCAAGCCTGACCTTAAAAACCTCTAAGGAAGGAGATTCCACCACCTCCCTAGGTAACCCATTCCAGTGCTTCACCACCCTCCTAGTGAAAAAGTTTTTCCTAATATCCAACCTAAACCTCCCCCACTGCAACTTGAGACCATTACCCCTTGTTCTGTCATCTGGTACCACTGTGAACAGTTGTTATACTGTTCTCTTCTTCCAAATGGAGACAAGAGTACTAAACTAGTCAAAGAGGTCAAAGCCATTGCTTTCAGCTACCATTACTTAGCAGGAAAGTTTTGTAGGCTATGGCTACACTATGAGGATTTTAGCGACACGGCTGTACTGCTACAGCCATGCCGCTAAAAGGCACACAGTGTAGCTGCTGTTTGTCGGCAGGAGAGAGCTCTCCTGCTGACAGAAAACTTCCACCCCCCACGAGGGGCAGCGGCTTTGTAGGCAGGTTCATACTGGCGTTTTTCGTCTGTAAAACTTTTGTCGTTCGGGGGTGTGTGTTTTTTTAAACACCCCTGAACGACAAAAGTTTTGCCAATGAAGTGCCAGTGTAGACAAACCCTTAGCTACTCCTGAAACGACAAGTATTAGCCACTGAAACAGAAGAAACAATGGCTTGCTCCATAATGGTAAATCATATGTTCCCATAAAAACAAAGGTCTTCTCTATGCAATATGTGGCCAATGCATCTAACATGGGAACTATCAAACCAGTGTGTTAAACAAAAGTAAAAAAGCATCAGTAAGGGGAAAGAGAAGGACTGGAGAGAGAAGAATGGAACACTATTGGTACACACTCCATCTAAACAATCAGGTCAGTTTTTCTGTATGTTCGCTTTCTCAGTGCTTTTCATATACCTTTGCAGAAGTTAATATAACTGGACAGTGGAGTCCACAAAGTAACTTTTGGGGAGAGAGATACAAGCTATATCTAAATATTGTAATATAGCACAAAGACCCTACCGGGTCACATGCTCTTTCTGCCCCAAGTGCAATCAGTACCTCTCACAAAGTAGAACTAGCTCAAATTAATGGTGAGAGACTGTTGTGCTTGGCATCCGCTTAGAAATATAGCACTTTACTAGGAAGCTTAATTCAGCTACCTGAACAATAGAAATGGAACATTCTCTAAACTGGAGAGACTAATTCAAATGCTTCTCCATGCTCTCAGGGCTTATCTACAGGAACATCATTTGTGGCAAGCTGGCTGTAAATTTACACTGCACTACTGTACAGCATACTAAGTGCCCATGTGGACACTACTGCTGGGCACTAGAAGTTCCCTAGTGCACTTTAATCTACTCTCTTTCAAAGTGCTGTAGATCAAAGTGCACTAAGGAGCGTCTAGTGCACAGCAGCTGGGGCCACATGGACACTTAGCATGCTGTATGCGAGCGTGGCCTTCATTTACATCCCAGCTTGCCATGAACTAAGTGTTCTTTTAGACCAGTGGCTCTCAACCTTTCCAGACTACTGTACCCCTTTCAGGAGTCTGATTTGTCTTGCGTACCCCCAAGTTACACCTCACTTAAAAACTACTTGCTTACAAAATCAGAAATCAAAATACAAAAGTGCCACAGCACACTGTTACTGAACTATTGCTTACTTTTTCATTTTACCATATAATTATAAAATAAATCAACTGGAATATAAATGGTGTACTTACATTTCAGTGTATAGTATAAACAAGTCATTGTCTGTATGAAATTTTAGTTTGTACTGACTTTGCTAGTGCTTGTTATGTAGCCTGTTGTAAAACTAGGCAAATATCTAGATAAGTTGATGTACCCCCTGGAAGACCTATGTGTACCCCTGGTTGAGAACCACTGATTTAGACAAGCCCACAGCAGTAGACTACATGACAATAGTCAGCCAATGAAACACCCGTTAGCTGCATTACTATCACCACAAAACACACACACAGATCAGTGCTACTAGGGCAGGACCCTTGGTATTCCTTTCCTGAGTCACATACCCCACAGGGGTGTTCAGAATTTATAGCCTTGAGCCTAATTTGTACTTGATTTGCTCAAGTTATATGGTTTCCATCCCCTCTCTCTTTAATGAGAAAAAAACAAAAGGCTCCGGACTTTCTGAACTTATGTTGGTTCTGTGGAGGTAGTAGTGGACTGACTGCACATATCTGAAGCAGTGAGGGTGTTGGCCATATGTGAAATCTCAGACACAAAGATGGTAGAATACTTTCTTGTTCTGATATGAAATGTGACTAATACTGATGTAGGTGAGGAATGCTGAGACAAAGTCCTGAGCAGAGAGCTGAGACCGAGGTCAACAGATGTCTAAGGCTTGAGTTTTCAGATTCCCACAGCATATGGACAATTAAGTACAACTTTATTAATGAAAAGCGAAGGTGAACGAGAAAGGCACAGTTGAAAATGCACGAGAACCAGCACTGGTTCAAAGAGGACAAATGAACTCACTGTGCTCCTGAAAAAAAACAGCCTGGAAACAAAAGAATGTGGTTTACAGCTGAGACTACTGTTGCCTGAAGCTGGAGGAGCAGGGGAAGACCTTTTTGAAAGCCACCTATTGAGTATGCTGTGATTCACAATTCACAGAACCCAGAGGTCTGGTTTGAAATACTGTCTTGGATTCTGTTGTGAGGTAAACAGATTGATATTATTGTACAGTTTGGTTTTGGACAATACAGCTGTAAGAAACTTGCTTCCCCATGCTCAAGCCCTAGGAGGTTATGCTCTCCAGTATGGGGTGAAAGGAGAAGGCTTGTGCCAGAAGAATTGACTGAAGAGGATAGTTTACTCTAGTGTCCAGAAAAAGTTAACGCTCTCATTACGGATTTATTGGCAGAAGAGAGTCTGGTGAGACACTACTTCCCTGGGCAATGCCCTTGGTAAGTTAAAAGTTGCATGTATTACTAGTCTTGTGGGGGTTTCCCCCCCAACTCGAATGAACTATTTGCAGTTTCCTGGAGAAGTGGCAATATGGAGCCGATAAAGACATGCACCTCAGGAGTCTTCCCCTAGGACTCAAAGTACTTCTCAAAGGGATCAAGTGGCCAGGAGTGTTCGCATTTAAAAACATTGTGGAGCACCTAAGGGTACATCTACGCTGCAGTAAGAGACCTATGGCACTGAGTCTCAGAGCCGGGGTCTGACACCTGGTGGGCGAGAGGGCAGGAGCTCAGGAGCTAGCACAAGCCTGAACATCTACACTGCTATTTTTAGTCCCACAAGCCTGACTCAATTGACCGGGTGCCGCAGGTTTTTCTGTGCAGCGCAGATCTAGTCAGATTTTCCCCTTTATGAAGTTACTGGCATAGAACAGTCTGGGGAAGCAATGCCTCCCTTCCCCCTCCACCTCTCAGGGGCTGAAGGAGGTCACATTAGCTTATATGAATGGAACGCCTTTTATCCCAGTACACTTTATAGCAGTGGTTCCTAACTGTTTTAACTGGAGTCTCCCTGGGACACAAACTGGGAACCTTCCCCACCCCACCACCACCCTAGCACATGCTGTTATCACCCCCTCTCTCCTGTGTTTTTCTGTATATTCCATCCCCTGCCCACTCTCCCCCACCCCAACTTGAGCCTGACATCCTTTTCTGTCTATTCTCCACTCCCTTCCCTCATCATCTTGTTTCTTGCTTATTCCTTTTCTCTCTCTCTGATGTGTATTTTGCTTCATGCTGCTGGTGACGATCTTCTCCGTCTCCTCTCGTGGTTGCTCCCCCACCCTAGTTTTTATTTATATTGCAGACGTGCCAGTTAGGGATAGAGGCTTCATTGTCCTAGGCACTGTGCAAACCACGGAAAGACACTTCCTGCTGCAGAGAGCTTAAAATGGAATTACTACCAAGCATCATGCTGACCAGAGTGTAGATGTCTCTGGAAGAAGCAAGCTTGGCAGCTACCTACTGCTAACAGAAACATGTCTGCAGTTGGGAGTGGTGTGGCCAGTAGCATACTTATTTTTACCCTGAATTGGTTTAGCTTCAGCGTCTAGTCATTGAATCACATTATGCCTTTGGCTGCTAGATGTTTTAAGGATAAAATCCATTAACGATTGTAAGGTGCTCCAACGTTACACCAGACAGCCACAGAATCACTATGTAGATACTTAGACATAAGTGTGTGCACTAATACCCATTGAAGATGAAAAATGAATAGACCTAAAGGCAGCACACAGAGCTGTAACTCGAGCTTTAATTGCTGCTGCAGCAGGGGTTAAAATCTGATGCTGTTGCAATCAGCTAGAGCCTACATTAAGTTCCATACTCCAGAAAAGCTTAGAGTTTTAATCCTCTTGGTGTCTAGTAACGGAAGGCGAAGAAGTCAAACAATGGCTATTGGAAGCTCTGATATTCCCTGGCACAAAATGACAGATATAGCTTAACAGGGTAGGTGGCTTTCTGAAGCTTTCATACTCCACGGCCACATGCTGCCCTCTTTAGGACAGATTGAGCGTGATCTGCTCAGTGTGCCTATAATCATTTAGCTGCGTAGGGTCTTGTGCTCCCAGGTGCCCTGGCCAGCCTACCTGCAAGTTTTTACTTTTCTAGGAAGAAAGGCCTGATGTATAACCATAATCAGAGAGCTCAGCTTAGTTCTACACTACTTACAAAGGTTACAGGTTAGCACATACATTAAATGTTATAGCATTCTGAAATAGCCATATGACTCCCATCAACTCCTTCTGAGTTGGGTACCTGTATCTGAGGGCAGAACTTGCCCCAACAATTCATGTTTGTTTTAAATGGAGAGAAATAGTGTTTAGTTGTGTAGCGGGGTGGTCCCCCGCTCCTGCCCTGAAGGGCTTGAAATCAGCCCTGAAAGAGGGCTGCAGGGGTAAAAGCAGCCCGGGAGAGGGCTGCAGCTCTAAAAGCTGGGCTGATTGGGGAAGCGGCTGCAGCTGGGCCACACCCCAATCAGGCCCAGCCGGCCCTTATAAGAGGCAGTGAGCCAGGAGCCCAAAAAGTCTCTCTCTCTGCTTGTAGAGAGAGAAGGGCCTGGCTGCAAGGGAGTTGAGCAGGGTACTGGGAGAGGAGGGCTGGGGGAGCTGGGGAGCTCCAGCCTGGAAAACCTCCAGGCTGTGGGCCTAGCTGCAGGCCTAAGACCAGTACCGGGGCTGCAGAGGGACAGCAGGTCCAACCCAACCTTGCCTGTGATGAGTGGCATATACTGCAGTCTGCCCCAGGGAGTGGGGCTAGATGGTGACTGGCAGTAGCCTTACACTGAGGCGAGGTGGGGTTAGTGGGTGGGGGTTCCCCTGGGTGGGGAGACCCAGAGTGTGGGGGTACTGCCAGGGGGGCAGCAACCCTGGAATAAAGGGGCACCGGGGTCCTGGGAGGGACACGGGGGCCACTGGGTAAGGTGGATCACCAGCCTGCAGCGGGCACTCCAGGATGCTGGAAGAGCTAATTCCCATGGACGACCAGCAGGAGGCGCCGCAGGGGTGAGTCCCACATCGCTACAAGTTGCTTCTGGGAACACAGGATAAATCACTGATACTTGAGAGTATAACTGCATGTTAAGTCAGTCTATTAACCCAAAGTTAAGCAAAGATCTTCACACTAATCTATGACTTGGCTAATAGTGGGCTAAAATGAATTACTCTTTAATTATACTTGTCAAAACATGCTCTGCTGCAGAAATAATTTTCCATGGTACAAAATGCTTTTGGGAAGAATAAATATTCTGAGCACCTGATCACTTTGAGGTTGATACAGACATCTTAGAGAACAGATTTCACTTAGGAAAGTACCTAGTAAAGTACAGTGAAGATGAATCTGAACTCGTTTCTGGTTCCACTCTATTCTCTGGTCTTTGTTTTGTATAATTTGTCGTTTTGAAACAGCACACAGGAGCAGCTTGTGTACAGGACTACAGACTCAGGCAGGAAGTCTATTGGCCCAAGCTGTTCTATGGCACTCAGCTAAACTGCAACATACCGTCTGTGACCTGGCCTCTTACAGCTACTAGTGAACATCTCAAATCCAAACAGCATGTAGCCTTCTGCCAAGAACGAAACAGGGAGGGGGTGCCACAAAATAAGAGCAAGAGAGAACGGGGGGGGGGGAGGGAAAGAGTGACAAAACAGCAAAAAATCCCCAGAAAACAAGAGAGGGAAAAGGGAAGGAGAAAGAAAATGGACAGAAAACAATGGCTGTAATATTCACAAGGAGATGTGCCTGCGAACCAATGGGGAACCTATTCCAAAGGTCAGATTTTGACATGGGATTTGTAGTCTAGGTTGACTTTCCAGGTATAGTTAGTTCTTTTAGAGGATGGGAAGGAGGAATGGAAAATGTTTCCAGAAGAAACTGATTACACCACAGTGGAGAAGTCTGGCGATCAAGTGGACTTTGAACAGCTTGTCCAGTGTCACCATTTCATCATGGAGAATACCCACAAGGCAGAAATCTCTCCCAGAACAGAAGGAAATTAATTGCAGTAGCTCACAGAGTTACCCTGGCCATACACATCCTCAATAAGGCATAAAGCCAGGCACAGAAGTATAGCAGGGAATTACATATTGAGACAACTTTACCAATAGGGGTACAAGAGAAACTTCCCCCCCATCTAACAATGGAAGTAGAACAAAGTACTCTTCGACAATATAGGAAATGGTCTGAAGATCTGTGCCTTCAGCCAGTATCTTATGCCCCACACAAGAGAGTCTTGGATCAGGGTCCTTAGTGATGAATGGGCAGAGGCTTCTCATCCCTTCTGGGCTGGGGAGGGAATCTTGTGGTAAGTTCGTATAAGGCCATATGTAAACCTCCAGGAGATGGGATGATTTAGAGAGAGTACCGTACCTCCTGCTACTTACTGGCTTTGGAGCCAGTGTCTTTTGTTGGGCTGGGTGGAGGTAGTTGAGGGAAGTGAGTCACCTGCTCATGCATATCAGGTGATGTGGCTTGCATCTCATTAATTTATGGTGGCGGGGAAGGGCAGGGCTCTCATCCTCCTGATGAGCCTAGGATTGGCACATGAAGTGCTAAGATTTCCAGGTAAGAAACCCAGGCTGCAGAATGTGATCTCTGTTCATAGTGCTCCTATCTGATTCCTGCTTTGCTGCACCTCTCCTGGGTTTGTTTGTACATTGTTTGGAGTGCATCCTTCCAGCTTTTTCTTTTGTTAATTTCTACTATGCCTCAGGTTTGGGATGTTTAACAACACTGTTTTGCCACCATATTTCTCCCTCATCTAAACCAATAGTTGAGGCCAGGGTGCAGCATCACAAGTTGTGTAGGAGCACAACACAAACTGCTGCGAGGGGGTTGTAGTTCAGTACTGAGGTGCATCAGAGTACCACTCTGGACACAGATTGGCCAGCAAGGCCTTTTTGGACATTACTGGCATTATGGTAGCACCTAGAGACCCAATCAAGGATTACACTGTTACTTGTTTGTACAGCCAGGGCAAGGGAGGATGAAGTAACAAAACGATCAGAGTTTAACAAAACAGAAGTTTCAGTTCATTCCTTATCTAATCAAGGCCAGACGCATGCCCTTGTAGGCATCATGACAGAGGCAGGTTTGAAAGGATTACAGGGCTGGCACCTTTAGAAATTTTGACAGGGAAAGTTTCCGAAACAGAGCAGCATGGGAAAAGGCACAGTGGTGTTTGGGCGAGAAGCGGACAGGCAGACCATAGAGGTTGCCATCGCTGAGAGAAAGCAGCAGTTAACAGCTTGACAAGTGGTGATGTCACTAGATCTCTATGGTGCAACGCTGAAACTCTCACAGTATGTACATGAAACTGGAAGTCCCTGTGGTTCAGCTTCATCTGCCCATACTTACAGACCCTACTGTGTTAAAAGGACATATAATTTAAAAGCCATATTGTTGCTTTAATTAGCATCCTCTCCCCTTCAGGAACCAGAGGCAGCAATCTGCTGTGGAGTCCTTGCACTGTGAGACATTCATTTTCCTGGCTCTGCTGCCCTTTGTGACAAGAAGACTCCTTTCAGAGTCAGAATTGAAGAGCTATCCAGCAGTCCACACATCACAAGGTCAGTTTTTCACAAGGGCACTTCCCACTTAGTGAAGCATCAACCAGGGTTTTCTATAGTCCAGGGGCTCCTCACACCACACCTCATCACTGCCTCTTCCACCAAGGAAAAGAGATGATTTTCAGATAATGAAAAGAAAGGTCCATAGAGTCCAGCTGGAACATTCATCAACATGTCTACCTCAAGACAGACAATGGAACTCACAGAAAAGTTGATTTTAAAAATTACATATTAATGGTTGAAATGGTCTCTAGATTTAAAAAAATAGCTAGTGGAAATGAGCCATGCCAGGGTGTGCATTGCTATACTGCTGCACTTCTCAGGGGTTGAAGGAGCTTTACCTTCATCTACATGCCTATTCTATTCTATCCAGGTTCTTATAGCAACCTCACCACCACAGTAACTGAGTGCCATCCAGCAGTTCATTAAATGGCATGACTAACATCTCACATTTGCTATCTCCCTCAACCTCTTCCCAGGCGAAGAACTGTGTGTTTAGTGAAGTGTTTTTAATGTACATGCTGCTCTGCATTTATATCAGAAGGCCGGTCTGCACCTTGTGCTTGGAGTGAAAGCTGGCAAAGTCTGTGACGGTCCTTTGTTCCTGTGAGTTCATTCCACATTTGTGACTCAGCACATCCATTAATACCCTAGAAATGTGCACCTTGATGTGGCTAATTGCCAAAGTAGTCAATCAATGTGGCCAACAGTGTAAGTGGTCAATTTATCTACTCCAAGACTGAAGTAGCAGGGGGAGCTGTAGGACATGACAGCGCTGTGCTGTTGGTCAGACCCAATACACATGAGCAGAGCTGTCTTTCAAGAACTCTGAAGTTCATAATAGATATGTCACTATTTGTGATTATATTAACCGCTCCAAAGCTGTAGCAATGGACACCATCTAAATCTAAGCAAATGTGTCAAATTTAAACCAAACATTAAACAAAGCTGGAAACAGAAGAATAGCATTTTTAGATTTTGATTAAACTTTTCACCCAGTTTGAGAGCAGGTATATTGAACAAAAGAAACTAAAAATGCAAATGTATCAAATTAGCAAGCTTTACTTTGGTGGGAGAATGAAGGACTGTAGGAGTTACTTCAAGTAAGTAGAAGATATGAGCAATCAGATTGAAATAGCTAATCAAAGATTGCAATCCAGTTCCCTGCCTCCCCATCCTACCATGCTCCCTCGGAACATTACTCTCCTCAAGATGTGGAAGGTGAGCCCTATCCTGGCTAGAGGAAGAGCACAGCCACACAGGCTGAATGTCCTTGTTTAAACTGGGTGAGAGTCTGAATGTTAGGCGGTTACACACAGGAAAAAAGGAGCCAAGTTATCTTTGAGCAAACTTGTCGGCCCTTCAACTAGCAAATCCTGAACCTTGCTGAGAACTAAACAGCAGAGTCTGCAAAAGGAAGCAGAACGGAGAGTTAATCAGGCTTCTCTTTTCAAAGCTACAGCACCTGCCGTTTAAAAACATTCAGCACAATTAGGTCTGTGCTGGCTTGTTTTAACTTCCACCTAGCAATAGTCGCTAACAACGGCACCTTCCTAGTCAGAGGTTCAGCCTTCTCTCTCATAGCAGTAAGAGATATATGCTCCTATTAGTTTCCTGATTTAGGAGGACAACAGAGAAGTGAATCTTATGCCATCATGTGCCAGCAAAGCCCATCTGCCATGTACATTGGCCAAACTGGAAAGTCTCTACGCAAAAGAATAAGTGGACACAAGTCAGACATCAAGAATTGTAACATTCAAAAACCAGTAGGAGAACACTTCAATCTCCCTGGACACTCAACAACAGACTTAAAAGTGGCAATGCTTCAACAAAAAACCCTTCAAAAACAGACTCCAACGAGAAACTGCAGAACTGGAATTCATTTGCAAACTGGACACCATCAAATTAGGCCTCAAAGACTGGAGTGGGATGGGTCACTACAAAAAGTAATTTTCCCTCTGCTGATACTCACCCCTTCTTGTTAACTGTCGGAAATGGGCAATGTCCACCTTGATTGCACTGGCCTCATTAGCACTACAAAAGTAATTTTCCCTCCCTTGATAGTCACCCCTTCTTGTCAACTGTTGCGAATAGGCCACTTCCACCTTAATTGAATTGGCCTTGTTAGCAATGACCCCCCACTTGGTAAGGCAACTCCCATCTTTTCATGTGCTGTAATATATATTCTGCTTACTGTATATTTCACTCCATGCATCTGATGAAGGGGGTTTTAGCCCATGAAAGCTTATGCCAAAATAAATTTGTTAGTCTCTAAGGTGCCACAAGGACTCCTCGTTTCTGAATCCTTTAGAACAAGAGTTCTCAACCTTTTTCTTTCAGAGCCCCCCCCCCCCCACCCCAACATGATATTAAAAACTCCACGGCCCACCTATGCCACAACTGGTTTTCTGCATATAAAAGCCAGGGCCAGCGTTAGGGGGTAGCAAGCAGGGCAATTGCCTGGGGCCCCATAACACAGGGACCCCACGAAGTTAAGTTGCTCAGGCTTTGGCTTCAGCCCCAGGTGGCAGGGCTCAGGGCCCTGGGCTTCAGCCCTATGCGGGGTGGGGCTTCGGCTTTCTGCCATGGGCCCCAGCAAGTCTAACGCTGGCCCCACTTGGAGGACCCCCCAAAACCTGCTCGCAGCCCCCCAGGGGGCCCTGGACCCCTGGTTGAGAACCACTGCTTTAGAATACCATGGCAAAGCACTGAGTGACACACATTGCTCCTCCCTCAGATCATACAAAGTCAACAAATCCAGATCTTAAGTCTTATTTCTACCAGGACAGTCTCTTCAGGACCTCCCTTTGATTAAATCCCTTCCCCCAATTTCTCGGGTCAGGCTTGACTCTCACTTGGTTCAGGAGTACCATCCCAATACACATGAAACTACTACAGATGCACTTTCCTTGAAATGTATTTCACTGCTATAAATCAAAGACAAATTTAGAAACAGTACTGTTAGAATCACGTAGGCCTCTAGATTCAAGAAGTAGATAGAAAATAGACATGCCAGAGAGCTGCTCCTTATAATAGAGTTGTGTGGATCTAAACAGGTAGCTGAAATAGTAGCTTACAATGTTAACATTAAGGGAAACACACCCCTGCCTCAGAGCTTAGAATCTTCTTACTTTCAAAAGAAACTCTTTAGAAGAGGCCATTAGGACCAGACCACTGGGTTATGGCTATGCAGCACAGTGCACCTTGAACCAGTTTAGGAGTGGCCTTGAGTCTCACTACCTGAGCTCAGTGAGATCATGTTACATTGCAGAGATGATGCACATGGAATTGGAGGAAGAGTTCCTAACAACTGTGACCATCCCTTTGCCACCTACCAATTCACAGAGCAGCCCAGCTTTGCTGGAGAATAAGCACATTGACTGTAGCTGTCTAAATGGAACAACTGCAGAGAGAATAGGACCTACGACACGCTGCCTGGTTTTGGTGCCAATGGTTGGTAAAAGACTCACTCACTTGCATGCAGGGGAGTAAAAATAAAACAATCACCCTTGGAGTTCAGGAGGGTTCACTCAACCCAAACGCACATGCCTCAACTCCATTGCCCCTAGAAGTTTCTTTAAGTGACTTTTTGCAAAGAAGTGGTTTGATCAGCATTTAAGAGGATCATCTCTTGGAGGAGGAACTGTTATGTTTGTACAAAATGAATTCCAAAGCAAGAAGTTACCGCTTAACTATTTTCCAGTCAAATACTTGGATGACACCTCAACATCTTGAGAGATGGGCTGTTCATTCTCAGCATTATGCAGGAATTAGGGACACTGCTGTGCCATATACTAGCAGGGTTTATTTAGGGGGGAAACAAAAAGAACAAGGAATAAGTCATCTTCGAGTGTCATCATTAGGACATGAAAGATGTGTTATGGACTAGAAATATGTGCACTAATATACTTGAAAGCTAAGCCAGGAATGTCTTTCAGGCAGCAAAAAGTAAACAGGAGATACTTTGTGTATGTACACAGTGTCAAAGTCTGTTGGCAGGAGCAGGCAGTCAGAAGCTGCCACCCAGATTAACCCAGCATGAAGGGACTACAGTGTATTTATTAACACATTTTAAAGCAGGTTACTATGGAACCCCTGTTACACAGCAATTTGCACTAATAAGCATGCATAAAAATAAACCTTCACATGCAACTATTTTAAAAATCCAGCTGCCAAAAAGCAACACTTCTCAGGAGGGAAATACATTCCTGTTTTATGGTTAACCTACAGCTTTAGAAGTATTTCTGGTCTGAATTTGTTCTTCTTCCACTCAGAGGATAGCTGCATGAACAAGAAAAGCTGAGCCTAGACAGGTTACTGCAATAAGCATTGTTAAATCCACACCACCAACAAAACAGTTAACATGGAATAGCTGAGGACATAGTCTATGGGGTAGGGACTTTAACAAAAGAAGCATGCAGGTGGAGAGAAAGGCCCAGCGAGCCGAGAACCACTCACTGTGGGAGGTATGGAGTACCAACAGCTCTAACAAGGAACTAGCAGTTCCAGTGGTCTGCTGAACTTCTGATATGTTCTGCATTAACATGGAAAATCCAAACTCTCAACAGCAATGAAATATGAAAAAGACATTAAGGAAAAAAACGGAGAATGTCATAGACTGACTTTTTATCCTTAAATTTGGGAATAGAGCCAAGCAACCTTCTAGAGTAAAAAAAAAAAATAAAATAAATACAAACTAGAAGAAAAATGATCCACTTGAAACTGTAGACCTTTAAATCCATACACCTAGGTCATGCACCTCCTCAATTCTATTGCGATAAACAGCATATGAGCAATTTTTCTCACAGAAAATAAAATTCAGTTCAAACTATAACCTTCCTAAATTAAGAGGAAATTTACTTGCTGGAAGTGAGGTAAGTGTCAACATCAATGGTCTCCGGACATCCCATAGATGGATGGAGGGTGGAATAAAACACTGACCTACTTTTGTTAACTGGAGTGTTTTAAGCCTTCACTTTATGCATATTAAATTTCCTTAAGAAATGAACTTCAGAGGTTTTTACTCCTCTTTTCTTCCACAGGGGCTGGGGGAGGCATTATGGGAATACACTAAAGCAAAGAGAGTGGTAAGTAACGCACCGGATTTCGAAGAGCATGTTGCTGTGACGGTCGATCCCTATGTGCGTGGCTGTCTCTTGTTATTGCAGATGCCCCAGAATCTACAGGAATGGACCCCACTGGAGTAGGCTGCAAAATAAAGCACCCATTATACATTGAAACTAATGCCTTGGTTAGGCTCCACTCCCAATCTACATGCATGCATAGGCTCTACTACTAGGTTACGTCATATTCAGTGTGGAAGAACCAGGAAAATATAGGTCTAAAATAGTTTGAACAGCCAAAGAGAATCACAGCAGGTGCTGTAAAATCTCTATGGGATTCAAAGGCTTGTTGGACATTTACAGCCACTAACATCTCATGGTAAACTGAAACACAATACTGTTGTTATATACATTTCTAAAGGTACCCAACTTCATGGTATCTGAGCACACTTTAGTGTAGGTTAAATTGAGTTAATTACAATTGCAAATAAGGATAGTTTTATGCATATTGTTTTCCTCCTCATCTCATGTCTTCCTACTTTTAGGAACAGGATGTGTTAATTAAGGCTTCATCTGCTCAGTTCCCAACTAAATCATAATCCCAGCTTGTAACTTCATGATCTCCATAGCAACCAATGGTGAATTGTTAAAGGAGTGATAGGAAACTTGCCTTAAAATGGGCTTTTTGCCCATTGCCTCTGAAATTAAACATCAGTGAAGAGAAATGAGATTTACAAGGAGAATGACTTCCTTTTAAAAGATGTTACTGTGCAAAATAAGCAAACATAGGAAATGTTGTATATAATGACTGAGTATTGATGTAAAACCCACAAAAGCAGAGTGGCCCAAAAGCATAGTAAGTGACTGGCTATGCACCTTGGACACAAACTGTCCTTTGCATGAGCAACCAGCAGAATGGATTCTACATAGATATGTTTTATGAGAATTCTCCAAGAGGCATCAGTGGGCCTCTTGGCAAAGCTTTTTCCGCATACAGATGGTCCCAAAATTTAAAAGCATGTTCTGTTTGGTGATGACAGACCAGGGCACTAATCTTCTGCTACAAGCTGATGAACAAGGGAACAATGACAGCACGCTCAGAAAAGGAGAGGGCGGAAGTTAAGGAGTTAGCAGACTCTAGAACGTGAGCATTCTGCATTTACCCTTTCCCCTCTGGCCCTCATCACAATTAGAAGACCAATCTGAAAATGCACTGGTATTGGGATTTGCCCTTTTTTTAGAATCCCCAGACTATTGTAATGGGAGAGGTTATTTCTCATGACAAAACCAAACTTGATGAAAGTGTCCACATGCAGGAGATTCTGCGTCTAAAAGCCATGACTTCTAATCATTCTGTAACAGGGGCAGCAGTCTCTAGCCTGTTAAGTGTTGGAACACTACAGAAAGCCGCAGTTTAATTATTGCCGACTCCTTAGGGCAGATGTGGCTCATTATGAGTCCACCCTAAACGTAACAGACTTGGGTGCTATGTTCTGAAACAGAAAGGTCCTGAGGGATGGAACCTTAGGAGCATCCAAGCCTGACTGAGAAGGGTAATACTTCATTTAAAAACAAATTTGCCAAACAATCCAGTAATTATTTTTGTGATCTTGTGTACGAAGCGTGAAGAAGTGTCACTGCAGCAAAATACTCTGTAGCTAATGTTAATATGCACATGAATGTGTTTTAAAATTTGCCAGCTGTTCCAGTGGTATGACCTGCAACTGCCATATGGGACACTCAGGTTGGATTGCTTCATTATAGCATGCTCAGTGAGGGACAGGGAGAGCCTTGTGATCTATGCAGGCATTGCACAGCAGTGTGATGGGCTTTGAAGAGAACCCCCGTTGTTCTGAACCAGAAAGTGAGAGGGGGAGGAGTAAAACCAGAGGCAAATAGGGAAAGGTGTTTAAGGCTCCAACAGGGATGCAGAAGATCCCCTGTGCTAATTTCCATCAGGAGAAAGATAAACACATTCTCCTGATTGACAGGGAGAGTGAACCATTACGATTTCTGAAGGAAAGCCATCCCAGCACTCAGTTTTCCATTCCCCAACTGCAGCACATCATCACTTCAATAGAATATTTGTCCTAGCTGCTTGGGGAATCATTGCCATTTTACAAAGCCACATCAGTGCAAAGCTGGTGAAGAGACCATCCAACCTAGAGGCTGCAATTGGTTTTCGAGGCTATTAAAGGAAATTCTTATATGCCCAACAGCTGGAAAAGCAACCATGAGGGACTAGGAGACTTATTTCTGGAAGGAGGGTGCTTGTTTTGCAAACAAAACTTACCAGTGGCCTGCCAACCCAGTCGTAGGCATAATCAAAGGTGTAGCCTTTTTTTTCAAATAGTTCTGTAAAGATAGTTCGTAAGTAATCGTAGTCTGGTCTCTCAAAGAAATCTAATCGCCTGACATAACGAAGATATGTGGCCATCTCCTCTGTTGGAAAAAGGCAAGGACAAAAGGAAAAAAAGGAGCATCAATATCTCGGCCCAGACTAAAAAACCTAGGGCAGCACACACAGTAAAGTCACCTGCTGCTCATGCCATATCTCTGTACAGATTACAAGTCTCTACAGCATGAGAGGAATACAACTGGTGGGATCTAGTCTTTGTGATAGCCTCCACCTGGCTTCTCAGGGTATTGGGCAAACTTGGCCTTCCAGTCTTTAGCGGTGATGAAAGTGATCTTGTCAGAGGTGCATCTTTAAAAGCAGAGCTGATACTAAGGGGAGTTTGAATAAAAGTGGGTAAAGTATACATATTAAAAAATATGCACAAAAGCATCCCCTGCTGGAACAGGCAGGTGAAGTTTCCTCTGCACAATACATAAAAGCAGTGCTAGTTTGACAGTATCAAAGGCTATGGAAGCAAGAAAACCACATTTTCCTGGAAATCCTCCTCGTGCCTCAATCCTGAAGCTTGGACAGTGTGTCACTTCCCCCGAATTTACGTGCCACATCACAGTCAGCATGCTTCTGACTTACAGGGCTCCCTAGAGTCACTTGCCAGCACCGCTTCGTTGGCTGGAGACATATGGTAGCTGTTGAATGACAGACCAGTCTTATCCCCCTTCCTCTGTAGGCCAGGCAAAGGAAGAGACTGGGGGGGGTGGGGGTGGGGGTGGGGATGGTCAGATGGTGTAAATCAGTGATTCTCAAACTTTTGTTCTGGTGACCCCTTTCACTGGTGACCCCCCCCCCTATGAATTAAAAACACTCTTTAATATATTTAACACCATTATAAATGCTGGAGGCAAAGCGGGGTTTGCGGTGGAAGCTGACAGCTCGCGACCCCCTGAGAGGTCCCGACCCCAAGCTTGAGAACCCCTGGTGTAAATGGTCACAGCTCCACTGACTTCAGTTTGAGCTATGACAGCTCAAATTAAGAATCTGACCATGTGAATCAAACACAGGTCTCTTGCCAGGCAGTACACACTGCCCTCCTGAGCCAGCCCATCTGCCACCATGTTTGATTGCTGTTCATTCCCACACTAGCATCTCCAGGAAAGCCTTTCTCCAAAACCTAGCAATATTTTCCTTTTATTTTGATTCTTTGAATGTTTGAATGAGCTGAGTTTTTTTAATTTTAGAATCATTTGATCCTTTTCACAGCATCATGTGATGAAACAACTGCCTTGACTACCTTGTCCAGTGCTTACCTGCTTTCCTTTAAAAAAAAAAGTTTTAATAAATAATTAATACTTTACATGCACTACAATTTTAAAACACTATTTAAAGGTGAAGTTTTCTGCCTGCTCCAGACACCTGCTGCCCTCCCCTGGATTGTAGATTTTTAATTCAAGTATGTAAGTTCTATTTTGCACATTAATTAATGCAATAATTATTAACAAAAATGTGTGTTTTTGTGATAAATGCAATTTTAAGTCTCAACAGCATACACACAGTTTTTGTTGTGGTGGCATACAGTGACTTCAAGTAGCCAGGTAAGGCATGAGAGCATCCCAGGGGACAGTCACCATATTGCTCTTGTAGAGATGTTTGCACTATAAGGCTATGTACAGTATGTGCGTGCAGTTACTTGGGGGTGGGGGGGTTATTCCCTATTTATATTAGCTGAATTGCAGTAGCACATTGGGGCCCGGTCTGTGACTGGGGCTCCTTTGTGTTAGGTGTTGTACAAATACATAACAAAAAGACTGTCTGTGCCCAGAATTACACAGCTATGTTAATGCACCATGAATGATATGACGACAGAAGAGTTGGGAAGCACTAAAGCAAAGGCATCAGGAATCCAAATGTCAGCATATTCTCCATGAAATCCATTCAATGTATATTGTATGCAGAAAATTCAATTGTTATATTATGGATAAGTTGTTCATACAACAGTCATAATGAGTAACATTAACTTGCTCACCTTACACATACAATATTCTGATTACTAGTCCAGTTAACTGTTGACCTAAAGCTTTTTAGCACTTTATATGTGCTGAGGAGTTAGTTACTATGGGATCCATAACTTTTGAATTTACTGCCCTGTTCAAATTCACACTGTTAAACTGTGCACTTCTCAGGGCAGGGACTGTCTGTTATGTCTGCACAGTGCAAAGCTCAATGACACTTGGTCCTCTAGGTGCCACCATAATACTACTCCTAATGTTGCATCAACATGGTTTTTGCATTTAGTCACTTTACAGACAGAAAAACTGAACTACCCCTGCTTAGCAATATTAACTTTGAAATGGTGCAGATTGGCTTTGTAGTTCACACTCACTGAGGTGAAAGGACGGGGGTGGGATGGGAGAGGGAATTCCCTCTCTTGCTGCTATCAGGCCATATATGCTATGTTCTGATCTGAAGCCTGGAAGACAGCAAAGGTTCCAAACCAGCAACGAGAAGCAGCAGCTCCACTTTGTGGAGGATGGAAGAGGGCAGAACAAGGAAGCAGCCACTCGCAAAGGCATATCTCACCTTGAGACCCAGTGGATTTCTGACCAAAATCCTGCTGGGAAGTTAGTGCTACTTAAAACAACAATAATTACCTACTGTGCCTGCTATTCCTCTTGGGGGGAACCTGGGGGGTGGAAGTGGCAGGGTGGGGATGTAGTGGGGGCGGGAAGAGGCAGGGCAGGGGTGGAGGCTTGGGGAAGGAGTGGGGTGGGGCGGGAAGGGGGTTGGTGGGGAGTTGAGCATCTCCAGGGCCTGGAGGAAGCCGGTGCCGGTGGCCTGGTGAGTATCCAGCTGAGGGAACTTGCTCAAGGTTGACACCCAGGGTCTGCTAAATTGACCACCCAGTTCTTTCACTGCTTCAAAAATATCAGAGCTCTGCAGAGAATAAACTCCATATACCTGAGGCAGTCACTTGAGAGAGGCAATTAACAAATATGACACACTCTTTTTTGGAAGATGGCCAAGTGGGGGCTGCTGTCTTCACAGAAGAAAGAGCAACAGCGGGCACTTGAACATTCTCCAACCACCTCAATACAAAGGACTGTGTTGGCAAATTAACAGCAAGTAAGGACTGAAGGATTGGAGAAGAGTGAGGGAACAGAGAATACTACTGATTGACAGTAGCAGCTCCAGGTGTTTGCCATCGACAGTAGCAATGTAACAAACAGCATTCAAATATGTTCTGACAGAACAAATATGTTGGTCCTGCTTTGAGCAGGGGTTGGACTAGATGACCTCCTGAGGTCTCTTCCAACCCTAATCTTCTATGATACAATAGGATGGGTTATGTCCAGTTCCTAATCGACACCTTACACAGACAGTACAACTGGTATAACAATTCCAACTGGGCCTTACCTGGAAAGTTCTCACAGAGAACTTCAACTGGAGTGTTTCTTTTTGTGTCCCCAATCTTCTGATATCTCTCTTTTAAGGTGTCAGCCTGTAGGGTACAAAGAGGAAGCGTAAGTATAGAGACAGAATCCAACAGCAGGGTAACTGACCTCGCTATGAGGGTGAAAACAAAAGGTATTTTATACAGAATCTTGCACATATCAGGATAGAAGAACTTTTTGTCCAAACTGCACTTTATGAGACACAAATATGAAGTAGCTACTGTACAATTCACTTGCTATGAGCAAAGACTACTTAGAGAGCTTCTGAAGGTATCGCTAAGATCTGAAAGGGAGAACATGTTTAAGCTTACAGATATTAGCTGAACATCAAGCCTTCATGAGAATGAGTTTTTAATATATTAAAAATCAACTATTAGACAAGGCATTTTGGGCTCTCACCTTAGTGCGTGTAACAGAATGTCTAGCTGCTCAGCAAGTAACAACTACTCAGTTAGCCTGGTGTGGCAAGGCACCTCCTCGGTCTCGACAGACTTAGCACTTCCCCCTCTGGCGCTAGTGGGGTATGGGGTAAATCAGCCCCACTCTGGACAGTGTTTGCCTTCCCTCTCCATATTTTCTTATCAGTATGTTCAAGGTAGGCCTCAGGGCAGGCCCAAGGAATGCTCCTCCACCAAACAAAAATAAACCAATTTATAAACACAAAACAAAGGGGGAATCCCTTTCCCCACCCCCTCACTGGGGAGGTGTTTTCCTCTTGTTGGCCCCGGGGCGCAAATCCTTCCCCTAAACAGGCATTCAGCTTTAGTCACTCAGGTGTCCATATTTGACCTGAGTTAACCCCTTATCAGCTTATAGGAAAAAGGGCAGGGGCAACATTTCAGATTTTGGTGGGGGGAGGGGCAACTTGAACTGTGATTCCAGGGACTACTTAGGGACCTGAAAACTCTAGTTTTTTGGCAAATAACTTAGCAATTAGCGGACAGGAACACTATCTAATTCCCATATAAAAGAAAAAATTAAGTAAATATTAGACCCACTCAGCTCTAATACTAACGTGTTCTGACATCTTGTGGCAAATCATTTAAGAGACACTGGTTAGATTTAAAATTGTAATGTATATTCTTACTTTGTTATTAACTCTGCAGAGAGAGAGACCCCGTCAGAACTCCTGGGTTCTATCTCAGCTCTGGGAGAGGAGTGGGGTCTAGTGGGTTACAGATACATCCATCTAGCCCAGTATCCTGTCTTTCAACAATGGCCAATGAACAGAACAGGTAATCATCAAGTGATTCATCCCATTGTGCACTCCCAGCTTCTGGCAAACAGAGGGTAGGGACATGCAGAACATGGTGTTGCATCCCTGCCCATCCTGGCTAATAGCCAATGGTGGACCTATCCTCCATGAACATATCTAGTTCTTATTGGAACCCTGTTACAATTTTGGCCTTCACAACATCCCCTGGCAAAGAGTTCCACAAAAATGCTGTGAAGAAATACTTTCTTTTGTTTGTTTTAAATCTGCTCCCTATTAATTTCATTGTGTGACCCTTAGTTCTTGTGTTATGCGAAGTAGTAAATAATATTTCCTTATTCAATTTTTCCACACCATTCATGATTTTCTAGACCTCTAACATATTCCCCCTTAGTCATCTCTTTTCCAAGCTGAAAAGTTCTAGTCTCTTTAATCTCTCCTCAGACAGAAGCTGTTCCATACCCCTAATAATTCTTGTTGCCCTTTTCTGTACCTTTTCCAATTCCAATATATCTTTTTTGAGATGGGTGTCCAAATCTGCATGCAGTATTCAAGATGTGGGCATATCATGGATTTATAGAGAGGCAATATGATATTTTCTGTCTTATTATCTATCCCTTTCCTAATGATTCTCAATACTGTTCACTTTTTTGTTTGACACTGCACATTGAGCAGATGTTTTCAGAGAACTATCCACAATGACTTCAAGATCTCTTTCTTGACAGCTAACAGCTAATTTATAGGTTACAATGAAGAGTCCTTGTGGCACCTTAGAGACTAACAAATAAATTTGTTAGTCTCTAAGGTGCCCCAAGGACTCCTCGTTGTTTTAGCTAATTTAGACACCATCATTTTGATTGTATAGTTGGGATTATATTTTGCCATGTGCATTACTGTGCATTTATCAACATTGAATTTCATCTGCCATTTTGTTGCCCAGTCACCCAGCTTTGTGCGATCCCTTTGTAACTCTTTGCAGTCAGCTGTGGACTTAACTATCTTGAATAATTTTATATCTGCAAATTTTGCCACCTCAATGTTTATCCCCATTTACCTCTCTCTAGTCTGAAAACTAACCATTTATTCCTACCCTTTGTTTCCTATCTTTTAACTGGAGTGCCTGGCAATACTTTTGGGATCATCTAACAATCCTTAATTTAATTTAATGACAAGCCTTTTGTTATCTTAATCACCTTGCCTCTAGTTATAAACAAACTCCTTACCCCAAGAGCAGAAGCTGTGTTGCAGTTAAGAGCTTCCTCTGGGGATAGGGCATGCGCTGTGAGCAGACCTCTGGTATGAAACTCGGGGGGGTGTGTGTGTGTGTGTGTGTGTGTGTGTGTGATTACAAGATGAGCCCCACCTGAGAGAAATCAGGTGATTCCAATATAAAAGGCAGCAGAAAGCTCCAGGGAGGATGTGGCTGAGAGAGTAGCTCAGACTACCAGAGGCAGGAAAGGAAACCTGACAGAAAGCTGGGGAAGCTCAGGAAACAGAAGACTGTGTGGAGCTGGGACTGGTGGAAGGAGCAGCTAAGAGGAGCAAGTGTGGCTCCTGCAGAGCCCTGGCCAGATAAAAAATGCAAGTGAGAGTTAAAGAAGGGAAGATGAGCTGAAAAACTGTTTTTTGGGGACTTTTGAGATCTGCTTTTGACAGACTCTGTTCCTAACCTGAGGAGAACTGGTGATGAGCAAATTAAAGGCTTGAGCTTAAAAGGTCACTGGAGACAGTGAGTTCATGCGGGGAGGGGCGCAAATGAAGGGGAAACAGAGGCAGGATGGCTACAGAGGCAACTCTGGCCATGATGGAGTGCTTGGGAGGCAGTAAGTGGCCACAGTGTTACAGCCTGTAATTGATTAGGCTGGGGTGAAGCTATGTGATGTTTTAAGAACTTGTAACCCAAAACAAAGTGCTTCAAGGAGGATACAACGTCTGGAAGCAGATGTCAAGATGGTGACTGTGGAAATAATTGCTTCCTCAGCCTAATAAGTCCATCCACTCATCATTGATCTTAAACCACTGAAATGTTCAAATAATGGACCAGATCATAGATCTTTCAAGAAGTGCCCATTCTTCAACCACACAGATATTGACTTGTGGCCCTGTAGAGTGATCAACATTTTCCAAAACATTTAGATCCCTCACCCAAAGCGTCAGGCATCTATGATCATACATAAAATTAAAATTGGCGTGTAACTGCCAATTCCTTTCAGTTCAACTGCTACAGCACAACATGCATTCCTACTCTAAGGGAAGGGCATCTGCAGGGTTGGAAGGTGCCTGAGCAATTTACCCTGTGTCTAAATGATTATTCCCACATCGATCTGCACTTGGAGACTCAAATACTAAGTGTGTCTGTTAAAACATTTGCATTTCATAAGTAAGCTGAACATACAACAAACTATGTAATTGGGAGCCTAAGCAAACTAATCTACTTTAAAGTCTGTCTGGTTTTAAACATTTTGTGTGAGGGGGAAAAAAAAAGTATCATTATACATAGTGATTTAATGAACACAGAGTCCAATGACAAAAGTTAGATACATCATAAAAGGGAAGGAGGAAGAGAGACTAATATGTGGAAACAAATATACCTTATCAGAATTCATGAACAAAACATTGTAAAAGTAATTGCCACAAAGTCGAGGGGCAAGGAACCAAATGCCAAAGAAACACTTTAAATGACAAGTATAGGAGAAGTGCAAAGAAAAACATTCTTGATATTTTTATTGCTTCTTTATGGTTTATAGAGTATCTAAAAGTTGTGTGTTTGTGTTTTAAAAACACATTCACAAATAGGGCTTTACTTCTCTTCATGGAGGTCCCACTGGAAAACCAGAGTGGGAAAGGGAGATCACAACAGACTGAAACCTGAGCTACAGACTTTCCAGCCCTCTATTAGAAGAGAGAGAACGTTTAATCAGAAGTATATAATATTTTTATCAAATGTAATCAGGGTTTCTATTTTATCCTAATCAGGTTCTCATACTGATCCCATCAATTAAAAAAAACCCACTATATACGGTATAACAAATACAAGAAAGTGGAAGGTGATAGTCACGAATATAAATCAGAAGGTAGGAATGGTAGAAAATTGATACGGGAAGCAAAGGGACAATAGAAGAAACGTATGGCCAGCAGAGTTAAGGGCAATGAGAGTTTTTAAAGTATATTAGGAACAAAAAGAATCCTAACAATGATATTTGTCCATTACTACATAGAAATGGTAGAATTATCAATAATGCAGACAAGGCAGAAGTGTTCAATAAATAGTTCTGTATTCGGAAAAAAAAAGGATAATGTAGTCATAGCAAATAACTCTTTCCATTATACTAGTATCTCAGGACGATGTTAAACAGCAACTACTAAAATTAGACATTTTTAAATCAGCGGGGCCAGATAAGTTGCATCCAAGAGTTTTAAAGGACCTGCTGAAATACTGTGTCCATTTCTGCTGTCTACAGTTCAAGAAGGATATTGATAAATGGGAGAGGGTGCAGAGGAGAGGATTACAAAACATGCCTTAGAGTAATAGACTCATGAAGCTCAATCTATTTATCTTAACTAAGAGAAGGTTATGGGGTGATTTGATTAGTCTGTAAGTACATCTATGGGGAACAAATATTTAACAGGCTATTCAATCTAGAAAAGATGGGTATATCATGAGCCAATAGCTGGAAGCTGAGGCTAAACAAATTCAGAATGAAATAAGGCATAATCTTTTTTTAACAGTGAAAGTAATAAGCCATTGGAACAACTTATCAAGGGTCATTGTGGATTTTCTATCGCTGACAATGTTTAAATCAAGACTAGATGTTTTTTGAAAAGATCTGCTCTAGGAATTATTTTGGGGAGTTCTATGGCCTGTTACACAGGAAGTCACACTAGATGATTATAGTGGACCCCCTTCTGGCCTTAGAATCTATGACTATGAAAAATACCTTAGCTGAGTGCCTGAGTTTGTGTTACAGGTTTTAACAAATTTTAACCCAAAGAGTTTAACTAAGCATCCCCAAATGGCTGGGAAAGCAGTAGCTCAGGTTTTAGCTCAGTAGTCTTTCCCACAAACCTCTATCCCATCTTCCATTGAGTCCCCAGCAGAAGTAGGGAAGTTGAGAAGTGATATTCCTGATATTTCTCAGGCAAGAAAAAACTTGAGGCTCTTTAAATTACATCCTAAAAGAGCACTAATTTTTTCCCTTTTAATTTAAGAATTAAATGTAAAAATTCTAACAAAATATTAATGATTCATGATTAAGACCACAGAAAGTCTGGCAATTAAAAACTTCATTTTCTGATAGCCTCATAAGTACTTATTGGTATTCTTGCTCAAATGTGTCACTTAAGATAGTGTGATCTCTTGGTCCAATATTGGCAGTTAGCCAATATTCAGAGTCTTGCCAGGCTGTTTCAGTTAGGAAGATAATTTGATTATATGACTCAGATATTTCTCTGGGGAAATCATGTTTAAGAAGAATGTAAACAAAGTCCTGTTTTCCTGAATGAAGTAGGAACAAACAGAGTTTCCTTGTCCATAATCCCCAAGCCTGCATTTCCAGCTAGTCCTGTTACCCAAGGAGCTCTGTTTCTGTTCCCTCTCAGGGCCATGCTCATGACGGTTTCTCTCGGTGTTTACTAGTTTTCTGTGTCTGACACACACTGTTGCAACAAATCAATCCCAAAGCCCCTGCATTTGCAAACAGTCTCCAGGGACACCCCATAGGCAACATGGCTTAGCTTCTGCTCTTGTCCTGACATGCTGGCCAGTGCCTTGGGTGGTAGCTTCATTTGTTTCAGCTATCACTACACAAAGAGGCATTTAGTTGCTTCTTCTTTTAGACTGATTGAAGGGTTCTTATTATACCCATTGACTTTAATCAGGTCTGTGATTGATGGCAGCCATTAACCCCTTCCAACATAACATTATTACTTTTTGTTACATATTTAAGGAAAAGAAGAACACAGAATAGTATACAAGTATGATGCAGCTGAGTTAACTTTGCTATTGTAGCAGTTCTCAACCTGAGTCCCGCCATCCCGTGGGGGCTGAAGTCTCAGCTGCCCCAGAACCCTGCCACCCCACAGAGGCTGAAGTCAAAGCCTGAGCAACTTAGCTTTGCAGGGCCCCCTGTGGCACGAAGCCTCAGGCAACTGCCCTGCTTGCTACCCCCTAACGTTGGCCCTGGCTTTTATATGCAGAAAAACAGTTGTTGTGGCACAGGTGGGCTGTGGAGTTTAGCATGTTTGGGGTGGGGGGTTCAGAAAGAAAAAGGTGGAGAACTCCTGTGCTACTAGACATGAGCTGTAGAAATTCCATTGTGTGTTCCATTTGTGTGTCTCAGTGGATTTGCTACACAAATAGTCATCAAATTCTCAGTTTACAAGAGAATTTCCTAATTGCTAGCACTGCAAAGTCAAACTAGAACCCAAGTGCAAAGAAAAAACGGTTACTCACCTTTTGTAACTGTTGTTCTTCGAGATGTGTTGTTCATGTCCATTCCAATCAGGTGTGCGCGTGCACACGTGCATGTTGGCCGGAAATTTTTTCCCTTAGCAGCATCCGTCTGGTCGGCCTGGGCGCCCCCTGGAGTCGCGCCCTCAGGGCGCCTAATATATAGCCCTGCCGACCTGCCACCCCTTCAGTTCCTTCTTGCTGGCTACTTTAACAGAGGGATAGGAGGGTGAGTATTGGAATGGACATGAACACATCTTGAACAGTTACGAAAGGTGAGTAACCGTTTTTTCTTCGAGTGCTTGTTCATGTTGATTCCAATCAGGTGACTCCCAAGCCAAATCTAGGAGGTGGGGTCGGAGCTGTCCACTGATTGGAGTACTGCTCTACCAAAGGCCACATTGTCTCTAGCCTGCCTAGTAATCGCATAGTGCGCGGCCAAAGTGTGTATGGATGACCACGTTGCTGCCCTGCAGATTTCCTGGGTGGGGACTTGAGCCAGGAACGCTGTTGATGAAGCTTGCGCCCTTGTAGAGTGCGCCGTTATCGGGGGCGCTAGAATCCCTGCTAGATTGTAGCACTCAGTAATGCAGGCCACAATCCATGATGAAATGCGCTGGGTCGAAATCAGCTGTCCCTTCATCCTGTCTGCTACTGCGACAAAGAGCTGTACCAAACTTCCTGAACGATTTCATCCTCTCGACGTAAAAGGCCAGCGCTCTGCGGACGTCTAGATTATGGAGCCTCTCCTCCCTGCTACTCGAATGAGGTTTAGGGTAGAAAACTGGGAGGAAAATATCCTAGTTGATGTGAAACTGCGACACAACCTTCCGGAGGAAGGCCGGATGGGGCCTGAGCTGAACCTTGTCCTTAAAAATACGGTGTAGGGCAGCTCCGATGTTAGAGCCCTGAGCTCAGACACCCTGAAGTTATCGCCACCAGGAACGCGACCTTGTAAGAAAGATAGAGCAGGGAGCATGTTGCTAAAGGCTCAAAGGGATGCCCCATGAGCCTAGAAAGGACCAATCTGAGGTCCCAAGCAGGAACTGGTTGGCAGACGTGTGGGTACAACCTGTCGAGGTCCTTCAGGAAGCAGCTGACCAGAGGGTTAGCAAAAACTGAAGGGCCCTGTACCCCCGGATGGAAAGCCAAGATGGCAGCCAGGCACACTCTTATAGAAGACAAGGAGAGACCTTCCGGCTTCAAGTGGAGAGGATCATCCAAAATGTGGGGCACTGAGGCTAGCATGAGGGGCAAGTCGCGCGGTGCTGGCCAGACTGAAAATCTCTTCCACTTGGCCCTAGTAGAGGGTTTCCTACTGCCGAGAAAGACCTGTCTGACTTGTTCTGAACAGGAAAACTCAAACGGATTCAGCCATGGAGCCTCCATGCTGTGAGATGGAGTGACAGCAGGTTCGGGTGTTGGAGACGCCCGTGATCCTGAGTGAGAAGGTCCAGGAAGAGCGGCAAGGTAATCGGGGCTCCCATGGACATGTCTAGGAGGGACGTGTACCAATGCTGTCAGGGTCAGGCTGGTGCTATAAGAATGACCTGAGCCTGGTCTCTGTGGATCTTGAGCAGGACCTTGTGGACGAGCGGTATTGGCAGAAGGCGTATAGAAGAGCTCCCCTGCAATGGAGGAGGAACGTGTCCGCTGTGGAACCCGGACTGTGATTCCGGAAGGAGCAGAACTGCTGACACTTCCTGTTGCGTCACAAAGAGGTTGATCAGGGGACAGCCCCACCTCTGGAAGACCGAACATGCGACGTCCGAGCGAAGGGACCACTCGTGGCTGTGGAACGACCTGCTGAGGTGGTCCGCCAGCTCGTTCTGGATCCCGGGGATGCCTTTAGATCGACTGTGTTCTACACAAAAGTCCCATAGCCTGAGGGCTTCCTGGCACAGGGGAGAGGAGTGTGCATCCCCGTTTGTTGATATAGAACATCGCAGTCATATTGTCCGTCACAACCAATACACATCGACCTGCTAGATAAGGGTGGAACGACTGACACGCTAGGTGCACCACTCTGAGCTCCCTGACATTGATATGATGACGAAGATCTGTCTGCGACCAGAGGCCCTGAGTCCTGCAGTCCCCCAGATAAGCTCCCCATCCCAAATCTGACGCATCCTTCACCAGCACTAGGGATGGCTGTGGGGCAACGAAGGGAACTCCCGAGCACACCTGCTGAATGTCTGTCCACCACCAGAGCAAGTCGAGGATAGGGCAAGGCAGGGTCACGATCCTGTCCAAGCTGTCCCTGGCAGGTCTGTACACTGACGCAAACCACAACTGAAGCGGCTGAAGCCTGAGTCTGGCGTATCGTACCACGTACATACAGGCTGCCATGTGCCCAAGAAACTTCAGGCAATTTCTTGCGGTGGTGGTGGGGAACTGCCTGAGTCCCTGGGTCATGGTGTTGAGGGCCTGAAATCTCGCCTGCGGGAGGAATGCTCTGGCTTGAGTTGAGTCCAGTATCGCCCCTATGAACTCTATCCTCTGGACTGGGGACAGAGTCGATTTGGCTTTGTTCAGTAGCAAGCCCAGATTCTCGAAGGTGGCTCTGATAAATGCCACCTGAGCTTCCACCTGAGCCCTGGTGCGGCCTTTGATCAGCCAGTCATCGAGCTACGGAAACACCTGTACCTGATGTTTCCACAGAAAGGCAGCGACGACTGCCATGCACTTGGTGAATACTCTAAGTGCTGCTGACAGGCCGAATGGGAGGACAGTAAATTGGTAATGGGAACCATTGACCACAAACCTGAGGAACTTTCTGTGGTTGTGCGCGATTGTTATGTGAAAATACGCATCCTTCAAGTCAAGGGTGGCATACCAGTCTCCTGGATCCAGTGGAGGGATGATGGAGGCCAGGGCGACCATGCGGAACCTGAGTTTCCTCATGAACTTGTTGAGGTCGCGCCGGTCCAGGATAGGCCTGAGGCGGCCTTCGGTATTAGGAAATAGCGGAAATAGAAACCCTTGCCCCCATGTTCCAGTGGAACCTCCTCCACCGCCCCTAGTGCTAGGAGCGACTGCACCTCCTGAATGAGAAGTTGCTTGTGAGAAGGGTCCCTGAAGAGGGATGGGGAAGGGGGGTGGGAGGGCACAGAACTGGATGGAGTATCCCCTCTCTACCATGCAGAGCACCCAGCACTCCAACATGATATGGGACCATGCACGGTAGAAAGGGGATAGTCGGGAGGAAAAGGTAAGGCGGGGTAGATCCAGTCTCTGGTCTGGAACACCGTCCTCGATCGCACCTTCAAAAGGCCGGCTTAGGGCCAGAGGGTGGTTTGGGCTAGCCAGAGCCTTGATTAGCGGAAGGGTGTTGCCTCCTCCTGCTGCTCCGGTTCCTCCTCTGAGAACTGTCTTGGCGGTTCTGCTGCTGGAACCTTTGAGGAGGTTGCGGGAGGAAGTGTCTCGCTGTGTGGCGGGGGTATGCAAGCCCAAGGATCTGAGGGTGGCTCGGGAGTCTTTTAGGCTGAGGAGCCGTTTGTCTGTGTTCTCTGAAAACAGTGTCTCACCCTCAAACGGGAGGTTGTGAATGGTTTGCTGGACCTCATAGGTTAACTCTGAGACTTGCAGTCAGGCCCCTCGACGCATAGCCACCCCCGACGCCATCACTCTAGTGGCAGCATCTGCAGTGTCTAAAGCTGCCTGCAAGGAGGCCCGGGAGACTAGTTTCCCTTCTTTCACCAAGGCGGTGAACTCCGACCGAGAATCCGAAGGGACTAACTCCGTGAACTTCGCCATTGCTGCACAGGTGTTATAAGAGTACCCATTGTGAGGGAAGGACCTTGGAAACCCTGTCTCTCCCACTGGTTAGCCGCATCGACCACCAGCGAGTCCGGAGGCGGGTGGGAGTACAGATGCTTAAAGCCTCTGGAGGGCATGAAATACCGCCGCTCATTGCTTTGGCAGTGGGTGGCAAGGATGTCGGCGTCTGCCACAGGGTCTTAGTGGTGTCCACAACTGTCTTTATGAGGGGCAAGGCTACCCGTGAAGGTCCCGAGGGTGCTAGGATGTCCACCATGGGATCCGCCTCCTCTACCACCTCCTCAGCCTTGATGCCCAGACCCTGGGCAGCCCTGCGGAGCAACTGCTGCGGGACTCTGTTGTCCTCTAATGCAGGAGCTATGGCTGTCCCTGCCAACGCTTCGTCCGGCGACAAGGAAGAGGAAGCATTTGCTGGTAGTGGAAGCTCCCTACCATTTGCACCGGAGGGGTCACGTGACTCCCGGGGCAGCATTGGAGGAAGTGGTGCTGATGACGGTGCTGGGGCCATAGGCGTTGTAACAGGTGTTGGCATCAGTCTCACCAGAGGGAGCTGTGTCAGCATGCTCACAGGAGCTGCCGGAGTCGGGGGAGGCCCAGTGGCAACATCGGTACTGGGGCCGTAGGTGCCTGCATCGAGGTAGATGTCGACAATGGTGCAGGCGTGGGAGACAGGCGCGTCGACGCCATGAAGGCCGGTGCCGAAGTCGACGACGGGGCCAGAGGTAAAGGCATTGGGATCGTAGGCGCCGAGGGCAGATGCGCAGCGGAAGGCAGTACAAAAGTGGCGGAGGCCACTGAAGATGTTGCTGAGCATGGGCCCTGGGTTCCTCCCTGGCCCTGGTGAAAAGTCCAGGGGGTCCAGAAGGGCCACTGAGGCAGGTTCTGCCACTGGGGAGGCCACGCCTGATGCTCTTTTCTGTCTCTACCCAACCTCGCTCTATGATTTCTGCTCCTACCCGAGCGACTCTGACTCCAAGGTCTCAGACACTGAAGACCACGGAGGAGCCAATCCTCGATGCCTCGAACATCAAGAACTCGGGGAGCTGGTAGGCTCTCTGTTGGAACGGGTAGGCGCCCAGGGACAAGGCAAAGGCATCTTGACATCATAGCCGGCTTCCCTTTAGAGTGCACTGGAGGTCGTGGCTCCGTCGGCACTGAGAGTAACTCCCTGGCAGGTGAGAACGGTGCCGTCAGGTGGAGGAGGTCCCGAGCAGCCTGGTACGCTTCCGGTGTGGACGGGAGCTGCAGCTGCTGCGTAGGCGCCGGTGATCGAGATGGGGCCGGAGTCAACTGCCACACCTGGGCAGGAGTTGACACGGCCCCAAAAGGAGATGCCGAGGAGTGGCCCGCCTGGGGTCGCACATCTCGTGGCTTAGCCGGAGGAGAATGGTCGTCCGGGTTTTTCTTCTTTTGAGGCACCGGGGAGTGGGAGCGGTGCCTGTCAGATGGGCCCCGTGAGGAGCTGTGACGGTCCCTGGAGGAGTCCTTCCTCAGCACTGAACTCGCTGACAGGGTGCTCTGCATCGAGGACGCCGCCGTTGGGGTCGGGTCTCTCGAGCCCAGGTTGGAGTGGGGGCGGAGGGCTGCCTCCATGAGGATCACCTTGAGCCGCTGTTCCCTTTCTTTGAGTGTTCTCAGACGGAACTCGCAGCAGATCTTACAATCTTTCTGATGGGTCTCCCCCAGGCACTGTAGACACGACGAGTGCGGGTCACTTTTTGGCATGCGCTTGGCTCAGGCCACACAGTTCTTGAAGCCCGGGGACCGCGACATACCATGACGCCGGGGCCAGAGTGTGTGGGGGGAACCCCCAACAAACAATATACTATATTAAACTATTAAATCGAACAACACTAAGAACTAACTATATACAACGGAACAGAGAAGAAACTTGCTGAGCAAGAGCCAAGGGAAGTTCCAGCCACCATCACTGGTGGTAAGAAGGAACTGAAGGGGTGGCGGGTCGGCAGGGCTATATATTAGGCGCCATGAGGGCGCCACTCCAGGGGGCGCCCAGGCTGACCCTACAGATGCTGCTAAGGGAAAAATCTTCTGGCCAACGTGAACATGCGTACAGACACACACCTGATTGGAATCAACATGAACAAGCACTCGAAGAAGAATTCTTTCTGGCTCACACATCTCCACTCAAAAGCTTCTACAATATGGCCCTCATTTACCATATGTAACCCTGTCTGCAGCAGGATTTCAAAGGTGTAAATGAGAGTAGATTTTTGCCCCTGTAATTGGAATTTAGTTAACAATTGTGCTGTTCAGTACAGAATCCAACTCACTCTTCCAAAGTGATATTGGCTCTGCAGTGCTAACAAGATAAAAAATAGTATATTTCTTTTTATTACTTAAATCAGAAGAGTTGGCTGAATATACAAGGGTCTGAGTAAGATGTTTTATGCAGTGACTTTTCAGAGTAGAACTGTGTTTTAAAAGTAATCAGTAAATTTGAAATCTAATCTCTCTTTAAAAAAAGCTTTAAATGTAGATTCAGATACCACACCTGCCTTTGAGTCCCCCTGTCAATTTTTGGTCATGTTTTCCTACTTTTTAAAGTGTCTCTCTCTCTACTGTTGCTCTCTGAAGGCCTCTAAAACAATTGGAGAAAGTGACTGTATGCAAAATGCTGTTAAATTAACGAAGTAAACAAACTGAAAACAGAGGAAGAGAGGTCACTTGACAGTAACTGTGGTTCTTTGAGGGTGTCTATGCACATTCACACTCTGCCCACCTTCCTCTTTTCCTTCATAAATGTGTCACTCTAAGGAACTGAAGAGGCACTTCTCAAGAACAGGAACAAACAGAAATATGCAGAGGGCACCCTGCAGAAACATTTCCCCCTCTAGTCTTTCAGTTGTAGTAGCCTTTTTTGTTTATAAAAGAAAAATAAGTTTGCAGCACTTAAAGGCTGTGTCAACAATATTAATAAGCTCCTTGCTTAGGAACTAGTGCACTGGCGTAGCTTATGAGCGCTGATCATTTTAACAGTAGAGTCTGAGGCAGGTCTTCATTACAAACCTGTATCAGTGTAACTATGTTGCTCAGGGGTATGAAAAATCAATCCCTGAGCAATGTAGCTATACCGAACTAACCCCCCATATAGACAACGCTATGTTGACAGGAAAGCTTCTCCTGTCAATATAGCTATTGCCTCTCGGGGAGGTGGATTAATTATGTCGAAGGCAAAAGCTCTCCTATTGGCGTAGTAGGTTTTCACTAAACCATTACAGTAGCATAGCGCATGAAGACAAGCCCTAAGTTCCTTGAAGCAACTACTGCATACCTAGGACCAAACTCTGCATCCAGGAAGAACTTCAACTGAAGTCAATGGGAGTTTGTCTGAGAAAGTAGTGCAGGATGTGGCCCTTAACCATGTAAGTGTAGGCTTAATTTTTAGTGCCCATGTTCCATGTGCAGGTTTCAAACAGTCATAGCTGTCAAATCATATTCGAAAGGTTTTACACACACACAGAGCAGAGACACTAGTTCATAATTAGATAATTACCGTATTTACTTGATCATAAGCCGGTTTGTTTATAAGCCGACCCCCTCAAGATGGATAAGTAAAAATGGAAAATTTTTATAACCCGTTCATAAGCTGACCCTATAATTCGGGGGTCAGCAAACTTTGGCTCCCGGGCCATCAGGATAAGCCGCTGGCGGGCCGAGATGGTTTGTTTACCTTGAGCGTCCGCAGGCACGGAGGTAAACCTAAGTAAACGAAGTGTCCCGGCGCGCCAGCTGCTTACCCTGACGGGCCGGGACAGCAACTGGTGGGGAAATTTTTTTTTGGGGGGGAGAAGCTGGGAGTCAGGGGAGTAACCCCTGTGACCACCCCCCACATGACCCCACCCCTAGTCCGGGACCCCCACACTCTCCCCATCCCTTCCCACCTTATCTGGTGAGGGCCAGGGGAGGATGTCTCTGGCCTGGCTGGAGCTGCTCCGGCAGGCTGGGCAGCACGACCGCAGCCTGCTCCGGTGGGCCAGACCGGGCGGCGCGGCCGCAGCATGTTCCAGCGGGCTGGGCGGCGCGGCCTCAGCATGCTCCGGCGGGCTGGGCCGGGCGGCCACAGCCTGCTCTGGGGGCTGGGCTGAGCGGCAGGGCTGCAGCCTGCCAGCCCCGGAGCTGAAGCTGCTTTGGAGGCTGGGGGGAGAGCAGCGTGGCCAGAAGTGGAGAGACTCTGGCCCCGCCTCTTCCCTTCTGTCTCCGCTGGCTGTGCTGCCTCTCCTTGATCCCTCTGTTGGGGGGAGGGTCTGTGTCCCAGTTCTCCCTCTCTATACCCGTTCATAAGCCGACCCCCGTCTCTGGTGCTTCCCTTTTTTACTAAAAAAATTCAGCTTATGAACAAGTATATACGGTACATCTTTGCAAGGCTTCAATCTTTGGTCATTTACACGATACCCATGTGTGGTTAGTTTTGTTTTTTTATTTTAAACACACACAGCCGGAAGAGTCTTCCCATCCACTTCCTGGATCTCAAAGAAAATTAAGAGATTTTGCTCAAATTTTCCTAAAAGATTCACCTTCCGGCAGTAAAGGAGGAGAAGCCTCGTACCCCTAAGGCTGGGAGGTCTGCTGCCACCACTGCGAATAGGAAACGTAGGGTAGTGGTGGTCAGAGACTCTCTGCTGATGGGGACGGAGGCGCCCATCTGTTGCCCTGACATTTCATTTCGGGAGGTATGCTGCCTGCCGGGGGCCCGTATCCGAAATGTTACGGAGGCATTGTCGAGGATTATCCAGCCCTCTGACTACTACCCCATGCTACTCATCCATGTGGGCACAAATGATACTGCGAGGTGTGACACTGAGCGGATCAAGAGTGACTACAGGGCTCTGGGAGTACAGGTGAAGGAGTTTGGAGCGCAGATGGTATTCTCTTTGATTCTTCCTGTCAAAGGTAGGGGCCCGGGCAGAGATAGATGCATCATGGAGGTGAATGCCTGGCTGTGAAGATGGTGTCGCCAGGAGGGCTTTGGCTTCCTCGATCACGGGATGCTATTCGAGGAAGGACTGCTAGGCAGAGATGGTGTTCACCTTTCGAGGAGGGGAAAGACCCTATTTGGACACAGACTGGTTAACCTAGTGAGGAGGGCTTTAAACTAAGTTCGACAGGGACAGGTGAGCAAAGCCCACAGGTAAGTGGGGAACATGGAGACCTGGGAGATGGGTCGGAAACAAGAGGGAGTGTGGGCTATAATGGCAGAGAGAAAGGAGGGTCAGGGCAAAACTGGGAGGCAAGATCGAACCAGTATCTTAGATGCCTATATACAAATGCAAGAAGTATGGGTAATAAGCAGGAAGAACTGGAAGTGCTAATAAATAAATACAACTATGACATTGTTGGCATCACTGAAACTTGGTGGGATAATACACATGATTGGAATGTTGGTGTGGATGGGTACAGCTTGCTCAGGAAGGATAGACAGGGGAAAAAGGGAGAAGGTGGTTGCCTTATATATTAAAAATTTACACACTTGGACTGAGGTGGAGATGGACATAGGAGACGGAAGTGTTGAGAGTCTCTGGGGGCGGCTAAAAGGGGTAAAAAACAAGGATGATGTCATGCTAGGAGTCTACTACAGGCCACCTAACCAGGTGGAAGAGGCTTTTTTTAAACAACTAACAAAATCATCCAAAGCCCAAGATTTGGTGGTGATGGGGGACTTCAACTATCCAAATATATGTTGGGAAAATAACACAGCGGGGCACAGACTATCCAACAAATTCTTGGACTGCATTGCAGACAACTTTTTATTTTAGAAGGTTGAAAAAGCTACTAGGGGGGAAGCTGTTCTAGACTTGATTTTAACGAATAGGGAGGAACTCATTGAGAATTTGAAAGTAGAAGGCAGCTTGGGTGAAAACGATCATGAAATCATAGAGTTTGCAATTCTAAGGAAGGGTAGAAGGGAGTACAGCAAAATAGAGACAATGGATTTCAGGAAGGCGGATTTTGGTAAGCTCAGAGAGCTGATAGGTAAGGTCCCATGGGAATCAAGACTGAGGGGAAAAACAACTGAGGAGAGTTGGCAGTTTTTCAAAGGGACACTATTAAGGGCCCAAAAGCAAGCTATTCCGCTGGTTAGGAAAGATAGAAAATGTGGCAAAAGACCACCTTGGCTTAACCACGAGATCTTGCATGATCTAAAAAATAAAAAGGAGTCATATAAAAAATGGAAACTAGGACAGATTACAAAGGATGAATATAGGCAAACAACACAGGAATGCAGGGGCAAGATTAGAAAGGCAAAGGCACAAAATGAGCTCAAACTAGCT